>OX451737.1:1242160258-1242343225 GCA_948472305.1 Vicia faba
CTATCTTTGAAATGATTTTGGAAATTCCCTTTGGAACTATGTGAAAAACTTCCATGAAGTTAGGTAAAAAAACTGCCTAACTAGGGCAAAATTTCACTAAGTTATTTTAGTTCATGAGCATGTATTCACAAAATTATATCTTGATATTAAAGCATCTTTAGGAGAAATTGTGTGAAGAAAAGTTTTATATTTCATGGAGATCTACAACTTTCATGTTGGAAGTTTCTTTTGAATCATCTTGCATCATGGTTAAAATTTGGCTCAAAGTTGAGAAAAAATAAGAAATTTTCTATACTTGGAAAAATTTCTAAGTTAAAAATTTTCAACTTTTCAAATCCAAATCTTAAATCCTTGGTTTCCTGATGAACAAGTTTCACATTTTGACATGTTTTGATGAATTGTGATCCTTGACATTTGATTTTGACCAAAAAGTCAAAGTTTGACTTTTTAGTATACAGTTGACTGAAAAATTCATCTGTCAATCCAATGGATTTGTAATGTTTTGAATCATGTTTTTGGGTCATGATGATGCAATTGAACTATTGAAATCATACTTCAAACCAATTGATCCTTTGCTAGGTCAAAAATCAGAAATTGCCCTTTCTCAGTCAAAACCCTAATTTTGACCATTTTGCCCTTTTGATGATTTGATCAAATTTCTTGAGGAATTATGGTCCAAACTTGATCAAATGATACATATGAGTCTAAGATGTTGATGTGGATAAAAAATTATGAAGTTTGATCGTAAATTGGCCATGTTGACTTTTTCCCTAATACAACTGATTTTTAGGTCAATTGTCCAATTGACATGAGTAATCTTGAGGGTCCATAATGATCCTTGAAAGTCATATGAATCATTGATGGTCCAAAAATAATTATGCAAACTCAAACCCTAATTTTTGTCATCAGTGCATGAGGAGGTGTCTTGAGCTGGTCAAACCCTTATCCAGTCTTGAGTCAAAGAGATCTTGTGAGAAAAATCTTGATAAGTGAGAGGGCAAAATTTGGGGTACAACAGCTGCCCCTGTTCAATCTTCTTAAACCTGAAGAGTTAGATTGGAGAGTTTTACCATTTGTGACTCGAAGGTGGAAGATGATTGGACACTAGAGTGCCCAGAAATTTGCACTCGCTAATGTGAAGGTTGAGGGAATGGGCTTAAAGATGCCATTTGGAGAGATGATAGAAAGCTGTGGGAGATGGGCTTGTAGATGCCATCCATAAGTGATTGCTGAATTATAATTTGTAAGTTGGAAGAATGAGTATCATAATGGCGTTCGTGTCTGGAGCGTATCTGAACTGTATCTAAAAAACCTTGTTTGTATGAACATAAGAATGACATCCGTGTTTAGAGCGTATCTGCACCGTATTTGAAAGTTGAATCTAAATGAGTATCAGAATGGCATCCGTGTATGGAGCGTATCTGAACTGTATCTGAAAGGTGAATCTGCATGAGTATTAGAATGGCATCCGTGTCTAGAGCGTATTTGAACTGTATCAAGATGTTGAATCTGAATGAGTATCAGGATAGCATCCGTGTCTAGAGCGTATCTGTATTGTATCAAGAGGTTGAATCTGAATGAGTATCATGATGTCATCCGTGTCTGGAGTGTATCTGAACTGTATCAAGAGGTTGAATCTAAATGAGTATCAGGATGGCATCCGTGTCTGGAGCGTATTTGAACTGTATCAAGATTGAATATTGTTAACGGTAGATGTTGATCTTATCCTGAAAAGGGTAAAATGTTAGCTAAAATACAAAGTCATATTGCATGAAATGTATGATGTAATGTATTTGCTTTATCAATGTTTATGATATATGGATGCAATGTATGTGTATGTGAGCTAATCTGTTGCATTGTTGTTGGATTGAAGAAAATAAATCCCTGAATGTTGCTGAGGATATGTAAGTCTTCATGTCTTGAAGTCGAAATGTTGATGAATTTCTCTTTGAGAAATAAACTCTATTGTAAGGAAAATGCCGTGTACTGCTTGTAGAATCCTGTTGGGGAATCCTAAGAAATTTAACGACTTCTACTGGGGATCAATAATTTGAAACTTTGTTCCGCTGGGGATTTAAATGACGTACTGTAGGGGTTTACTTATGGAATGGCTTTAAATATATTTTCCTATCCTTTCAACCTATCAGTAATTGCCTCTTTTCATTTCGTTTATTTGTAAACAGTAATTATGTTCAAATGCATATGCTCAACAATGAATCATTGGACATTTTTGTAAACAAAACAAGCGTAAAGAAAAGACAAATAGTTTTTGCACTTTCAAAGGAATATTTTAGTATTGACTTTGAGTAAGTATTTTAGTACAAAGATACAAACATTCTAGTAAGAGAATGCTGTCGTAAAAAAAATAAAATTTTGATACAAAGAAAAGATAGTTATGTGTGACAATCCCATGGGGTTTCCATTCTGCTATAGCCTTCATATCTCTGAGCGTCTTGTCTATTTGTTGCCTTGTTCGAAGCTGATTGAATTGATCAGAAACTCTGAGTTTGTCAATGGAAGCCAAAGTTTGTCCATAAAGTGATCCAACGGGACATAGTCATACGCTTTAATTCCCTAACTTTTGCCTAGACCGCCCTTTCGGGTTTTCAGTCCACCGGGAAACCCTTTTTTGCCCAGGTTTCCCTTTCGGGTTTTCAACTTGCCGGGTGTACATATTTTTTGTTTTATCCCTAATTTTTTCCCGAACCTTTTTGGTTCGTCGGGATGCCCTTGTTTTTCCTAGGTATGTCAACCTAGTGGGTCTCTTATGCATATTATCTTTTGACTATGTCTGCGTTCGCAGGGTGTGACAGGTCGTCACCATCCATGGTGGTCAAGATCATTGCCCCACCAGAGAAAATGTTTTTGATTATAAATGATCCTTCATAGGTAGGAGTCCATTTTCCCCTGGGATCACCTTGTGGCAAGATGATGTGTTTGATCACTAGATCCCCAACTTGATACACTTGGCATATGACTTTCTTGTTGAAAGCCTTGATCATCCGTTTTTGATACATTTGACCATGGCAAACAGCAGTAAGTCTTTTTTCATCAATCAAGTTCAGTTGATCAAGTTGAGTCTGAATCCAGTTGTCTTCGTTCAATCCTGCATCCTTCATAATCCTCAGAGAGGGGATCTGAACCTCGATAGGAAAGACAGTCTCCATGTCGTAAACCAAAGAATAAGGTGTTGCACCGGTTGATGTGTGAGCCGTGGTATGATATCCGTGGAGAGTGAATGGTAACATCTCATGCCAGTCTTTGTATGTGACTATCATTTTCTATATGATCTTTTTAATGTTCTTATTTGCAGCTTCAACAACACCATTCATCTTTTTCCGATAGGGAGAAGAATTGTGATGCTGAATCTTGAATTGCTCGCACAAGGCGGTGATCATAGTGTTGTTGAGATTTGTACCATTGTCAATGATGATCCTTTTGGGGATACCGTACCGGCAAATGAGATTTTTCTTGATGAAATGAGAAACAACGTTCTTGGTGACAAAAGCGAAGGAAGCTGCCTCCACCCACTTTATAAAATAGTCAATAGCCACTAGGATGAAGCGGTGTCTATTGGAGGCTGTCGGTTTGATTTCCCCAATCATATCTATTCCCCACATGGCAAAGGGCCAAGGAGCTGTCAAGACATTCAGAGGAACCGGAGGTACATGTACTTTGTCAGCATAAATTTGACACTTATGGTAGGTTCGAGAGTGTTGATAGCAATCTGCTTCCATGGTAGACCAGTAATAGCCTGCCCGTAGGATTTTCTTTGCCATCGTATGCCTACTAGAATGGGTACCAAAAGTGCCTTCATGCAATTCAGCCATGATCCTTTCAGCTTCAACCTTATCTACGCACCGAAGTAACATAGAGTCGTGATTGCGTTTATACAGGATGTCGTTACTAAGGAAGAATTTAGCAGAGAGTCTCCTTAAGAACTTCTTATCATTGATTGAAGCTCCTTCTGGATATTCTTGAGCCTCGAGATACCTCTTGACTTCGTGAAACCAAGGCTGGTCCACTACTTCTTCAGTATTAATCTCGTGACAGTGTGCTGGTTCATCCATTCGTTCAATGGTGATCTGGGGAGCCTCGTTATCCCAATCAAGTCTAAACATAGATGACATTGTGGCTAGAGCGTCTGCTAGCTGATTTTCTTCTCGCGGGAAATGCTCGAAGGTAATCTTCTCAAAATGTGGTAACAATGCCAAAACATGTTCTTTATAAGAGATAAGGTTAGGGTGTTTAGTGTCCCATTCCCATTTTATCTGACTGATGACCAAAGATGAATCTCCAAATACATCCAAGGATTTGATCCCCAAGTCTATGGCAGCTCTGAGACCAAATATGCATGCTTCGTATTCTGCCATAATGTTTGTACAATTGAAGCAGAGTCTGGCAGTGAAGGGAGTATGACACCCTTCTGGAGATATGAGTACATCACCAATACCATTGCCGAGTGCATTGGAGGCTCCATCAAAGAACAGGGTCCATCGGGATCCTTGTTCAGGTCCGTCATATGGCCTGATTTCTTCACAGTTGTCTAATGTCATGATGTCTTCATCCGGGAATTCAAAATTCATGGACTGGTAGTCTTCCACAACTTGGTGAGCAAGGTGACCAGCTAGTACACTGCCCTTTATGGCTTTCTGGGTAGTATACTGTATGTCATACTCTATTAGGATCATCTGCCATCTTTCTATTCTCCCAAAAAGAGAAGGCTTCTCGAAGATGTACTTTATCAGATCCATTTTAGATATCAACAAAGTGGTATGAGTCAACATATACTGTCTTAGCCGGCGAGCAGCACATGCCAGAGCGCAAAAAGTTTTCTCGAGCAGTGAATATCTGGTTTCACATTCGGTAAACTTTTTGCTCAGGTAGTAAATAGAATGCTCTTTTTGGCAAGACTCGTCATGTTGCCCTAATACACACCCCATTGAGTTTTCTAAAACAGTCAGATACATGATCAATGGTCTTCCCTCGACTGGTGGCATCAACACAGGAGGATCTTGCAAGTATTCTTTGATTTTGTCAAAAGAAACTTGGAATTCATCATTCCATTTGACTACTTGATCTTTCTTCAACAGTTTGAAGATTGGTTCATAAGTAGCTGTCAGGTGAGAGATGAATCTGGAAATATAGTTCAAACGCCCCAAGAATCCTCTGACTTCCTTCTCAGTACGAGGAGCGAGAATCTCTTGTATTGCTTTAACTTTGGCAGGATCGACCTCGATACCCTTGTTGCTGACGATAAAGCCTAGGAGTTTACCAGATCGTACCCCAAATATGCATTTGTTTGGATTCAACCTCAGCTTGTACTTCTTCAGTCTTTCAAACAGTTTTTGTAAGTGATCAATATGCTCTTCTTCTGTTTGAGATTTGGCTATCATATCGTCCACGTAGACTTCTATTTCATGATGTATCATGTTGTGAAATAAAGCTACTATGGCACGTTGATAGGTTACCCAAACATTCTTTAGTCCGAATGGCATCACTTTGTAACAGAATGTGCCCCACTGTGTGACAAATGTTGTTTTCTCCATATCCTCATGCGCCATTTTGATTTGGTTGTAACCTGAGAATCCGTCCATGAAGGAAAATACTTTGTGTTGCACCGTATTGTCAACTAGGATATCAATGTGGGGGAGTGGGAAATTATCCTTAGGGCTTGCCCTATTCAAATCTTGGTAGTCCACACACATTCGCACTTTACCGTCCTTTTTGGGTACGGGAACAACATTGGCAACCCATTGGGGGTAAGAGGTGACAACCAAGAATCCAGCGTTGAATTACTTCATGACCTCTACTTTAATCTTTTCTGACATATCAGGCCTCATGCGGCGAACCTTTTGTTTTACTGGCAGACAATCCTCTCTTGTAGGCAGACGATGTACCACAATATCTTCATCAAGTCCTGGCATGTCTTCATATGACCAGGCAAATACTTCGACATAATCATGTAACAACTGAATCAGACGCTTCTTGATACTGGGTTCCAGATTGGTACCCACCTTGACCTCTTTTTTATCTTCTTCGGTACCTAGGTTGATCGTATCCACGGGTTCCTCGTGAGGCTGAATGGTTCTCTCTTCTTGTTGTAGCAGTCTGGCAAGTTCCCCTGGTACTTCACAATCTTCCTCACCTTCGTCTTCGGCTTGGTAGATCATATTCTCAAAGTCACAAAAGGCCATAGCAGTATCGTTACCCATGGGATCCAGAATGGATGTATACCTGCATTGTGAGTGTGGGTGTGTGTAAGGGTATAACTATCTTTGAAAGAAAGTAAAAATGTAAAAGAAAAACAATAAGCACAAAAGTTTGAATGCGAAAACGTCCATGATTCATTGATGTCATATGAAAAATGAGATAATAACCCTTACAAATGGACCATTGTGTCTCGGGTAAGACACAAGGTTTTAAGAGTGCGAATTATTTTGAATATTGCAGATCCAACAAAATGTAAAGATAAATTACTGAGGGATGAAAGTGATTGGGATGAAGTCTCTAGCCTCTCAATTATTGAGCCCTCCATTGATAGTCGGGAAGATCCAATCCTCCAGGTTGCAGCCATCTTCACCATCTTCTACCACGTTGACCTCATGGTTGCTGATCTTCAAGGGTGGCCCTCCAGCACCAGCACGTCGTATAACCTTTTGAGCACTTGAAGTGAAACCTAAGCCAAACTTGTCAGATTTATACGGGATATCTGGGAGTTGTCCCCAGATACTGCATCCACCTTCTTCCACCACTGCTTTGGCATCCTTCAAAGATGACATCCGGAGTGGAGGCCTTGTAATCTTGGGAGCAGCCTTAGTCACTGACACCTCTTGGGGGACCTCTTCAAAGTGTTGAAATGGAGTTTCAATGAATTCGCCGTCCAATTCCACGTATCTGAAGGAATTGAGATGGTTGATCATGTATTTTTCCTCTCCATGTACGGTGATAATCTTCCCTTGAACCGGATACATCAGCATCTGGTGCAGTGTAGAGGTAACAGCGCCAATATTATGGATCCATGGTCGGCCTAGCAAGAAGGAATATGAAGGCTGGATGTCCATCACATAAAAAGTTGAATTTAAGGTTTGGGTTCCAACCTTTATGGGAATGTCCACCTCCCCATGTACCATCCTCTTCGAGCCGTCAAAATCCCTTACCACTATGGTACTCGACTTCAAAGTCAACCCCTCACAGTCAAGTCTGTCAAGAGCTTTTTTGGGTAATACATTCAGGGATGAGCCAATATTCACCAAAACATGTGCCAGAGTGGTGCCCCTATATTCCACTGAGACATGCAACGCCTCATTATGCTTTCTTCCCCTCGGCGTCAGATCAACATCTGAAAAACCTAAAATATTGTCCGCAGTTAGGCTGGCCACACAGTCTTGAAATTGATCAGCAGATGTCTCTTGCAGTACATGGGCTGTTTTTAAGAACTTCACCAAGGCTCTTGCATGCGCCTCGAAACACAGTAGTAATGCCAGCATGGAGATTTTAGATGGAGTTTGCCCCAATTGTTCAACTACATCGTAGTCGCTTCTCTTTATAATTTTTAAGATCTCCTCCATTTCCTTCTTGGAGGTCTCAGGGATAGTCAATGACTGAGCCTTCATCCAGACAGGCTCAACCATAACACCTTTTCCTTGAGCCTTGGTTAACTCGGCAGCAAGAGTGTCAGTAAGAATGATTACAGGGGTTGTAACAGCTTTGTCAATGGGAGTACTTGCAGAGATGATTATGGGTACGGAAGTAACCTTTGGAATAGCCACAGGGATGATCACGGGTCCAGAAACTTCTTTTGGTGGAGCAATTTCTGGAGAAAAGATCCTACCACTTCAGGTAATTTTGCTAGTTCCGGCAATATTGCTGATGTTAGAATCTTCTTCTTCGGAATTTATCTCTTCGGAGACCGACCAGTCTTGCTTGATGCCATGGTAGTAAATGTCCCCTTCGTAATTCCACAACACGGTCTTGTCTGATTCATCTGGGACTGGCGCAAGCATTGTGATTATTAAAGGAGCTGCTTTCAGAACCGATGTAATTCTAATGGGTCTTTTGGTGGAGACCCTGGAAGAATTGGCAGAAATTGTAATGATAGAAACATCTTCAACAGGAATAGGTGAAACAGGAGTCTTTTCAAACAAAATATCTTTGTTATCTATCAGGAACTGAATGCCTGCCTTTAACAAAGGACAACCAGTTGGTGAGGATAAGCAGAGATGGCAAACTTTATAACAGCCCGGGAACACACCGACTTTCAACAAGTTTATCTTAATAGTCGGAAGTGGGGTTATGAGCTCTTCAACTGAGGTAACAAACAAATCTTCTTCAATGGCATTGGTATTGTGGCCATGTCTGGGCATAGGAGCAGAAATGACATTTGGCTTCTCGGGCGCATCAAACTCAATTTATTTTGCTTCGATGAGGTCTTGTATTTTGTTCTTCAAGGCCCAACAGTTATTAGTATCGTGACCAGGACTTTTAGAGTGATATGCGCAACGGGCATTGGGATGATAATGAAGGGATGTTGTGTTGGGGTTTTTCGGAGCTTCTTTCAAGGTTACCAAGTTGGATCTTAGAAGATGAGGTAATACTTGAGACGAAGTCATGTTGATTCTGGTAAACTGCCTGACTGGCCTTTCTACCCTTGGTTGATTATTTCTTTGTTGATCATATGTAGGCTTTGGGATCATAACAGCCCCCACCATTGGTCGGCGTTCGGCTTTATCTTGGTTTCTTTGCGGATATACAACAGCTACCTCTTTCTTCCTGATGAAAGGCTTCCTTACAGTTGTAGAAGAAGATGTGTCTTTCTGGATTTGTCCATTCTTAATACCGTCTTCTATCCTCTCTCCGGTTAATATTAGTTCAGTAAACCCTGCAGATGAACTTCTGATTAAATGATTGAAGAAGGGACCAGATAAGGTGCCTATGAACATGTATACCAATTCTCTCTCAGACAGAGGGGGTTGAACTCTTCCAGCCTAATCTCTCCATTTTTGTGCATAGTCTTTGAAACCTTCATTGGAAACCGTGGCCATACTCTGGAGTTGAGTACGGGTAGGCGCCAAATTAGCATTGTATTGATATTTCTTGTAGAAAGCTGCATCAAGATCTTCCCAATTATGAACATTGGCTCTTTCTAATTGGTAGAACCAGTCAAGCTGTGTTCCAGACAGACTATCTTGGAAAAGTGCACCCATAAGTCTTTATCAGCGGTATGGGGTTGAATTTTCCTCACATATGATTGAAGATGCATTTTAGGGCATGACACTCCATCATATTTGGCAAATAAAAGTGCTTTGAATTTCGGAGGAATCAAAATCCCCGACACTAGTCCCAATTCCTCAAAGTCCAAGCCTGGCACCTTTTGGATTTCCATCGCGCTCAACCGTTCTTCAAGATGTTTATACTTGTCATTAGCTGGAGGGTGTTGTTCCTCAGAGTAGTCCTCTTCTTCTTCCTCTTCTTCCGATTCTGACAGGACAACTGTTTCCTTGCCTTTCCCCTCTCCTTCACCGGATGTTGTTGCAAAGTCCAAAGTCCTTCTTGTCTGCCCATGAAATCTTCTCCCCATGTTTAAGACTCCAGTTACCTTCTTTGTTTTCTTTTTCCTCTCTTCAGCCAACAGAGTCTTCAACTCTTCTTACCCCATGGCTAGGGTCATGAGCAACTGTTGAAACTGCGTATTCTGAGCTTGGAGATCTTTCACTGTTTGCTCGAGATCCATCTTACTAAAATAAACAGTAGAGAGATGAGGAGACTTGTTGCAAAAGACCTGTTTATGTTATGATGAATGGTATATGCATATGCAATGTTTTCAAGGATTTCAAATATTCAGATTTGTTTTAGACAAAAAAGAAACACACGTTATATTAATAAGATAAAGTTTGAGTACATCAATGCCCCTCGGGCAAAATAATACAAAACTCTAAGATAGAAAAGTAGTGCACATCCTCTTCGGTGAAATGTAGGCATTCGGAATCTGCTCCTCATGAAGTAGTCTAGTGAGTTCCAAAACCTTCTTCTCGCTTGCGTAGAATTGGGCTTCGGAAGTATCTCGTTCTCCTTTGAGTTGTATCCAATCCCTTTGGAGGTCTTCAAGAGATGTGGGCATATCAGTATCTAGGATAGTGTGTGGAACATCTCCTTCCTTAATAGGCTCAATGATTACCGGGAGAATGGAGGGGTAAGGCATGATAAGACTCTGAGCGCGAGTTCGTACCCATTTTAGGTAAGGCTCAAGAGGGATGGAATTCTTATTCCCAAAGTCTTGCTATCCACCTTGTTTAGCATCCTCCAAGCTTGGATAAATCTCTGGCGAAGACCTTGATCGTCGTTGTCGTAGTCGAATACCAAACCTTGAATCAGCATCTCGTGCGGGCCATCCCTTCGGGCATAACCAAACTGCCTTAAAGCTAAGTAGGAGTTGTAGGTGATTCCTCCCATAATGCCAAGTAAAGGGACGTTAGGAAATTCTCCACAACGGTCAACAATGATAAAATTCTCTTTGGATCGGGAGCACCAATGAATGTCTGAATGCTTGAGCATCATCAACCTTTGTGACCACCTTGAACCTTGCTCATTCTTTAAGACTGATTGGGGAAGATGATAAATAAACCCTCTTGCCAAGAGAGGAGTGCAACACATAAGGACACCTCTTTTCCTCTTTGTACGAGTGTGAAAAGCGTGTAGGATATCTCCTAGAAATGTAGGTATCGGGTTGCGGGATATGAAGATTTTGACGACATTCACATCTATGAGTTGGTCAGGATTTGGAAATAAAAACACCCCATAGATGAGGAGAGCCACAATCTCCTCAAAGGCTTGCAAGTCTAAGGAATTCCAAAAGCTTTGGGCTTTCTCAAATAGGAACTTTGCTAAGAAACCTTTGACACCACTCCTTGTTTCTCAATGAGTTGTGACATCAGATGAGTGCAAGTGTAGAGCTTGAGAAATCTCTTCTGGATTTAGGTCTCTTTCCGTACCGTTGAAAGGTAGTTGATTGAGAATGGGAATCCTCAAGAGTTGGGAGAATTCTTCCAAAGTAGGCACAAGTTGATAGTTGGGAAATGTGAAGCAATGGTGCAAAGGATCAAAGAACTGAAAGAGCACCTTCATCATGTCCTCATCTGTGTTGGAGGTGACCAAGTTGAGTAGGTGACCATGTCTCTCGGTGAATGGAGAGTTTTCAAGAATCCTTGAAACTAGCTCCTTAAGTTGTAGAGGGATTCTCACAAGGTTGACTTGAATAGTTTTCCTGAGAAGTGAATCTATATCCTACAAAACAAGAACAAAGATGAATCCTAAAATCCTTGAAATGGTTAGTGGATGTATATGATGTTCATGATGTCCATGATGTTATGTACAAGTATGCATATACAAGCAAAGAAAACAAGTCCTTAGGTTTAGGCTTGCATGGAGTTTTATAGGTAAGTACCCTCTTGAAGTTTAGTTGGCTTAAACCTGTCCTAGTAATAGTAACCGGGTTCTAAGGAGCTCAATAACACTGGATTGTTTCCTTGGTCATTGTTTCAGCTTGAGCCTCTTTAATGGCGACCGAAATATCCCAAGAAACCAAACCTCAATGAGTGTAGTATCGATTATCTACCAACTTCGAACTGCACCAAAGTAGGTCATCTCACTACATCCTAAAAGGCCAAGTTGGTCAAGTAGAGGTTCTAGAAGTTCATTAGTGCTTTATGACATCACTAAGTGTCCCCGTATTCTCTTTGATTAACTCAAAGGCTACCGGTACCCACAAATATGTCGCACTAATGTAGATATTGTTTAGACCATGTCGGTATACCCCGCACAGTTTCCACAACGTATGGCTACTTACCTATAATGTATCCCAAATCCGGGTAGAAGATTCAAACTCAAACAAAGAACAATAATGTAAGGCATACAAGTCAAACAATGTAAGCAAGTAAATATGATCTAAACCCTAAGGTAACCCCACTTTTAGAATTTTCCCTAGTAGAGTCGTCAGTTCTATGATACGGTGGGAGAACTGACTTGATTGTTTTGCGTTTGATCGCAAATGTTGCGGTTTAGCAAGAGTCGCCACCGACTTTTCTTTTATCCAAAAGGAAAGGTGAAAAAGCACAGGAAAGACCTTTGAGATTGTTTCTTGAGTTCGGGGGGGGGGGGGGGTAGATTATGAAAAGGGAAGGTATTAGCATCCTTTTCATCCATGGTTTTTCATGGGCTCTTAGTTACTTGCTAGATCACTTGCTTTTGTTTGAAATTGTCTTTTGTGTGGTTTTGAAAATATTTTGTAAAAGAGGCCATTGTTTAGGCAATCTTTATAATGATTCTCTTTCGTAAGAATGTATACAAAGATGTTGATCTTTTTGAAAATGTTTTCAATTTTGTAAGATGTTTGGAAATGTGTGTTTATTTTGAAAATAGCAAGGATATTTGTTTTGAAATGAAGCAAGTAACTAAAAGTAATCTACCTACTCAAATGTCTTTCTTGTTCATTTTCTTTTCTTTTGACATTGTTGTCTTATCATTGATTTGGTAAGCAACCCTATCTTTGGATGTAAACGAGACAGGCGTGGGTCATCGTATGACCATGATTAGCAATGTTTGCAAAGTATCTTAGTATTTTTTGAGGTACTAAGATCATTTTTGTAAGTCAATTTTGAATAGCGTCATTGAGGGACTATGATCTTGTATTTGTTAGTTTTGCTAAGATACCTTACATGCGTAATATGACCATTTTTGTATAAGGCAACCAAGTGGAGTAACCCTAGTGGTGCTTGTGTGCAAGTGTGTCAT
This sequence comes from Vicia faba, assembly GCA_948472305.1. Taxonomy (NCBI): domain Eukaryota; kingdom Viridiplantae; phylum Streptophyta; class Magnoliopsida; order Fabales; family Fabaceae; genus Vicia; species Vicia faba. Next base: position 1,242,173,048 of record OX451737.1, read on the forward strand.
TTTCATGCTTGATTTTGTCTTGAATTAGGGTTTTCTATTTGATTGGTTTTATCTTGCCATGCAAACCCTAATTACTAGCATGTTATATAAAAGCGATAAATTGCAAAATTTAAAGATTTCTACGCTATTACAACATTTGTGGGAGGGAGTATACAATTTATAAATGGGGATTGCAATAATATAAACCTATTAGTCTATTACAACCAAATTGAATATGTACAAATATTGGAATAAATAATATACAAGATAAATTAAATATGCAAAGATGTATGAATGCAAAGAAGATTTTGTTTGGTTTTTTATGTGGAAAAAGTTTTAACCTAAACCTAATAAATAAATCAAGATTATCTCAAATTAATTAGGAAAATAAATTATTGTTTTAGAAAAGATTTTTGAATAAACCCTAATTCTATTTGATTAAAAGAGAATAAATTTCTTTAAGAAAAAGTAAGTATTTTTTTTATATTTTTGTCTTGAAAATAAAATATGGCCCTATGAGATATTTTGGTCTCTTTTTTATAGTAAAATAAATATTTAATAACTATAAAGAAAAATAAATATTAAACTACTCCTAATTTAATTTACAAGGTTTATTTACTAAAATAGGTAATATATAACTAAATAAAATATTTTTTTTGTGAGAAAAATAAAATAAAATAAACTAAAATATAAATCTATTATTTTTCTATTTTTTTATGATTTTTAATATTAAGAAAAACATATTTAATAAAATAGAACTGAAAATAAAATGAATAATAAAAATATATGGGCCAGGGGTGCTGTAAGTAAACAGGAGGTAGTATGTTAGAAAAAATCACAAGGCCCAATGAAACAAAAAGACCAGCGCTCTGCAAAGTGACAAAAAATGGCAAAAATGTGAGAAACAAATGCAAAAGGCATGCGCCAAGGCTCGAACCCATGACTTATGGCATTTTGCGCGCTGCCTTACCACTGGGGTGGCTGTACATCCATTTATAGAAACACAAAGATAAGTATATATATTAGAAAACGCCTCCTGAAGGCAACTTCATCTTCAATCTTGAGCCATGGCCGGACCACCTGTATCTCTCTCATTTCTTCATGAAAATGGAAAGTCCAAACATGAAAATTATGGTGTTTTTCCCACGAGTTCAAACATATAACTTACGTAAACTAACAATCAAAGATCAAAGCTAATTTTACTTGCCCTAATTTGAAACCTAATTTTTACAGAAATTTCAAATAAAAAATTTTGTATACACATTTAAGATAAATGAAAACTATGACCATGGTTGACTTTAGGGCAAGGATATCTACATTTTGTTTTCACAAATCAAGACCAAAGGATGCTTGTATGAAGAGATAAAAGTTTGAGTTTTTACCTCTTTCAGTTGAGATCGTGAATGGAGTTTGAGCAAGTTTTGAGAAGGCATGAGGACCTGCTTAGCTTGCCTGGACCTCCCTGAGTGTATTCCAATCCTTACTTTGCCTTGAAAGTTCCTGAATCTCCCTACTCAAGTCAACCTGCAAGATTGATATGTAAAAATGGAAGATGGAGGAGGAGGAGTTACAGTGAGGGAACACGGGTCTGGAACACTTAAATATGATGTATATTAAGTGTTTAGGTGGTTAAAACTCAAAATGCGCGAGTGGTTTTTGAGATGGCTATGTATGGTGCAAAACTGTCAAGCTATGGCAGATTTTCAATGTCAAAGTGTTTGGGAGAGTTTCTGAGTCTTAGAATTCCTGTCTTAGGTTCCAATACCCTTGTGTATTATTATGGAAGAGGTTAGACATCAAGCTTTCTCAAGATTTCTGAGTTATAGTCTTTTGGCTCTATTACTTGCTTTTTAAGAAAAGTGAGGAGACAAGTCCCTAAGTGTTGTACAAGCATGGTCTGGTTTTGGTAGAGGTTTCTGTAAAATTAAGCTTCACAAATAAGCTTTTGTTTTGATGAAGACAAACCATGGCTAACAAAGAAGGCAAAGATTTTTGATCAAGCTTAAAGCATCTAAGGATAATATCTTTATTCAAAGCTCTCAAGAACTTTAAAGGTATAATAATATTATCTACTTTCATCTTAAGATATAGTTGCTCAAAAATGAAAAAGAAATGTTTAAAAATCATTACTCAAAGTTTTTCAAGTTAAAATTTCATTTTTCTCTTGCATGCAATCGATTTACATTTTAGTGCAATCGATTGCACACTTCAAAATTTCAGATCTTTTGCTCCTGTTTCTCTGTGCAATCGATTTACATTGCTTGTGTAATCGATTTCACACTTAAAATTTTCAAAACATTTGCTTCTGTTTCTCAGTGCAATCGATTTACATTGCTAGTGCAATTGATTGCACTCACTTACTTTTTGCTATTGACTTGGCATGCAATCGATTTGCATTGATAGTGAAATTGATTGCACTCTTAAAAGTTTTGAAAAAATAGCTGTTGAAACCTTGTGCAATCGCTTTACACAAAGGGTGCAATCAATTGCATGCTGCACGATTTTGAAAAACAGCAGCTTTGTACATGCCTGTTCATCATGCCTCTTCATTGAATCTTTTCACTCAAACTCGGCATTTGTTCAGGATACATTTTCAGAACTTCATGTTGTTTCTAAAGGGTGTTATGAATATATAAATATTCAATTTCAAAATCTATTTCAACACCTCTTCCATAATTATTTTCTGAATTTTCAAAATACAAACTCAAGCATTCCTTCATTTTCATGCATAAGTTTTCTGCACATTTTCATACATTAACAAACAGAAAACTTTGAGCAAATATATCTTGAGTCATTGTACAATAGTATTATTGGAAGAGAAGATCTTACATTGTTAAATCACTCTAAGTGATGCATATTACTCTACTCACTCAAACTCAAAAAATTGATATTTACTTACTTATTTTTCCAGGATTGTTGGAAATAAGTTTAAGTGTTTTTGAAATCTTGTCTTTCCAAAGTTGTTGGATACAAGTGTAGTTACTTTGAGAGGATTTTTCTCATAGGTAACTTAGTGAAAATCCAAGAGGATTGTTCTTGGTTGTTTGGTAGTTCTTGTTTAAGTTTGCCACAATAAGGAAATCTCTTTCATGTTGAAAGGGGACTAGAGTACCCTCAGACTGTGAGGGGAACCAGGATATATCACCCGTGTCTCTTTATTTTTCTGCATTTTTAAGCTTTCCTAAACTCACTTTTAACCATAAAAATAAGAACCATCATCACTAAAAACCAGAATTTTTAAAGTACGTAATTCACCCCCCCCCCCCCTCTTAGGCGCACTTCGTACTTATAATTGGTATCAGAGTAGGTTATAGGTAACCTGCTCTTAAAAGATCTAGAATGGCTTCCGCAAATCAAAATCCTGTTTCCAGAGATGGTGGTAGTAACAACAAGCCTCCTCTATTTTGTGGTGAATATTTTGACTTCTGGAAAATACACATGAAGGCACATCTGGAAGCACAAGGAGAAGAAATATGGGATGCCGTCGAAAATGGTCCATTTATCCCTATAACGGTAATCAATGGTGTTGGCTCATCAAAGCCTAAAACTGCATGGGACGATGATGATAAGAAGAAAGTTCTATATGACAAAAAGGCAATAAACCTTCTTCAAGGTGCACTTAGAATGGACGAATTCTTCCGTGTCTCGGCATGCAAAATAGAAAAAGAAATATGGGATACCTTGGTACAAACTCATGAAGGAACGGTTGAAGTAAAAAGATCAAGACTAAATACCCTAAGTCAAGAATACGAATTATTTCGAATGCAGCCCGGAGAAACCATTCTTGACTTACAAAAGAGATTTGTGCACTTGACAAATCATCTAAGTGCTCTTGGTAAAACTTTGACGAATGATGAACTAAATATGAAAGTACTTAGGTCCTTAACTAGGGAATGGCAACCAAAGGTAACAGCAATTTCAGAAAAGAAAAGTCTCTCCAACATGACATCCGCGACATTATTTGGAAAACTTTAAGAATACGAAACAGAACTCGGAAGACTTGAAAAGCATGAAAATCAAGAGAAGAAATCGAAGAATATTTCTTTGAAGATAGACTCCAAGGAAGTTGAAAGGGAAGACAATCCGGAAGAAGATGAAAATTTCATGCTTCTTGTTAAAAGGCTTGGTAAGTTCTTCGGTAGAAATGACAATCTTTGGTATCTTGATAGTGGTTGTTCAAAGCATATGACATGAGATATAAACCAATTTTCACATCTAGTGCTAAAAGCCAAGGGTTTTGTCACTTATGGAGACAATAATAAGGGAAGAATCCTAGGCAAAGGCAAAATTGGTGCTCCACCTTTCACATCCATTGAAGATGTTCTTTATGTTGAAGGACTAAAGCACAATCTTCTAAGTATTAGCCAACTTTGTGACAAAGGCTTCAAAATCAAGTTCACCAAGGATGAATGTTTGATAGAAGACGAAGTCACTCATGAGGTTATACTTAAAGGTAAAAGAATCAATAATATATTCATGATTTCCCTTGATGATCCATCTTTGAAGGTTAAATGTCTCATGGAAAACAATGATGATTCATGGCTTTGGCACAAAAGAATTGCTCATATTCATATGGAACACTTGAATAAATTAATCAAGCATGATCTTGTAATTGGTTTTCCTAAGAGAAATTTCGTCAAAGATAGACTATGAGATACTTGTCAAAAAGGGAAACAAACTAGATCAACTTTCAAATCTAAGAATGTGGTGTCTACTACAAGGCCACTACAATTGTTACATATGGACTTATTTGGTCCATCGAGAACAAGGAGTTTCGGAGGTAATGTATATGCTTTAGTTATTGTTGATGATTTCTCTAGATATACTTGGACATTCTTTTTAGTGCAGAAAAATGCATTCAAGGCGTTCAAGAAGTATGCTAAACAAATTCAGAATGAGAAGTCTCTAACAATTGCCTCAATAAGGAGTGACCATGGCGGAGAATTCCAAAATTCTCTATTTGAAGAATTCTGTGGAGAACATGGAATATCTCACAACTTCTCGGCACCAAGGACCCCTCAACAAAATGGAGTGGTTGAAAGAAAGAATAGGTCTCTTGTGGAACTTGCTAGAATAATGCTTAGCAACTCAAATCTTTCAAAGTACTTTTGGGCGGACGCGGTGAGCACGACATGTTTTGTTAGAAATAGAGTTAAAATTAAACCAATCTTAAAGAAAACTCCATATGAACTCTTCAAAGGGAGAAAACCAAACATTGCTTTCTTTCATATCTTCGGTTGCAAATGCTTTGTCCTAAACAATGACAAAGATAATCTGGGTAAGTTTGATGAGAAATCCGATAAAGGTATTTTTCTTGGTTACTCACTCTTTAGTAAAGCATATAAAATATACAACAAAAGAACTTTGACTATTGAAGAATCTATGCATGTTTCTTTTGATGAAACTAACCCCTCCAAGAAGGATAATATTGTTTGTGATAATGATGATGACATTTTAGAAGGTCCTCAAGAAAACTCTTCCAAGGATCAACCCATTCAACTCGAAGAATCACCTCAACAAGAATCGAATCTCAATGATCTACCAAAAGAATGGAGAACTCATAGAGATCATCCTATTGATAAAGTAATTGGTGATATAAGTTAAGGTGTGTCTACAAGATTAGATCTCAAGGATGCTTGCCTAAACATGGCGTTTGTCTCTCAAATTGAACCTTCCAAAGTTGATGAAGCCTTAGGCGATGACCAATGGATTATAGCTATGCAAGAAGAATTGAATCAATTTGAAAGGAATCAATTTTAGGAACTCGTCCCTAGGCCAAGCAACAAACACATTATTGGAACAAGATGGGTGTTCAAAAACAAACTTGACGAGAATGGAATAATTGTTCGCAACAAAGCAAGATTGGTAGCACAAGGCTATAATCAAGAAGAAGGAATAGACTTTGAAGAAACTTTCGCTCCAGTTGCAAGGTTATAAGCTATTTGTCTCTTACTTGCCTATGCTTGTTCATTAAATTTTCAGCTTTTCCAAATGGATGTCAAAAGCGCATTCTTGAATGGATATATCACTGAAGAAGTTTACGTTAAGCAACCCCCGGGGTTCGAAGACTTCAAGAATCCATCTCATGTATTTAAATTGAGAAAAGCTCTCTATGGACTGAAACAAGCACCAAGGGCATGGTATGATCGTTTAAGCAACTTCTTATGCGAAAAAGGTTTCGAAAAAGGCAAAGTTGACAAGACTCTATTTATCAAGAAAATCAAAGACGACACTTTGCTAGCACAAGTCTATGTTGATGGCATAATTTTAGGTTCTTCAAATCAAGAAATGTGTGAAGAATTCTTATCAATGATGCAAGGAGAATTTGAAATGTCCATGATGGGTAAAATGAACTGTTTTCTTGGACTTCAAATCAAACAACTAAAAGATGGCATCTTCATCAACCAATCCAAATATTGCAAGGAACTCTTGAAAAGGTTTGACATGGATAACTGTAAGGTAATGTCTACACCAATGGGTTCTGGTTCTTATGTTGATCAAGATAAACTAGGTGTTTCCATCGACATCACTAAATATCGAGGTATGATTGGCTCCGTATTATATTTGACGGCAAGCCGTCCTGACATAATGTTTAGTGTTTGTCTCTGTGCCCGCTTTCAAGCTAACCCAAAGGAATCTCATCTCACGGCGGTAAAGAAGATCATGAAGTATCTCAAAGGGACAACAAATGTCGGATTATGTTATCCTAAAGGTAGTGTCTGCAACTTAATTGGTTATTCTGACGCGGATTATGCAGGTTGTAAAACGGATAGTAGTTGCGCTCAAATTTTGTGTCTAAAACAACAACTTCGTGACTAGGGACTCGATCTAGGGTGCATTCCTCTAAGATGCGACAACACCAGTGCAATTAACATTACAAAGAATCCCGTCATGCATTCAAGAACTAAACACATAGACATTCGACATCATTTCCTCCGTGATCATGTTCTTCAAGGAGATGTCGAGGTAACCTTTGTAGATACTCATAATCAGCTTGCCGATATCTTCACCAAATCTTTGGCTAAAGAACCTTTCTAAAAAATTCATCGAGAGCTCGACATACTTGACGAGCGCGACTTATAAGGTGCAATCTACCCTTGATATAACTCTTATATATGTTTTATACATGCTATATGGTATTTAAGTTTTTTTAAGAAAAAAATTGGTTTTGGACATTTTTTGTTGATGCAAATCGATTGCACAAAGAGTGTCAATCGATTGCTTACTGAGTATTTTCAATCCTGTCCATTCTGTTTGTGTGCAAATCGATTGCACCTTCAATTCCAATCGATTGTACTATGTGCGTTTATGTTTTATTTTGATTCTGTTTGTATGCAAATCGATTGCACAAGGTATGCCAATCGATTGCACGTACTGCAACTTGCTTTTATGACAGAAAATTTATGTTGGTCAGAATTCCTCTCTCATATTCCCAAGCCAAATATACTTAATTTCAAATAACTCATTCCCTACCTATCCAAATCATTTCCAAATCTCATCTCACAAATACCTTTCTCTCTCAAAAAACCTAAAAACCCCAAACCCCTAAAAACTTCATATCCATGGCTTCAAGACAAAAGAGAAAGGCTTCAGTTTCAGAAAAAGGGAAAAAGAAGGTTAATTCAACATCCAATCCATTGCTTTCAACTCTCACCAAAGAGCAAGAAGCCATATTTATCTAAGACTTTAAAAGGAAAATAGTATCCAACCCCAAATATGGTATACTATCCTCCTTTCCTCAAGAATGCTTTTCCTTTCAGAATGATCTAGCTGCTTATGGTCTAGAACCTTTAATTTCCTTGTTCGGTCCATATTACCCGGATTTGGTAAGAATGTTTTTCAGCAATCTCACACCCCAAAAAGGAAAATTAGTCACATATGTGTTGGACACTCGTATCTCTCTAACTCCCCAAGTTGTTGGTGAGATCCTTCATATTCCTTTCACTGGAAGTTCCTTATATGATCCTGAAAACGAGATATGGGATGACTACCGAAAAAAGGAGTTCTTTTACAGCATTGGGCGGTTAAGTGAAGCTGAATTTCGAGCCAAACAGATTCGTGGTCTTGGTGGAGTAATTCCATCCAGAGACTCCTGGAGTGCAGTTAACCTCCATATAGACGATCACTTATATCATTATTTTCTGGTCTATATTATGTTTCCAAGAGCTGGAAACCACTGCACAGTTACCGACTTGGAAATGCAGCTAATTTATGCAAGAAAGAAAGGGGTAAGTGTAAACTGGGCAAGGTTTATCATGGTGCATATGATGAGAGTGGATGCAAAATCTAAATTCCTTCCATATGCTTATTTTGTCACTTTAATTATGGAGGAATTTGGTGTGGATTTTGCTGGGTTTGACAAGGTGAATATGGATCCTAATCTAAACAAAATTTCCATTAAGAATGTTGACTCCAGAATGGGCGTGCATTACAATCTGGAGACAAAGACCATCACCTACATTGGTGAAGATGTTGTTGGAGATGAAGGAAATGACCAAGAAGTTGAAGGCGGTGAAGCTGTACCTCCTCCTCCTACTGCTTCCTATGGTCCAAGCAATCAAGAGCTTATGGATTACATGACTCAACAGTTTGCTTCCATGAATACCAACATCAACAATCAATGGAGTGCGATAAATGATTCCACTACAACCCGGATTAATGACTTCCAAACAGATGTGAATCAACAATTTTCATACCTGTACTCTCATCTTCATATTCCACCGTACGATCCAAATAATCCAACTGCACCTCCTCAACACTATACAGAACCCCCACTTCAACAACAATTCCCGAGTCAAGGCTCATGGTCTTATAACCATCCAGACATGCATCACCCTTAATGTTCGGGCTAACTGTTTTTCTGTTTTGATCTTGTCTTGCTATTCAATGTTTTGTTTGTTCAAACTTTTGTATAATCCTTAAACAATTTGTGTCACTATTTTAATCCTAAATTTTCTCAATATATTGCTCTATTATTATTTGCTTTATGCATCTTTCCCTTCTTTTTGATAATGCCAAAGGGGGAGAAAGATGTGTGGTACTTTATGCTTGTATTTTCGGTGTCTTAATTTTAAGGTACTCTCCAATCAAGATGAAGAAACGCATAGGATTCCAACCCTCTCCTACATAGGGGGGGTTTTGCATCTTAGGGGGAGAAGCTCTTCCAGAAAGTGCATTGCATAAAGCAAGATTGTTTGTCATCATAAAAAAGGGGGAGAATGTAAAATCAAGCTTCACAAATAAGCTTTTGTTTTGATGAAGACAAACCATGGCTAACAAAGAAGGCAAAGATTTTTGATCAAGCTTAAAGCATCTAAGGATAATATCTTCATTCAAAGATCTCAACAACTTTAAAGGTATAATAATATTATCTACTTTGATCTTAAGACATAGATTCTCAAAAATGAAAAATAAATGTTTAAAAATCATTACTCAAAGTTTTTCAAGTTAAAATTTCATTTTTCTCTTACATGCAATCGATTTACATTTTAGTGCAATCGATTGCACACTTCAAAATTTCAGATCTTTTTCTTTTGTTTCTCTATGCAATCGATTTACATTGCTTGTGCAATCGATTGCATACTTAAAATTTTAAAAATGTTTGCTTCTGTTTCTCAGTGCAATCGATTTACATTGCTAGTGCAATCGATTGCACTCACTTACTTTTTGCTACTGACTTTGCATGCAATCAATTTGCATTGATAGTGAAATCGATTGCACTCTTAAAAGTTTTGAAAAAATAGTTGTTGAAACCTTGTGCAATTGATTTACACAAAGGGTGCAATCGATTGCATGCTGCACGATTTTGAAAAACAGCAGCTTTGTACATGCCTGTTCATCATGCCTCTTCATTGAATCTTTTCACTCAAACTTGGAATTTATTCATGATACATTTTCAAAACATGATGTTGTTTCTAAAGGGTGTTATGAACATATAAATATTCAATTTCAAAATCTATTTCAACACCTCTTCCATAATTATTTTCTGAATTTTCAAAATACAAACTCAAGCATTCCTTCACTTTCATGCATAAGTTTTCCGCTCATTTTCATACATTAACAAACAGAAAACTTTGAGCAAATATATCTTGAGTCATTGTACAATGGTATTATTGGAAGAGAATATCTTACATTGTTAAATCACTCTAAGTGATCCATATTACTCTACTCACTCAAACTCAAAAAAGTTGATATTTACTTACTTATTTTTCCAGGATTGTTGGAAATAAGTTTAAGTGTTTTTGAAATCTTGTCTTTCCAAAGTTGTTGGATACAAGTGTAGTTACTTTGAGAGGATAGTTCTCATAGGTAACTTAGTGAAAATCCAAGAGGATTGTTCTTGGTACAAGAGGATTATTCTTGGTTGTTTGGTAGTTCTTGTTTAAGTTTGCCATAATAAGGAAATCTCTTTCATGTTGAAAGGGGACTGGAGTACTCTCGGACTGTGAGGGGAACCAGGATATATTGCCCGTGTCTCTTTATTTTTCTGCATTTTTAAGCTTTCCTAAACTCACTTTTAACTAGAAAAATAAGAACTATCATCACTAAAAACCAGAATTTTTAAAGTACTTAATTCACCCCTCCCCTCTTAGGTGCACTTCGTACTTACAGTTTCATGCAAGTTGCTTTTGGTTTTGGTTTGCTTGTGTGCAGAGAAAACAAGTGCAAGGCTCAAGGAGTGGAAAATTACAAAAGTTGTGCTTTATCAAAATGGAAATGGCACCTTTGTGCCAAAAATGGAATTGTTCTTGTACAATGCATTTAATGCTTGGCTAAAAGCTTCCAACAACTATGAAAACATTTAACTATGGAGTGAAAGTCAAGTTAGGAGCCTACAAAGTAAGATTTGTTCAACATGCTTGAGGATTTGAATTTTGTTCTTCATGAAATGGCTTGAAATCAAACTGATAAATCACCAACTTCATCTCTTCGATTCTCCCTACTCAAGAATGATCTCAAGGAGTTCTTTGACATTTTGGAAAGCTTGCAATGTGCTATATAACCCATATTTGAAATGCTTTTGGAAATTCAATTTGGAACTATGTGAAAAATTGCCATGAAGTTAGGTAAAAAAACTGCCTAACTAGGGCAAAATTTCACTAAGTTATTTTAGTTCATGAGCATGTATTCACAAAATTATATCTTGAGATCCAAGCATCTTTAGGATAAATTGTGTGAAGCAAAGTTGTATATTTTCAGTATACAGTTGACTTTTGATCAGTTGACTGAAAAATTCATCTGTCAATCCAATGGATTTGTAATGTTTTGAATCATGTTTTTGGGTCAAGATGATGCAATTGAGCTCTTGAAATCATACTTCAAACCAATTGATCCTTTTCTAGGTCAAAAATTAGAAATTTCCCTTTCCCAGTCAAAACCCTAATTTTGACCATTTTGCCCTTTTGATGATTTGATCAAATTTCTTGAGGAATTATAGTCCAAACTTGATCAAATGATAAATATAAGTCTAAGATGTTGATGTGGATAAAAAATTATGAATTTTGACTGTAAATTGGCCATGGTTGACTTTTTCCCCAATACAACTGATTTTTAGGTCAACTGTCCAATTGACTGATCAAAAATGTGATTCAAGGCTTGAAACTTGACATGAGTAATATTGGGGGTCCATAATGATCCTTGAAATTCATATGAAGCATTGATGATACAAAAATCCTTGTGCAAACTCAAACCCTAATTTTGGTCATCAGTGCATGAGGAGATGTCTTGAGCTGGTCAAACCCTAATCCAGTCTTGAGTCAATGAGATCTTGTGAGAAAAATCTTGATAAGTGAGAGGGAAAATTTTGGGGTACAACATATAACCTCAAATAAATCAAGATAGAACTGAACGCCGTCCAATGGTGGGGGCTGTCATGATCCCTAAACCTGCGCCTACTCAACAAAGAAGCAACCAACCTAGAACAGAAAGACCCGTAAGACAGTTTACCCGGATTAATATGACACTATATCAAGTCCTGCAACATTTGTTGAGATCTAATATGGTAATTTTGAAGGAAGCCCTAAAGAATCCCAATACCACCTCTCCTCACTACTATCCTAATGCTCACTGTGCTTACCATTTAGAGAGTCCAGGCCATGATACCAAGAAATGTTGGGCTTTGAAAAACAAGGTGCAAGACCTTATTGAAGCAAAAGAAATTGAATTTGATGCTCCTGAAATCCCAAATGTTATCACCGCTCCTATGCCCAAGCATGGCCGTGATGTTAACGCTGTTGAAGATAATATGTTTGTTACTGCTGTTGATGAACTTGTTACTCCTCTCATGACTATCAAGAGGAATCTATTGAGGGTCGGTTTATTTCCGGGATGTGACAAAAGCTGCCACCTCTGTTTATCCCTACCTAATAGCTTTCATTTATTGAAAGCAAGTGTGCAACTCCTAATGGATGACAAAGAGATTTTGTTTGAAAAGAATCCCGTTCCAACCATTTCTTACAATGATGTTTCAATAGTAACCATTTCCGCCAATCCTTCCAGGGTCTCCACCAAAAGACCCATTATGATTACATCAATTCCTAAAGTGGCTCCACTGATAATTACTATGCTTAGACCAATCCTGTACTCATCAGATAAAATTGTCCCATGGAACTATGGGGGCGATGTCTACTATCACGGTGTCAAACAAGATTGGCTGGCTGATGAAGACTCAGTTTTGGAGAAGACTGACCCCGACATCAGCAACATTGCGGGAACCAGCAAGATAACTCGAAGTGGCAGAGTATTCTCCCCGGAGATTGCTCCTCTGAAGACTGTTACCGGTCCTGTAATCATCCCTGTTTATGTTCCTGTTGACACTACTACTACTACAATCCCTATGGTTACCCCTATTGACACTCATACCACTGAGTCGACCGAGACTCGGGGAAAAGGAATTCTGGTTGAGCCTGTCCGGATGAAGGCGTAATCAGTATCTATCCCTGAGGCCTCCCAAAAGGAGATGAAAGAAATTCTGAAAATTATAAAGAAAAGCGACTACAACGTAGTCGAACAGCTAGGGAAGACTCCGTCAAAGATTTCCATGTTGGCTTTATTATTGTGCTCCGAGGCTCATGCGAAGGCCTTGGTGAAATTACTTAAAACTGCCCATGTGCCACAAGAAACCTCTGCTGATCAGTTCCAAGACTGCGTGGCCAGTTTAACCGCTGACAATGGTTTAGGCTTTTTTGATGCTGACTTGACACATAGAGGGAGGAAGCACAATGAGGCATTGCATGTCTCTGTCGAATGCAGGGGCACAACTTTGGCCCATGTCTTGGTTGATACCGGTTTATCTTTGAATGTGCTGCCTAAGAAGGCTCTTATTAGACTTGACTGTGAAGGTTTGACCTTAAAACCCAGCAACATAGTGGTAAGGACCTTCGACAGTTCAAAGAGAATGGTGCATGGGGAGGTGGACATCCCCATAAAAGTTAGAACTCAAACCTTTGATTCAACTTTTTACGTGATGGATATTCTCCCTTCCTATTCCTGCTTATTGGGCCGACCATGGATTCACAACGCTGGTGCCGTCACCTCTACATTACATCAAATGCTGAAATATCCAACCGAGGGGAAAATCATTACTGTCCATGGAGAAGAGGAATATATGGCCAGTCACTTAAACTCCTTCAGATACGTGGAATTGGATGGTGAATTCATTGAAACTCCATTTCAGCATTTCGAGGAAGTCCCATAAACCGTGGCAGTAACCAAGGCTGTTTCCGAAGTCCCAAAGATTACAAAACCTCTACTAAAGATATCTTCTCTGAAAGATGCCAAGGTAATGATCGAAGAAGGTGGGTGCACTATTTAGGGCCATCTCCCAGATATCCCATACAAATCTGACAAATTTGGTTTGGGTTTCACTTCAGGAGCCCAGAAAGCTGTGCGTCGTGCTCGTGCCGGGGGACCACCCTTGAAGATCAGCAACCACGTAGTCAACGTAGTGGGGGATGATGATGAGGATTGCTACGATCTGGAGGAATGGATTTTCCCAACTGTCAATGGAGGACTCAGCAACTGAGAAGCTAAAGACTTTGTCCCAATTACTTTTATACAACAATAATTGTCTTTAAATTTTTGTCGGACCTGTAATAATTAAACAGTTAAGACTTTTAAAACCTTGTGTCTTACCCGAGGCACAACGGTCCATTTGTAAGGGTTGTTACCTCATTTTCATATGTCATCAATGAATCATGGACGTTTTTGCATACATACTTTGTGCTCTTTTTCTTTCTTTTTTACATTTTTATTTCTTTCAAAGATAGCTATACTCTTAGACACACTCACATTCAAAATACAGATCTACATCCATTCGGGATCCCATGGGTAACTATTATGCTATGACCTTTTGTGACTCTGAAAATATAATCTACCAAGCTGAAGACGAAGGTGAGGAAGATTGTGAAGTACCAGAGGAACTTACCAGGTTACTACAACAAGAAGAAAGGACCATACAGTACCATGAAGAACCAGTGGACACAGTTAACCTAGGTACCGAAGAGGACAAGAAAGAAGTCAAGGTGGGAGCCAATCTAGAACCCAGTGTCAAGAAGCGTCTGACTCAGTTTCTACATGATTATGTTGAGGTCTTTGCTTGGTCGTACGAAGACATGCCAGGACTTGATGCTGATATCGTGGTACATCGTCTACCAAAAAAAAAAGATTGCCTTCCGGTAAAACGAAAGGTCCGTTGCATGCGACCAGACATGTCAGAGAAGATTAAGGATGAAGTCATGAAACAATTCAACACCGGTTTCTTAGCTGTTACCTCCTATCCACAGTGGATCTTCAATGTTGTTCCAGTGCCTAAAAAGGACGGCAAGGTACGAATGTGCGTGGACTACAAAGATTTGAATAGGGAAAGCTCGAAGGATGATTTCCCACTTCCCCATATCGATATTTTGGTTGACAATACTGCACAACATAAAGTGTTCTCATTTATGGATGGTTTCTCAGGCTACAATCAAATCAAAATGGCACCTGAGGACATGTAGAAAACAACCTTCATCACACAATAGGGCACATTCTATTACAGGGTCATGCCATTCGGGTTGAAGAACGTTGGGGAAACCTATCAGCGTGCCATGGTAGCTCTATTTCACGACATGATACATCACAAAATAGAGGTCTATATGGACGACATGATATCCAGATCTCAAACAGAATGGGAACATCTTGACCATTTGCAGAAGTTCGAGAGACTAAACAAATACAAGTTGAGGTTAAACCCTAATAAATGCATATTTGGGGTGAGGTCTGGTACACTCCTAGGCTTTGTCGTCAGCGGTAAAGGTATCGAATTAGACCCTGCCAAGGTGAAAGCAATACAAGAAATACCTGCTCCTCTTACCGATAAGGAAGTCAAGATTCTTGGGACGACTAAACTACATTGCCAGATTCATTTCACTTGACTGCTACTTGTGAACCAATCTTTAAGTTACTGAAGAAAGATCAAGTAGTCAAATGGAATGATGAATGCCAAACTTGCTTCGACAAGATCAAATAGTACCTACAAGAGCCTCCTATTTTGATGCCACCAGTCGAGGGAAGACCCTTGATCATGTATCTAAATGTTTTGGAAAATTAAATGGGGTGTGTGCTGGGGCAGCATGACGAGTCTGGCCGAAAAGAGCATGCTATTTACTACCTGAGCAAAAAGTTTACCGAATGTGCAACAAGATATTCACTGCTCGAGAAAACTTGTTGCGCTCTGGCATGGGCTGCTCACCGGCTAAGACAATATATGCTGACCCATACTATCTTATTGATATCCAAGATGGATCCAATAAAATACATATTCGAGAAGCCTGCCCTCTCTAGGAGAATAGAAAGATGGAAGATGATCCTGACGGAATATGACATTCAGTATACTACCGAAAAAGTAATAAAGGGAAGTGTACTAGCCGATCACCTTGCTCATCAAGCAGTGGATGACTATCAGTCCATGAAGTTCGAATTCCCAGATGAAGACATCGTGATGGTAAACAACTGTGAAGAATTCAGACCATATGAAGGACCTGAACAAGGATCCCGATGGACCCTAGTTTTTGATGGGGCATCCAACGCACTCGACAATGGCATAAGTGTTGTACTCATATCCCCTGAAGGATGTCACACTCCCTTCACTGCAAGACTCTGTTTCAACTGTACAAATTACATGGCAGAATACGAAACATTCATTTTTGGTCTCAAAGCTGCCATAGATTTGGGGATCAAATCCTTAAGTGTATTCGAAGATTCAGCCTTGGTCATCAATCAGATCAAAGGAGAATGGGACACGAAACACCCTAACCTCATCCCCTACAAATAATATGTGTTGACATTAATCCCACATTTTGAGAAGATTACCTTCGAGCATTTCCCGCGAGAAGAAAATCAACTAGCGGATGCACTAGCCACAATGTCATCTGTGATACGGGGCAGAACCGACTGTTAATACTAGTTTTCATTTTTTGTTTGCAAAATATCGCGGTAAGCAAGAGTCGCCACCGAATTTTATTTTATCCAATCAGGAAAAGGAAAAAGAATAGAAAAAACCTTTTTTTGAGAATGTTTCTGAGTACGGGGGGTAAATTATAGAAAGGGAAGGTGTTAGCACCCTTTCTATCCATGGTTTTTCATAGGCTCTTAGGTACTTGATCATTTTGAAATTGCTTGTGTGTGCTTGTTTTGAAAAGTTTTGTTTTACTTTGTTTTAACCCTTGTTTCTATCCTCAAGAGTGTTACGAAGTGTTTTAAAAACTTTAGTTTGAAAAGTTTGTTTGAAAGTGTAGGTGTAAAAGATTTGTTGTTTTTAGCAAGTACCTAAAATTTATCTACCTACTCGAAAAAGGCGTTCTTTTCCTCCTATCCTTTAGACCGTGTTATCCTACTATTAGTGAGTAGGTAACCCTAGTCGTTGGATGTTTGAGGGACTATCAAAAGGGGCATAATGGTTATTGAAGGAAACATGTAAGGATACCTTAGTATTTCGAATAGACTGTCATCATATATTCGTAGAAACATCGAGGGACAAGATCATTTCTCGTAGGCAACTCGAGGGACATTAAGGGACTATGATATTTATGATGATTTTTAGATTGAGGGTCTTTTGCTAAGATATCCCTACGTTCGAGGGACATGACCATTGTTTTCCGAGGCAACCAAGTGGGGAGTACCCTAGGGGTGCAAGTGTGCAACAGTGTGTTTTTTCAGTTATATTTATCTTGCAATTAGGGTTTTCTATCGTTCATTTTTATCTTTCCATACAATCCTATTAATCTAAGCATTGCTTAAAATATAGTAGCAGGAGATAAAGGCGGAAATGTAAACTTAAGCTATTACAGAGCTTTGGGACAGTTACATAATAATGAAGAGTGCGGAAAAGAAATCCTAAAACTATTACATCCCGGAAGCAACTACATAATTAGAAAAAATGCGAGAAAAGATAAATATACGCTATTACATTGATAACGCGATCTATACAGTTTTTCTAGAAATTAAAATGTAAAAGAATAAATAAAAAGAAATTAAGGAAAAATTAAAACCTAAAATTCTAAGTTAATGTTTTTGGTGTTTTTTTGTAGAAAATAATTTTAATTTAATTAAAAAAACCTAATTCTAACTAATTTTAATAAATAAAAAAGTTAATTAACTTAATTTATTAATAAATGAAAAAAAGCCAAAAATTCAGTTACTAACTAAAACAAAAACCTAATCCTAATTTGTCAAAAAAAATGGTTAATTAAAGGGTTAATTACAAAGAAAACCTAAAATCTAATTAATTTTAATTAATAAAAAATGTTAATTTTGAAAAAAAGTTAATTAAAATACCTAAATCCTAATTAGTTTTAATTAATAATAAAAAGAAAGGTTAATTAAAAATACCTAAAACCTAATTAATTTGAATTAAAAAAAAGATTAATTTTGAAAAAAAAAGGTTAATTAAAAAAAATCTAAAACCTAATTAATTTTAATTAAAAAAAGGTTTTAAATTTTTTTTATGTGTAATGATTAACAAGAAAGAATTAAGTTTGCCAAAAAATAGATATGGGAGGAAACATCAATGAAAAATAGGGTTAGAAAATATAAATAATGCAAATGTCAGGGGTGGGTGTTGAACCAAAAATTAATTTAAAACCTAAAATTAGATTAAAAAAACCTTAAAATTAATTATTCGAGTTTATTATGAAAAATCAAAGGTTTGTGAAAAATGTTAAGTTTTATGAAAAAGGTTTTAAACAGAAAGAATGAAAATAGGTAAAATGATAAATAGAAAGGAAGAAAACCAAAACCAATAAGGATGAGTGTTGAACCCACGCCCTTAACTTCCTTAACCTACTCAGGATGCCTGCCTTGCCATGAGTCATGTATTGGTGGTTGTTCTGTTTTAGTGTTTTAGCCTCATTATTCTGTAATGAACCTGCATGGGACACTGTCTAAATCTGCAGTGTTGAATCTCATGAACACATTAAATAGATTACTATATCATGAAATACAAATAAAGTAAATATATGAAAATAATTTAATGTTAAAATCGATATGGTATGTATGAATGCTTCTACACCCTTTTGATCATGGAGATCAAACCAGCTTTACCCTTACTGGAGAAGTAGTGAGATGTGGGTTTGTAACAAGGATGACTTGTTTGTAGTAAGATGAGGGTTTGTTAGGGATTTGTAACAAGGATTTCAAGATTTTTAGGGTTCTTGAAAGAATTTGATATTTTGACAGGGTTGTGGCAAAAGTCTTTTTTTGTTTGTCGTGTCCTATTTGTGTAAAAAAGTGAGATTATATAATAGAAATTAGAGAAAAGATATGGGCTTTGAATATGCAATTGGGCCTCCAATAACCACAAGCAATAGTGTATAATTTTATTCACTTGAGTCCGTCATGTTCTAGGCTAAATCGCAAGGGCTTAAGTGCAATTTTTGAAGTTGAAATGTGAAAACAAAATGTATCCGACATTGAGAACTAACTCCTGTCCGAAAATGGACTCAATCGGATAAATGGTGAATTAATTATGAATTTTTGAAGTTTCGCCTCAGACATACTTATTTTGGGCTCCAATGTTAACTCTGACACGTTCTTCAATAAAAAACTGTTATTGATCGGAGCATAACACCGTGTCGACTTTGGAAGCAAAGTTGTAGATCTCTGAGTCAGTGACCTTGTGTAAAAAGATGGGCCCAATCCGATAAAAATTGACTGAGTTATGAATTTTCGAAGTTTCGACCCAGCTGAAATAATATTCAACATTCAGGATTTTCGGCGCGTCACGCGCACTCTGAGCAAAAACGAAGGTTTTTTGGATACAGTTCGAACTCGAAACCTCCTATGAAAACTTAGCCAACTCAATTTTTGAAAATTTTACGCCATAACCAGCTTGATACAATGAAAATCGACCAAGTTATGATTTTCTGAACATGACGCAAATAAACTTCTGTCACAAATTTTATGTACAAAAATACTTGATAAATCCACATTTTTGAAGACCTTCTGATCGAAATTGGCTTCCATCCGTTAGAGATCAAAACATACATGACATCAAGACGGAATTTTGGCCACATAAACGGGTTCCAAACAAGCCACGATCTTCAAGTGATGAATTTTTTTAGTGCGTAAGAACTACACTTTCAGCACACTTTTTCACCACATTTCTTCGAGAAAACTCACACATTCGGAGAACTTATTTAAAGAATTGACTCTTGAGCCGAACCTGAATTTGAGATTATGTTATCAAAGATATCTTGGTGAAAGAACACCTGAATATGACGCGCTGGGTTAGACTTGTGAATCTTTGAACCCCGAATCATTACAAAATGGCGAACCGATCTTCAGCATGAAAAATACTCTGAGAACATCCATTGGCGAAATAAACGTCACTTGTAACCTGAAGAAGCTTGATAAATATACCTTTATTGCATAACCATAAAACCAATAATATGCGTGTATGAAAAGAGGGTAAATTTTGGGGTACAACATCATCCATGTTTAAACTCAAGTGGGGTAACGAGGCTCCCCAGATCACCATTGAACGAATGGATGAACCAACTTACTGTCACGAGATCAATACTGAAGAAGTAGTGGACCAGCCTTGGTTCCATGAAGTTAAGAGGTATCTCGAGGCTCAAGAGTATCTGGAAGGAGCTTCAGTTAATGATAAGAAGTTCTTGAGAAGATTCTCTGCTAAGTTCTTCACCAGTAATGACATTCTCTACAAGCGCAACCATGACTCTGTTTTGCTTCGTTGCATAGACAAGGTTGAGGCAGAAAAGATCATAGCTGATCTACATGAAGGCACTTTTGGCACCCATTCCAGTGGGCATACGATGGAAAAGAATATCCTACGGGTAGGTTATTACTGGTCTACCATGGAAGCAGATTGCTATCAGCACTCTCGAACTTGTCACAAGTCTCAGATCTATGTTGACAAAGTGCATGTACCTCCAGTTCCTCTGAATGTCCTGACTGCTCCCTGGCCATTCACAATGTGAGGAATCGATATGATTGGAGAAATCAAGCCCACAACCTCTAATGGACACTGCTTCATCTTGGTGGCTATTGACTACTTCACAAAGTGGGTTGAGGCAGCTTCTTTCGCTTCAGTTACCAAGAATGTTGTCTCCCGGTTCATCAAACAAAATTTCATCTATCGGTACGGTATCCCCGAGAGAATCATCACAGATAATGGTACGAATCTCAATAATACTATGATCACCGCACTGTGCGTGCAATTCAAGATCCAACACCATAATTATTCCCCTTACCGGCCAAAGATGAATGGCGTTGTTGAAGCCACAAATAAGAACATAAAAAAGATCATACAAAAATGATAGTAACCTACAAGGACTGGTATGAGATGCTACCATTCCCTCTCCATGGTTACCGTACCACGGCGCGCACATCAACCGGGGCAACACCTTACTCTCTGGTATACGGCATGGAAGCTGTCTTTCCTATTGAGGTCCAAATCCCTTCTCTGAGAATCATGAAGTATGCAAGGTTGAATGAAGATGACTGGATCCAAAATCGACTTGATCAACTGAACTTAATTGATGAGAAAAGGCTTACTACTGTCTGTCATGGTCAAATGTATCAAAAACGGATGATCAAGGCTTTCAACAAAAAGGTCAGACGCCAAGTGTATCAAGTCAGAGATCTGGTGATCAAGCACATCATACTGCCGCAGGGTGATCCCAGGGGCAAATGGACTCCTCCATATGAAGGACCATTTGTGATCAAAAGCATATTCTCTGGTGGTGCAATGATCTTGACCACTATGGATGGTGATGACCTGCCGCACCCTGTGAACACGGACATAGTCAAAAGATACTACACATAAGAGACCCGCTAGGTTGACACACCTAGGCAAAACAAGGGCATCCCGGTGAACCAAAAAAGTTTGGGCAAAAAATTAGGGATAAAACAAAAAATTTGTACACCCGGCAAGTTGAAAACCCGAAAGGGCGACTTGGGAAAAAAAGGGTATCCCGGTGGACTGAAAACTCGAAAGGGAGGTCCAGGAAAAAGTTAGGGAATTAAAAGAGTATGACTATGTCCCGTTGATCACCTTGCAGACAACCTTTAAGCTTCGACTGACAAACTCAACGGGTCTAATCAATCCAATCAACTTCGAACAAGGCAGCAAATGGACAAGACGCTCAGAGACACAAAGGTTATAGTAGAATGGGAACCCCATGGGATTATTGCACATAGCTATCTTTTCTTTGTATCAAATTTCCATTTCTTTCTCACGACGACATTATCTTACTAGGATGTTCATCTCACTGTACAAAAAATACTTATCCAAATTAATACAAAGATATCCCTTTGAAAGTGAAAATCTATATGTTTTTTCTTGATTTCTGTGTTTTGTTAACAAAAACGTCCAGTGATTTATTTTTGAACATATGCATTTGAACGTAACTACTGTTTACAAATAGATAAAAAGGAACAGAAAATAGAAAGACAATCACTAATGGCTTTAAGAAATAGGATAATATCTTTAAACTATAAAGTCCCCCACAGTGTGCAGCTTAATGATATCAAGCTCTCTCACATCCTCAGCGGAACAAAACTTCCAGTTTATCATTCCTCAATAAAAGTCGCCCAATTTCTTAGGATTCTCCAACAGGATTTCACGGCGTTTCCCTTACAACAAATTTTATTTCTCTAACAAATAGAAGCTCATCAACTCATCAACACTTCAAAACATGAAGACTTACACTCCACGTCTCCAACAGCAGTCATGGATCTATTTTCCCTAATCCAACAGTATTACATCAGCATAGCTTACATGCCCATACATCACATCCATACGTCATAACATTGACAACACAAATACATACAACATAATCTCATTCATTTTTTGTGAACATCATTGTAAAATGCATTTCATACATCATGACATTGCATACAACTAATCTTTTAGGAAAGATCAGTCAGCAGATGGTTATCATAAACAATTTGCAAAAAGGTCAGAGATTGATACTTGAAACAAGCCGGGACAATTATCTACATGACCAGCTAAAGCAATCCTACACGGGCTTCTTCTCATACACTCTTTCAGATACAGTTCAGATACGCTCCAGATATGGATGCTATTCTGATACTCATTCATATTCAACTTTCAAATACAGTTCAGATACGCTCCAGGTACGAATGTCATTCTGATACTCATTCAGATTCAACTTTCAGATACAGTTCATATAAACTCTAGATACAAATGCCATTCTGATACTCATTCAGATTTAGCTTTTAGATACAGTTCAAATACGCTCCAAATACGGATTCCATCCTGATACTCATTCAGATTCAGCTTTCAGATACAGTTCAGATACGCTCCAGATATGGATGCCATCCCGATGCTCATTCAGATTCAGATTTCAGATACAGTTCAGATACACTCCAGATACGGATTCCATCCTAATACTAATCCTGATTCAGATTTCAGATGCAATTCAGATACGCTCCAGATACGGATGCCATTCTGATACTCATTCAGATTCAGCTTTCAGATACAGTTCAAATACGCTCTAGATATGGACGCCATTCTGATACTCATTCAGATTCAGCTTTCAGATACAATTTAGATACGCTCCAGATTCAGATGCTATTCTGATACTCATTCAGTTTCATCTTTCAGATGCGAGTCAAATACAGTCCATTTATGGATATTATTCTGGTACTCATCCCAACACATCCACTATTTCAGTATAAATCGACTAGAGATTTATTCTGACACTTCTTCCATTCCGGCCAACAATCATTTTTGGATGGCATCTACAAGCCCATCTTCGACAACTTTCCATTGTCTCTCCAAATGGCATCTTTAAGCCTATTCCCTACACCATCAATCATCACATCCTCGAGCGCAAATTTTTGGGCACTCTAGTGTCCAATCATTTTCCACCTTCAAGTCATGAATGGCAGATCCGCCAATCTAACTCTTCAGGTTTAAGAAGATTGAACAGGGGCAGCTATTGTACCCCAAAATTATCCCTCTCATTTATCAAATATTTTCTCACAAGATCTCCTTGGGTTCAAGACTGCACAAGGATTGATCAGCTCAAGACACCTCCTTAAAGCACTAATGACTAAAATTAGGGTTTGAGATTGCACAAGGTTAATTGAACTTTCAATGCCTCATATGACTTTTATGGATCATCATGGACCCCAAATATTACTAATGTCAAGTTTCAAGCCTTGGATCACATTTTTGCTCAATCAATTGAGTAGTTGACCTAAAATTCAACTGTATTAGGAGAAAAAGTCAACTGTGGCCAATTTACAGTCAAATTTCATGATTTTTGATCCACATCAACATTATAAACTCATATGTATAATTTGATCAAGTTTGGACCATAATTCCTCAAGAAATTTGATTAAATCATCAAAAGGGCAAA
This sequence comes from Vicia faba, assembly GCA_948472305.1. Lineage (NCBI taxonomy): Eukaryota > Viridiplantae > Streptophyta > Magnoliopsida > Fabales > Fabaceae > Vicia > Vicia faba. The sequence continues at coordinate 1,242,196,915 of OX451737.1, forward strand.
ATAGTCAAAATTAGGGTTTTGACTAAGAAAGGGAAATTTCTGATTTTTGACCTAGCAAATGGTTAATTGGTTTGAGGCATAATCTCAAGAGCTCAATTGCATCATTTTTACCTAATGGCATGACTCAAAACATTTCTCAAGATCAATTGGATTGATAGTTGATTTTCAGTCAACTGATGAAAAGTCAACTGTACATTGAAAAGTCAAACTTTGACTTTTTGGTCAAAATCAAGTGTCAAAGATCACAATTCATCAAAACATGTCAAAATGTGAAACTTATTCACCTATAAATAAAAAAAATCAAGATTTCATTTTGAAAAGTCAAAATTTTCAAACTTAGAAATTTTTCTAAGTGTTGAAAACTTCATGTTTTTTCACAACTTTGAGCCAATTTTTCACCATGATGCAAGATGATTCAAAAGAAACTTTCAACATGAAAGTTGTAGATCTCCATGATGTCTATAACATTTCTTTACACAAATTATTCTATAAATTCTTGGATCTCAAGTTATTAATTCATGAATTCATGGTCTTGAAATTAAACACTTAGTGAAATTTTGCCCTAGTTTAGGCAGGATTTTGACCTAACTTCATGACACTTTTTCATATAGTTCCAAGGGGAATTTTCAAAAGTGATTCAAAGAGGGGTTGTAGAGCATATTACAAGATTTCTAAAATATCTAAGAACTCCTTGATATCATTCTTGAGCAAGGAGAATCGAAGAGAGGGAGTTAGGGTTTCAAACTAAAATTATAGGTCATTCTCATGATGAACAAAAATGCAATTTCAATATTAGGCTGCACAATCTTGCTTTGCAGGCCTTCTAACTTGTGTATCTATCCATAATTAATGGATTACATAAACTTTTGAGCTTTAATCCAAGTGGTTTAAGCTTTATCCAATCCACATTTCCATTAATGGCACAAAGTGAACACTTCCATTTTAGAAAAGCAAGCTTTATGTGCAAAGTCAATTCTTGAGCCTCTAACTTGTTCCCTCTGATCACACTCCATCTACAAAGTAAGAAGAAAGTGTTTTTAAAGCATAAAGCATAACCACTCTATCTTAGCCAGTACACAAGGCATTGAAACTTGATTTCTCAAAAAATCACATGTTGAGCTTAAACATGTGATTTTGAATTCTGATCAGATACAAGCCTCCATACTTGTTGCTTATGAATATAGGCACTATTTGTGAGCTAAAGGACATGCTTAAGCACCCTGAAATACACCAAAACTCTCTCAAATCAGAAATTTCCCAAAAACTCCATTGTTGCACAGTTTCTGACCTTGAACACCAAAATAAAAAACTACTCGTGCGTTTCTTGGCCTTTTGCTTCCAAAAGCTTCTAAGCATCATATACAAGCCATCCCTGTCCCTGTTACACGACTGTAACACCATATTCCTCCATTTCCAAGTTCAAAAACAGAGCATCATAGTTGGACTTCTACAGACCATTTCAGCCACTCTCCAACCAAGCTAATCATTGCATTAGCTTTTTGGGACCTCGAGGAAGCTAACCTGATCCTTGCAGCACCTTGAAACAAGCTCCAACTCAAAACACAAATTCCATTTTCAAGGTGAGTTTTTTTACTTTTGAACTCTTCATATAGGCATCATTTGCTTTCCATTTGTGAAGATAAAATGTAGACATCGTAGCCCTGAAACTAACCATGTCTTTAAATTTCATTTATATTGCTTGAGTAGTTAGAATTTTGAATCTGAACATCCTGGAAAAGTTAGGTCAGAATTTGGTACCATTCAAAATTCATGCTCATTTTTGAGAATTAGTTTAAGTTGTTTACATTTCTGGAATCATGGTGAAATTTGCCACAAGTTTCATGTTTACATTTTTGCAAATGGATGAGAAATGAACAAGATGCAGGTGGTCTGGCTAGAGATTGAAAATGAAGTTGTTTTCAGGAAGCAGTTTCTAATATATATTTATGGTTTGCCATAAGTTAACAGATGTATCACCACCCCAATGGTTAAAGCGCGCGCTTGTCACCCTTAGGTCTTGGGTTCAAGCCCCAGTGTGACCTTTTTTCCAATTTTTCACTTTTTTGAAATTTTCTTTGTTTTTGCAGCGCTTGGGCCTCCTTTTCTTTGGGCCTTATTATTTTTGCTACAGTTGGACCCCCTCTCTTGCTGTTCATACATCCTGGCCCATTTTATTTTATTTTTATTTTTTATCTTTATTATTTTATTAGTAGTATTATTATTAATATTAATTTTTGTTATTAGTAATAAAAACCCAAAAAATATTTTTATTTATTATTTTCATATTTTTATATTTTATTTTTCTTCACAAAAACAAAAGAATAAAAACATTTCTTTTACATTTTCTTTAATAATTAAACTTACCTTTTTAAATACTTAGATAGTTTAATTTTAATTATTATTATATGATATTATTCATTTTTCTCATAAATTAAAATCAATTTAGAATTTAGGACTTTTATTTAATTATTTTTATGTACTAGTTTAATTAAATTCACAAAAAAAACCTAAAAATCTTGTTTTCTTTAAATTAATTTATTCTACTAACTTAATTTTAATTTTCTTTTTTAGTTAATTATTTTATTTTAATTAATTAGGTCAAAAAACTATTTTCATGAAAAAACCAATTAAAAAAATCACATTTCTTCTTACATTTCATATTTTTGAATTTTATCCTTATTTTTGTACATTTATTCAAAAAAATTCAATATGGTTGTAATAATTATTTAGATTTAATTTCTTGCAATATTCCCCATTTGTAATTTGTACACCCCCTACCCTAAGTATTGTAATAGCTTAGTAATTTTAATTTCCGCAATTTATCGCTCTATATACAAATGCTAGTAATTAGGGTTTTGTATGGAAAGACTAAAACCTACAAATAGAAAACCCTAATCAAAGACAAATCAAGCATGAAAATCAATACACTTGCACATAAACACCCATAGGGTAAATCCACTTGGTTGCCTTACAAAAATGACCATATTATGCACGTGAGGTATCTTATCAAAAACAAGTAAAATACAAGATCATAGTCCCTCAATGACGCTATCTATGTTTCCTTTCAAAATGATCTTAGTCCCTAAAGAAAAATGCTAAGATATCTTGCAACATTGCTAATCATGGTTATACGATGATCCACGCCCTTCCCTTTTACATCCAAAGATAAGGTTATTTACCAAATCAATGGTAAGATAACAATGTCAAAGGAAAGAGGAAATAAACATGAAAGACTTTTGAGTAGGTAGAATGTTCCTAGTTACTTGCTCAAATTCAAAACCAAAACATCCTTTCTATTTTCAAAACAAACACCAACAATTTCAAAATATCTTTCAAACTTGAAAACATTTTCAAAATATCAAACACTTTGTATACATTCTTACGAACGAGAATCATTACAAAGTTTGCTTAGACGAAGGCCTCTTTACAAAATACTTTCAAAAACCACACAAAGCACATTTTTAAACAAAAGCAAGTAATCTAGCAAGTAATTAAGAGCCCATGGAAAACCATGGATGAAAAGGGTGCTAATACCTTCCCTTTCCATAACCTACCCCCCGAACTCAAGAAACAATCTCAAAGGTCTTTCTTGTGCTCTTTCACCTTTCCTTTTGGATAAAAGAAAAGTCAGTGGCGACTCTTGCTAACCACAACATTTGCAATCAAATGCAAAACAACCAAGTCAGTTCTCCCACCGTATCACACTCATCATATTTTATTTTTATCAAATAGTTTCGAAAATGCATATCCGAAGACATCAATGCGTTATATCAAATATGAATATTCGAAATATGTAGAAGCAGTGAATGAATCAAAACTCTTGAAACCAAACCAATTTAACATAGATTTAACATAAATAGTCGAAATTACATAGATAGTTGAACAAAAATTTAACATTACATATTGTTATAAACGGATAACTGAGGACGTCACAATATTTTAATAACATCTTCTCCCGATCTTTGAAGCTTCACACCCACTTCAATCAGACCCTTAGTAGAGTATCACTGAAAAGTACTCCATATAATCTTTAAATCGTCATCTGTCTTTAACTCAAATTTGGGGAACTTTATCTTACCATCAATGTCAAGTGAGGGTGAACGATACTCGATCTTGACCACCTTTCTATTTTTTGGATATTGCAAGAGAGAATTAAGTGTGGTAATCAGACTGACGAAAGGCGTGTCCTCGAAGAACCGAAACTGTAGTGGCGACATGTTACCATTGAAGTAGACAAAAGCAAGGTGAGGATATGTTTGACTCATCTATGTTTGTGGTTTGTTATGTTGAAGAAATAGTTTGAAGAACCTATTTATAGAAGAGATGGAGAAATTTAGACCAAAGAATTCTTATCCTGCCACTAGTGCATGTTTCAGATATAAACATCCGAGTTAACCTTTTTTAACGTAATTATGGGGTTTCTGATATGAATATATGAAATAACCCTTATTTTTTATTTTTAAATTTGAAGGTTCGTTCGGATATGAATATCTGAAATAACTCATGTTCTATTTTTTTAAAAAAGAAGATAGATTATTTCAAATATGCATATTTGAAATATGCATAACGCGTGACAGATTCAGTTTCACCTGAACCAGTAACATAGAAACATGGAAAAAATTTAATCAGTAAAAGTAAACAATGATAAAATGTTGAATAGACATATTATGCATGTATTGAATCCTATAGATTTTACATTGTGCATGATAATACATTCAAAAATGGTTCGATTACATTCTAAAATACACTGAACAAATTATCACTGCTTAAATCTAAAACGGGTTCTTTCTTCGACTTCTCCCTATTTGATTATCTCTCAAGGTCCGTTAATTTGGTGAACTCTTCCATCCTTTCCAAGAAGTGATCCGGTCAAGTTTACACCTGTGTTGCAGAATGTGTTGTCCACTCCACTGATGTAGCCGAAATAAGACACCCTTGTTTCAAATAAACTTGAACAAAATAGCGTGATCTAAGGTACCTAATACAAATGATGTGAGGAGGTTTAGAAATACGAGCTCCCTTGAAAACACTTGTTTGCAATTTTGGAGAATCCGAGAATATGGAATCAACAACTTCATGGTAAGACGGAGTCCGCTTTGTTGAATTTTCATCTTGTGTAATTTTCACCTTTTTTGGGGCACCTTTGGTTTTTACCAGTTTCGAATAAGGTTTCAAATAAGTGGTTTCTGGATAGACGATTTTCCTCAACTGTTCTTTTATGTGCAATCTCATAGTATCATCCTCTTTAGAAAATATATCCATGATCACTTTCAACTCGATTATGATGGTTATACTTGATGTACCGTCTTTAGTTGCACCATAGTCATCTAAACAAAGTGTTTTCCAATGATCGTAGACCTCGTCCATACGTATAGGGGAAATTAGCTTCATCTTTTTAGAAATGAGATAAGCACATGGAAGCCCATATGTTTTCCTAATTGTACATCCATACTTCGAACTATCCGGCCCCGTTGTCTTCGCTTGCTTAGCTTCATGAAAATTGAAATTCAATGCTTCCCACGATATCCCTTTTGTATTCAAACTTCAAGACCACCATTGCATGATAACATTAGGATTATTAGTCTCCCTTAGACTTTTTCTCTTCCCCTTGTTCATCATTAAAATTAAAACGCTCTTTTATTTTTCAAACTCTAAAACACAATAAATAAAGATGAAAATCGTATGCAATTGAGTCTTTTGGGGTGGAGCGAATCGGTCCAGACTGAATATTTCTCTTTCTTCCATTTCCGAACTTTATTACGATTCAATTTGCAAACTCCTTTTTGCAAATAAGGGGAGAAATAGTGAGTGTCCCGCCAGTGGAATCCATTTTCTATCATCCACCAGAAACACCAACCAATTCAAAATTTTTGCCTTCGGGCTTTTCTTTGAAAACATTTTCGCTAAAAATGATGTATTATTTCCTCTCCAAGCAAAACGACGCGTAATTCCCCAAAGGTCGGGTGGTACTATGTTAACTGCTGGATTGCGAATGTAATATTATCCCCCTAAAAATGAAAACCAACCAACATTTTCTAGATGATCTACGAGTGCCCTGATCCCCTATTGCATGAAAGGTGGTACGTAGGCACAAAAAGTCTATAACCGCGGCGAACACGGCTAATAAAACCTTTTTCTTTATATATACACTTTGCATTCATGCCTTTTACCCTTAGCTCGTAAGCTTTAGATAGAACACACCCTTTGATTAGAACAACAAGAGTGGATCCCGTGGAGTACCATGGACATGAGAGGTTCTAATATATTCCCTTTGCATAATTGACTCCTGTACCCGATCTCTCGATCGTAAGATCGTGATATCTCCCTTCTCAGGTTTTCTTCGATGTTTTACTTTCCCTTCTGTAGGATAAATAAATATTTGATGGTGACTTCATTTATTTTCTCTCGATGATTTTCCCGGTTGCTTCAATATGGTCGTTGGCGACTGATCCTGGCCAGAACAGCTTCGCGAGTGAGTGCACAAGAGGTGTGCATTTGGTGTTGAACGGATGCTCCGGAAAATCGTGAATGGTGGTAAGTTTCGGCTCCCATATTCTTCTTCCTTGGTTCTGAGTTTTCTTCTTCTTTTCTTCTTCCTTGTTTTTGAGTTTTCTTTTTCTTTGATCTACTTTGGAATTTGCGAAATTGTTATTGTTATTTGTTTTCAATTTGCGTAAGGCTCTGTAGTGTTGTTGAGTTATTATGAGTTGTTGATGCTTAAAGTGTGTAGTTTAGTGTACTGGTTGTTGAGAACTGGAGGAATGGTTAGGTTGAATGTGGGATTTTGTGTACTGAGAGGTTTATGTGCAATTTGTAGGATGAATGGGGATGTTGAGGTTTTAGTGAGATTTTATGCAGAGATGGTGAATTTCATGGATGTAGTGTATGTGTATGTGTTGAAAATAGAGGATAAGGCAGAGGTGGGGTCTGTATGGATTCGCAGATTGAAGGTTAGAGTGTTTGTGAATGGTCTGAAGTAGGTTAATGGAGGAAGTATTCTGAGAGATTTCTTGGTAGAACTTTCTCTGTATTGTTTTTTCTTTGAAATTTCTTTCTCTGATTTTTTATCTGTGTTTCAAACTATCAAACAAGAAAAACAAAGAAAATCACTCGATCTCTCTCAACTCCTTATGTTTCCTTAACGCATCATAAAAGAACAACAACAATGATATACTCTTCTTCTGAAATATTTCCTATGTTCTCAATCAAAACTCAGTCTTTTCCCTTTCTCACTCTCGAAATAGAGAATCAGGAACAAACTCTATACATAAATAAGATTTACAAAGCAGCGCGTGTAACACCCGTTAATTTAATTAATTATTTAATTAAATTAATTTTGGATTATTTGCGAAGTTGCGAGATGTTGAGAATTATTGGTATAAGTTGTTATATTATTATTAATCAATTAATTAGTTGATTAATAATAATAATGTTGGAATTAAGGGAATACATATATATATATATATATATATATATATATATATATATATATATATATATATATATATATATATATATATATATATATATATATATATATATATATATATATATATATATATATAGTGTTGGACTTATGTTATTGGTTAGAAGTAGTAAAGTGGGGGTGTAGGTTAGGCCCGATAGGATTTATATATAAGGTTATGCTGACACAAGGATTTATTTTAGTTGGAGAATAAGAAGTTCTGTATGTTGACCGGTAGAGCTGAGCGGAAGAGGAGCAAGCTTCTCAAAGTCGAGCAGAGCGAAGCAAGTTGTCAGCTAGAAGCTTTGGTTGAGCGACTTTTAATCCAGGTAAGGGTGGAGTTTTAACCTGATAATGAGACTTATGATGTGTATTACGTGGGAATAGGTCGTTTTGTGATTGTTGTGTGTTGATGTTTCTGATCTGCTAGTGAAGTTCCCATTTATTCATGTTATGGTCGTTAAGGAGTATTATATGACCGTTTAATGAACATGTGATATAAAGTTGCCCGGTTCTTTGTTGTGGACATTTTCAGTTATCCGTGTGAATGCACTGTTTAATCGATGGATAGGTTAGGATAGTTGATTTCTGGTCGTGATAGTCGTTAGGACGTTAGGTTATTCTGAGCGGTTGGTAGGAAAAGTAGTAAGTTGTTGAAGTGGTCATTTTAGGGAGCTTTCAGCATGTCAGTTTTGTATGTTCCATGAACATGTTATAGAAAATATAGTTGCCTGTTGTTGTGTTATTCCAAGCGGTTGGCCGGAAGGTATGAATTATAGTGGTGTGGTTGTTAAGATGTTGTATTGTGTCTGTGCTGTTGGCCGAACTAGTGGTCGAGGAGGATACTGATGGTGTTAGGTACCGAGTGACATTTAGGCTGCGAGGCATGTCAAGGGTTATGTGTTGGATTGTCGAGCAGTACTAGGCTGCAGGACATGTGGAGGAGCATGATTTGGTTGTTATCCCGTTTTCCTCTGTGCGTGTCGAGGAGTATGAATTAGTTGTTATGTTGTCCTAGTTGATATGCATGTTGAGGGGCACGTAGTTCCCTATCCCTTTTTTCCCGTACATGCTATGTTTTGGTCATTACCAGTGTTGTGTGAATTATTGTTAAGTTACCGTTCGATTCTGTTAATAATTGAATCGTTGATTGATGTGGTAGGCTTATGGCCAATGTTGATTTATGTCGAGTTAATGTTGTGACGGTCACTGTAAATTCTTGTTGATAATGTGATGTTGCAAGGAATTTTAAATGATGATGAATTACCTCTATTTACTGGTAAGAATGGTGATGTGGGCTTATGCCTTATGATGGATGATGATTATTGTAAGTATGTGACAGTGCATTCATATACATTTGCATACTCTATGATGGCCTGGATTGGAAAACTGCGAAGAAGGCTTATGCCTTGTTGATGCCTCTATTTATTGGTAGATTTTAAGATGGGAGTTCTGCTCCATTGGTACCACATGCATTTGGATAAAGATGAGTTGCATTCTGTGTCACATTCTGAGTTGTGGTGTGATTGATTTTAATTGCGTTTATGTTGTTAAAAATATGAGAAGTGGTGAATATGTATGAATTTATTCTAATGTTTTACTTATCATGTGTTCTATTATGATGTTCTATATCTCACCCCTTCTATTTAAATGTTACCTCGATGTTGGTAACATGAAGGTAATCCAGAGTGAAGGCAGTATACCTTCAGTAGTTCGAGTCGTGTCACTGCTCTGATACGTAACACTCGGGGGGATGAAAGCTTGTTATTTATTTGTTGTTATTATTTCAGTTGACTGAACTTTAAGTTGTTGTTATTTAAAGGATTGTTATATGAAGTTGTCTTAGTGGGACAAAGATGTTACATTCCGTGAAGTTGAATATTATGACTCCGTTGCGTATTTATGAAAGTTGATGTTTCTTTTAAGATTGAATTATATTTGTTGTTGGTTCATCCAAGTTTAATGTGTTATGTATCGGTAATGAATTCTGTTGTTTTTAAGTTGAATTTATGGCATCCTGATTCAGTTGTAGACAATTTTATAACTCTGATTTATTTATATATTGTCGGATAGAATTGGGGTGTTACAAAGTTGGTATAATAGCAAGCCAGTCCATCCGACCAAGTTGTCGAGTCGTAGTTGTCTAACAATCGAGTACTGTTACCTTGATTTCTAACCGTTGTTTATGTTGTAGAGATAAGTTGAGATGGCTGGAAGGAATGATGCTGCACTTGCTATTGCTTTAGAAGCAATGGCGCATGCTATGGAGAATCAGCCGAATGTTGACGGGAATGCTGGATCTCGTAGTTTGGCAACTTTCCAGAGGGAGAATCCGCCTACCTTCAAGGGTAAGTATGATCCTGACGGAGCGTTGGATTGGTTGAAAGAGATTGAGAGAATCTTCCGTGTGATGGACTACACTCCAGCGCAGAAGGTTCAATATGGTACTCATATGCTAGCAGTCGAAGCTGATGTCTGGTGGCTAGAGACGTGTCAGAGGTTGGAAGTTGCAGGTGAAAATGTCACTTGGGCTGTGTTCCATAGGGAATTTCTGAGGAAGTATTTCCCTGAAGACATTCGTTATAAGAAGGAAATTGAGTTCCTTTATTTGAAGCAAGGAAGTATGTCAGTTGTTGAGTATGCTTCAAAGTTTGCGGAGTTGGCTAAGTTTTATCCGCACTATAGTGAGGTGAATGCTGAGTGCTCGAAGTGTATCAAGTTTGAGAATGGGTTGCACCCAGAGATCAAGAAGGAAGTTGGATACCAGAAGATTCGTGTCTTTGCCGATTTGATTGATAGTTGCAGAATTTATAAAGAGGATAATAATTCTCATTATAAGATTATCAGTGAGAAGAGGGGTAAGCACCAACAGAATCGTGGTAAGCCTTATGATTCCCCAGCTGGTAAAGGTAAACAGAAAGCCGCTCAGGGTCACAGGACTAGTGGGGGAGGTGCTCCTGCTGGTGTGGTTTGTTTCAAATATGGAAAGCCTGGGCATACGAGTAATGTGTGTGCTGCTGAGGTGAAGAGGTGTTTCTGTTGTGGTAATAATGGACATGTTGTATCTGAGTGCAAGCATAAGGAGGTGATTTGTTTTAATTATGGTAAGAAGGAAACAATGGTAATCAGTGTCAGAAACCAAAGAAGCCGCAAACCAGTGGTAAGGTATTTGCTTTGGCTGAGAATCAGATGGCTAGTGAGTATAGACTTATCATAGGTACATGTTCCATTAATAGTACTTCTTTAATTACTATTATTGATACTGGTGCTACTCATTGTTTTATTGTTGCTGATTCTGTTGAAAGATTGGATCTTATGTTGTCTTCTATGAATAGAGAGATGGTCATCGACTCTCCAGCCAAGGGGTCAGTGACTACTTCTTTTGTGTGTTTAGATTGTCCTTTGTCGATTTTCGATAGAGACTTTGTTGTTGATTTGGTTTGTTTGCCTTTAAGAGGTTTGGATGTGATTCTGGGTATAAACTGGTTAAAGCATAACCATGTTCATATTAACTGTTATAACAAGTCGGTGAGGTTTTCCACTCCTGAGGAAGAGGAAGCTGGTCTGTTGTCTGCTAGACAATTGATGAAGTTGATGCAAGAAGAGGCTCAGATGTTCTCTTTGATGGCGTTGCTATCTGTCGAGAATCGAGCTATAATTGAGGAATTATAGGTAGTGCATGAATTTCCTGAAGTTTTCCCTGATGAAATTTCGGATGTACCATCAGAGAGAGATTGAATTTGCTATTGATGTTGTACCTGGTACCAGACCTGTTTCTATGGCACCATACAAGATGTCTGCATCTGAATTGTTGGAATTAAAGAAGCAATGGGAAGAGTTACTTCAAAAGAAGTTTGTGAGACCAAGTGTATCGCCCTGAGGAGCTCAAGTGTTGCTAGTAAAGAAGAAAGATGGAAGTATGGTGCTTTGTGTTGATTATAGACAATTAAATAAAGTGATGATTAAGAACAAGTATTTACTTCCAAGAATAGATGACTTGATGGATCAATTGGTGGGTGCTCGTGTGTTTAGTAAGATTGATTTAAGGTCGGGTTATCATCAGATTAAAGTGAAGGATGAAGATATCCAGAAGAAGGCTTTTAGAACACATTATGGACACTATGAGTATTTGGTGATGCCTTTCGGTGTTACTAATGCGCCGGGAGTATTTATGGAATACATGAATCACATCTTTCATACTTATCTAGATCGATTTGTAGTGGTGTTCATGGATGACATTTTTATTTACTCTAAGTCGGAAGAAGAGCATGCAAAACACTTAAGAATAGTATTGAAAGTTTTGAAATAGAAGAAGTTGTATGCAAAGTTGTCTAAGTGTGAATTTTAGTTAAAGGAGGTTAGTTTTCTTGGTCATGTGATCTCAGATAGTGGCATTGTTGTAGATCTATCGAAGGTAGATGCTGTGTTGCTATGGGAAACTCCAAAGTCAGCTACCGAGATTATAAGCTTTTTGGGATTAGATGGTTATTATAGAAGGTTTATCAAAGGTTTTTCTAAGTTGGCACTTCCTTTGACTAAGTTGACTTGTAAAGGCAGATCTTTTGTATGGGATGTTCAATATGAAGAAAGTTTTTCAGAATTGAAGAAGAGATTGACGTCGGCTCCGATTTTTACATTACCTAATCCAAGAGAACATTTTGTGGTATATTGTGATGCTTCTAAGATGGGTTTAGGAGGTGTACTTATGCAGAATGAAAAGGTAGTTGCTTATGCATCAAGGAAATTGAGGACTCATGAGAAGAACTATCCTACGCATGATTTAGAACTTGCTGCAGTTGTTTTTATGTTGAAAATTTGGAGGCATTATCTATATGGTTCTAGATTTAAAGTATTTAACGATCATAAGAGTTTAAAATATATATTTGATCATAAATAATTGAATATGAGACAACGAAGATGGTTGGAGTTGTTAAAAGATTATGATTTCGATTTGAATTATCATCCAGGAAAAGCGAATATGGTGGCTGATGCGTTAAGTCAAAAGAATTTACATATGTCAACAATGATGGTTAAAGAGTTGAAATTAATTTAACAGTTCAGAGATATGATCTTAGTTTGCGTAGTGACACCGAAGAGTGTTATGTTGGTAATGTTGAAAATTAACAATGAATTTATGGACGGTGTCAAAGAGGCGTAGAAGTTAGATGTGAAACTGGTAGATTCAATGGTTGGGATCGATCAGTCTGAGAATAGTGATTTTAAGTTAGATGCGCAAGGTGTATTGAGATTTCGTAATCGGATTTGTATTCCTGATGATGCGGAGATGAAGGAAGTGATTCTTGAAGAGAGTCATAGGAGCAAGTTGAGTATTCATCCAGGAGCTACAAAGATGTATTAGGATTTGAAGAATTTGTTTTGGTGGCCTAGGATAAAAAGTGATGTGGCACGGTTTGTGTGTGCATGTTTAACTTGTCAGAAGTCGAAAGTTAAATATCATAAGCCTGTAGAGTTGATGCAACCGTTCGAAGTTCCAAAATGGAAATGGGATAGCATTTCGATGGAATTTGTGACAAGATTACCTAATACTTTAAGAGGACATGACTCAATTTGGGTGATTGTTGATAGGCTTATGAAGTCGGATCATTTTATTCCTATTAACATCAATTTTCCAGTGTCGAAGTTGGATGAGATTTACACTAGTGTAATTGTGAAGTTGCATGGTGTTCCTTTGTGCATTGTGTCAGATAGAGATCTGAGGTTTACTTCTAATTTTTTAAAGAGTTTGCAATAAGCGTTGGGTTCTAAGTTGAGTTTGAGTTCGGCGTATCATCCTCATACAGATGGTCATACAGAAAGGACTATTCAATCGTTGGAGGATTTGTTGAGAGCATGTGTTCTTAAGCAAGGAGGTGCGTGGGATACTTATTTTCCGCTGATAGAGTTCACTTATAATAACAGTTACCATTCTAGTATTTGGATGACACCTTTTGAGGTATTGTATGGTCGGAGATGTAGAACTCCTTTATGTTGCCATGAATCTGGGGAAAGTGTAGTGCTTGGACCTGAACTTGTTCGTGAGACTACTGAGAAGGTGAAGTTGATTTGAGAAAAGATGAAAGCTTCCCAAAGTAGACAGAAGAGTTATCATGACAAGCAAAGGAAAGATTTAGAATTTCAAGCAGGTGACCATGTGTTTCTGAGAGTTACACATGTGACTGGTGTTGGACGAGCATTGAAGTCTAAGAAGCTCAATTCTCGTTTAATTGGTCCGTATTAGATTTCTAACAGAGTTGGGAATGTTGCTTATAGAGTGGCTTTACCGCCTAATCTTTCGAATTTCCATGATGTGTTTCATGTGTCACAACTCCAGAAGTATATTTCAGATCCATCTCATGTGATTCATATGGATGATGTGCAAGTACGAGATAATCTTATTGTGGAGACGATGCTTGTACGAGTCGAGGATCGTGAAATAAAGACTTTAAGAGGCAAGGAGATTGCTTTGGTGAAAGTAGTCTGGTTAGGAGTTGCCGGAGAAAGCATGACTTGGGAGTTGGAAAGCAAGATACGGGACTCCTATCCTAAGTTGTTTGAATGAGGTAAATTTTCGAGGACGAAAATATTCTAAGTGGGGGGAGAGTTGTAATGCCCGTTAATTTAATTAATTATTTAATTAAATTATTTTTGGATTTTTTGCGAAGTTGCGAGATATTGAGAATTATTGGGATAGGTTGTTATATTATTAATAATCAATTAATTAGTTGATTAATAATAATAATAATATATATATATATATATATATATATATATATATATATAGTGTTGGACTTATGTTATTGGTTGGAAGTAGTAAAGTGAGAGTGTAGGTTAGGCCCAATAGGATTTATATATAAGGTTACGCTGACACAAGGATTTGTTTTAGTTGGAGAATAAGAAGTTCTGTACGTTGGTCGGTAGAGCTGAGCGGAAGAGGAGGAAGCTGCCCGATGTCGAGCAGAGCGAAGCAAGCTGTCGGCTGGAAGCTTTGGTTGAGCAACCTTCAATCAAGGTAAGGGTGGGGTTCTGACCTGATAATGGGACTTATGATGTGTATTACGTGGGAATCATTCATTTTATGATTGTTGTGCATTGATGTTTCTGATCTGCTAGTGAAGTTTCCCGTTTATTCATGTTGTGGCGGTTGGGGACTACTGTATGACCATTTAATAAACATGTGATATGAAGTTGGCCCGGTTCTTTGTTGTGGATGTTTTGAGTTATCTGTGTGACTGCCCGGTTTAATCGATAGATAGGTTAGGATAGTTGATTTTTGGTCGTGATGGTTGTTAGGACATTAGGTTATTCTGAGCGGTTGGTAGGAAAAGTAGTAAGTTGTTGAAGTGGTCGTTTTAGGGAGGTTTCAACGTGACTGTCTTGTATGTTTGATGAACATGTTATAGGAAATATAGTTTCCCATTGATGTGTTATTCCAAGCGGTTGTCCGGAAGTTATGAATTGTAGTGGTGTGGTCGTTAAGACGTTGTATTATGTCTATATTGTTGGCCGAACTAGTGTCAAGGAGGATGCTAATGGTATTAGGTACCGAGTGGAATTTAGGCTGCAAGGCGTGTCAAGGGTTATATGTTGGATTGTCGAGCAGTACTAGGCCGTAGGATATGTCGAGGAGCATGGATTGGTCGTTATCCTATTTTCCCCTGTGTGTGTCGAGGAGTATGAATTAGTTGTTATGCTGTCCCAGTTGCTATGCATCTCGAAGGGCACATAGTTTCCTATCCCTTTTTGCCCGTACATGCTATGCTTTGGTTGTTACCAGTGCTATGTGAATTATTTTTAAGTTGTTGTTTAATTATGTTAATAATTGAATCGTTGATTGGTGTGGTAGGCTTATGACCAATGTTGATTTATGTTGAGTTGTTGTTGTGATGGCCGCATGCATTTTAAGATGGGAGTTCTTCTCCATTGGTACCACATGCATTTGCATAAAGATGAGTTGTATTATGAGTTATGGTGTGATTGATTTTAATTGCATTTATGTTGTTAAAAATCTGAGAAGTGGTGAATATGTATGAACTTATTCTAATGTTTTACTTATCATGCATTCTATTATGATGTTCGATATCTCACCCCTTTTGTTTGAATGTTACCCCGATGTTGGTAACATGCAGGTAATCCAGAGTGAATGCGGTATACCTTTAGTAGTTCGAGTCGGTGTCATCGCTCTAATACGTAACACTCGGGGGGGGGGGGGGGGGGGTGAACGCTTGTTGTTTATTTTTTATTATTATTTCAGTTGACTGAACTTTAAGTTATTGTTCTTTAAAGGATTGTTATATGAAGTTTTCTTAGTGGTATAAAGATGTTACATTCCGTGAAGTTGAATATTATGACCCCGTTACGTATTTATGAAAATTGATGTTTCTTTTAAGATTGAATTATGTTTGTTGTTACTTCATCCAAGTTTAACTTGTTATGTATCGATAATGAATGTCGTTGTTTTAAAGTTGAATTTGTGGCATCCTTATTCAGTTGTAGAAATTTTTATAACTCTAATTTATTTATATATTGTCGGGTAGAATTGAGGTGTTACAGTGCATACAAGAGGAAAAGGTCTATAATGCAAACCCGTTGGTGGAAAACTCACGTGCACGATGGTGGCAGGATCGGGCGTGTTACTCCGGTGACTTATTACGGTCTCTGACGAGAGAAGGGTGCATATGCGGTTTCTCGATGGTGTATGAAGAGGTATGTTGTTTATTTTTCCTTTCTTCTTCTGAAGTTTTTCTATTGTTGTCATTGCGAGTTCTACATATTGATGTAGTAGTTGTTGTTATTCGTGTCTATTGATGACTCCCGAAGATGTCGTCGCAGATTCAAAAGGAGTTAAGTTGATGATGATTGCAGGTTGTTAAAGTATGAAGCAGAAGATGGGATTGATAAATATTTTGGTATTTTTGCAGGGGATTTGATAATATGGATTTGATGTTGTTTTGGAGGGTGGTGATTGAGATATTTTCTGCAGGTTGAATAGAGGTATTGGGGGGGGGGATAGTATGAAGGTTTATTGTATGGATTTTTCTCTATTTTCTACTGTTTTTTCTGTGTGTTCTTGAGCAGTGATGAGGGGGCTATTTTATAGGTGAGTAAATGAAAAAATGGATTGGTTCTATGCAGGTTTTGGAGTGTTATGACAACAATTTTGATAGGTTTTAGGATCAGTTTTGGAGGTTTATAGCAGCACTGGACAAAATGTTTTAGGGTTAGCTTTTGTAAGGTTTTGGAGCAAGGCAAATTGGAGAACAAGTTTAGGAGCTGAGCAACAGGGCTATGGTTGAGCAAAGCTTTAGGTTTTATGATAGATATAGGTTTTAAGCATGGAGACAATTTGTAAATATTCTTTAAAACATTGTAACACCACATTCCAAGTTTACATAGTAACTTTTATTTTCAAAATGAACTTGAAATTCTCATTTTTCTTTGCCTTTGGTTATAACTTGTAATGTTTTGTGACATCCTTTCTAAACAAACTTTGAATCAACTAATTTTTTTTCCTTTGAAATAGATCGCAATGCCTTGAAATATTCAAGTAGTTGAATGAATTTGGATGAGACTTAAAATGTTTGGTACTTGAACTTGTTTTGAAAATGGTGTATGAAAATTGAAGGAATCTTGAAGATTAATGTAATTTGCTTGATATTTGAATGATATTTAGAACTTGTAGCGTTCCATCTTTGGATAAACTTTGATGAACAAAATTGATGAATAAATTTAAGTGATGTCATGACTTGTTACTTTTACCAATGTTTCCATGTTTTATCAAGCCATGGCCACTTGAACTTAGACAACCCTAATGCATTGCATCTCAAGCCAATGTTCAAAAGTAATCATGTACCATATGCTTCTTTTCTTGCACCAATGTGTTGTACCCTAATTTTTGACCTAATATACCACCTCATATGCATCATTGCATATCTAACAAAATACAAAAAACAACTTGTGTGTTTGTTCTTTGTTTCAAGCAGGCTTTGAATCAAGAAATTTCATCAGTGCAAGTATTGATCAATTAGGGTTTTGATTGAAAGGAATGAATCCTTAACTTTTGGCTCAGTGCATGACCTAATGGCTTGAGGCATGATTCAAAGAACTCAAAAGCAACATCTTGACTTAATTATATGGCTCAAAACATTTTCAAAGATACAATTGATTGATAGTGGAGGAGTTAGGAATCATCTGATGAAAAGTCAACTGTCACACAAAAGTCAAACTTAACTTTTTGGTCAACGTTGAACTTCAAAGATCAAAGGTCATCAAAGCATTCAAATTTATCAAACTTGTGCACCAAGAATTGATAGAATCAAGAAAATTCAACAAAAGTCAAAGGTTGAAGATTTTGAACACTTAGAAAAAATTGAAGTGTCTTACACTTAAAAAGCCCTAACTTCATGGACAAGTTTCACCAAGATCCAAGCTGATTCAAGGAAAACTTTCAACATGAAAGTTGTAGGGAATGGAAAGTTATGTAACTTTGTCGTTGATGGTTGATCTCCAAAAAGTGATCAATTCAAGAGATATATGCATGAGAAGTTCTACAAACATTTAGAGAAAATTGTCAAAAAAAATTTGACCTTGAAAGTGACCAACTTTATGGACAATTTTCACTAAGATCCATATTGATTCAAGAAAAGTGTTCAGCATGAAAGTTGTAGATAAAGTATCAAGCTTTCCAAAATATTCAAGAGCACATATTTATCTTTCTTTAGTTGGAAGTTTTGAATTTATGAAGTTGGGTAATCAAAGTTGCATTACAAGTCATTTTTGAGATAGCTTAATGATCAAATCTCAAGCAATGCTATGAAATCTCTCTTTTTAGGCCATAGTACCTCTAAATCTCTCCAAAATCAGAAGAGTACACAAGCCTTTGAGTCTTTGTCCAAATGATAAACCTATTATCCATTTAACTTGCCATTTTTGGAAGAAGGTCACCAATACCATTTTTGAAAAGTAAGCTTTTTTGTACAAATCATGTCTTGTTCCCATACCACTGCTATCTTCTAATCACACTCCACCATGAATCAAGGAAACAATGTCACTTCACCATCCTTTCCTTATACTTGACCTTGAAACCAGGATTTGCAAGATTTCTTCTCAACTAAGTTTGAAAGCCTTATAATTCAAAATGATCAGTTCCAAACCCTAATGTTTCCCTATAAATACATATCATCTTTGAACTTAAAAACATACCAATTCACAACTCCAAAAACACCCTCAATCTCTCTCAAATCAGAATTGGCCAAAATTCTCCATTTTTGAGTTTTGAAATCTATTTCTTCGAATCTCTCAAACCTTGTAATATATGTGCAAACCAACCATCCATATACCTTATATACATCATATATAAGTTATCCAAACACAAGAACAACTCTTGTAAGTGCTACATCATCATACACCATTTCCAATTTTCACCATTGCAACTTGACTTGGTCAGAACAATTGGGCAAGCTACAAATCATTCTACCAATTAAAATAGATTTAGGGAGGTCTAAGGGAGCTTAATAAATCATCATATTGCAGTTGGAACAACTAGAAGAAGCATTGTACTTTCTCCAATTTGGTAAAATTTAAACTGTGATATCCATATACATGCATCATTTGTGTTTGCTTTCTAAAGATAAAATGTAGATATCAATGCCCCCAAGCTAACCATGTTCTTATTTTTCATTTATATTGTTTGTGTGTTGAGAATTTTGTCTCTGAACAACTAGAGTTCATTTTTGGTACCAATAGAAATTCGTGTTTATCTTTGAGTGTTAGTTAAAATAAATTATATGGTTGAATTCATGGTTAAATTTAGAATAACTTTGGTTTTTATAATATTCAAAATGGTTGAGAAATGAAGCTTTTAGAAAATTAAAAAATGGCGTTGATGTTGTTGTCCGCGCGAAGAAGATAAAGTTCATCTTTAAATTCTATAAAAAAAAACAAGTTTATAATATATTTATTGGTAGTAGTATTATGACCGGGTAAAACAGCCACCCCAGTGGCAAGAAGTGCACGCCTGTCACCTATAGGGAGTGGTTCGAACCGGCTGGTGCCCACCCCTATTTTTACAATTCATTTTTTTAATCATTGTTTCACTTCTTTTTAAAATTTTCATTTAATTATTTCAGTAATCAAGTTAATCTTTTTTGAGTCAATTTTTTGCACACTCTTAGTTTATCACATCTATTTTATGAATATAAAAAATATCACAAAAATATTATTTATTTCATCATTTTCTAATTAAATCAAAATAGGTATTTTTAAGGGTTTTTAAGTAATTTCCCTTTATCTTTTGATTAAATTTTCAACTTTTCTCACAAGGCTTTTTCTTACCATGATAGATCTTAGTCCTCACTTGATATCTTGACTCTTGATAAACACCCACTAATCCAAAGTAATACTGTGCTTGCTAGATTACTTGTTATTTATCCTATCTTTTGTCACAACTTTTACTTGATGAGTGTGTTAACTTTTCCTCCTTTTGTGTTTAAATACTTGTGATGTGTATGTTTGCTACCATATTAGTCATTTAATATTTTGTTATACTTGTGCCCAAAAATTCCAAAGAAAAGGATAATATTGTTGACTTTATAATCAAAAGCATGTGCATTCCCCTTTGTATAAAACCCTTGTGAATAATCACCC
Organism: Vicia faba; assembly: GCA_948472305.1. Taxonomy (NCBI): domain Eukaryota; kingdom Viridiplantae; phylum Streptophyta; class Magnoliopsida; order Fabales; family Fabaceae; genus Vicia; species Vicia faba. Next base: position 1,242,217,022 of record OX451737.1, read on the forward strand.
TAGGTATCTTATACTCTAAGAACCTCTTAAACCCTAAAAAATCATTTTCAAACTTAAACCTCTTTCATATAAAAAAGTTCACTTTGTTTCATTGCATTTTGAAACTTTATTTTTAATCAAATGCTTCAATATACTTAAGAATATTAAAACTCTTTCAAAAAGACTAAAAGTGACTTAACCTCACCCAAATCTTTTTGCCACCTGACTTTTCAATTTAAAACCTTTTCTCAAATAGATTAGATATAAATATTCTTCATAGTTAAGATATGATTCTCCTATCCTAATAGTAATTATGGAAGTAAATGTGATTCTTTCCATATGAAGACGATAGTTGGCAACTTATTGATCTATATATCCAAGTTAGTAGCCCTTCCTTCATGATGATGAAAAATCGATCTTCTTATACTTGTGGTGGTATTAGTTGAGCTTTCTCCCTTAAAGATGATTAAATATCTTTTTCTCCTAAAATCAACCACAACAAACCATTTTGTTATTTCTTACCATAAACTATGAGGTTTTGATCCTTAATTGGTACATAGGTATAAGAGTATGTCTTTCCAAACAAAAATCAATAAAATATATTCCTTTCCCATCTCCACACTCATTTAAACAAACAAATAATTTTAAACCAAAAAACATATATTATAAGTGTTTCCTATAGATTACTATAGATACATAGGGTGCTAATACCTTCCCTTTGAATAACCAACCCTGTACCTTGGATCTCTTCCTTATGCTTTGATTTTAGTCCTTACTTCTTGCATTGCATGCTAAAATAATAGGGTTTCGATCTTTTCCCTTTTCCTTGGAAACAATAAAGTTTGTGCTGACTTCTTAAGTCATTGTGAGTCCAATTCCTCAATAGCTTGGTCTCCTCGATTTTTCACTACGACACAATGCCATGATAATTTTCTTGTGTTTTAAGCAACAAGTAACTTCTTTTTGACTGATGAAAAATGGCTTATGACTGATGAAAAATGGCATCTACCTTATCTTAATTGATAAAAACCACATAGGAATAGCTTGATTCACAAGGCCCAAAGAAATCCTCAGATTAACGATTAATAATGGAATGTTGGAGGAGAGAGGCTCAAGATATCTATAAGATCAAACCATAATCTAATGATCATCAGTTGAAGCACCAAGATTAAAACCCTAATCTTTAACCTAGAAGAAGAAAACCTCGTAACTTGTTGAAAAAGGAATCTACAATAACAAAATTTCAAAAAACCCTAATTCACATAGTCCACTGCTCAAGAAAATGAATTTGTCTTTATTTGATGAAGAAACTTCAAACCAAAATTAAACCCCGAATGACACAACCACTGATGCTTTGAACCACTACCTTTATTGAACAAATGAATGCAAATGACCTAGTAAAAAAGATGCAAATGAAATGCAAATCCTAAGCCAGACAAAAGCAAAAGGATAGGACAAATTTGGGATATGATAATGGGAAGTGTTATGTTGGTTTGGTGTGACGTTGTTTGATGCATTTGAAGAAAGTGGTTTGACAGAGATCATCTTGTTGGTTCATTATTTGTTGAATCTTAAAGAAAGATTATGTTGTTACATTAATCCTACTTGTATTCTTTTATTTGGTTGCTAGTTTGTTGGTATGTTTGGTTATTTAGAAACCAAGTGGCGTTTAATTCCAAGGTGTGGAAGTATGATGAACTGTTGTCTTTCATTAAAACCCTTGGTTGGGATTGGTTGTTTATCTTAGCCAAAGGTAGGATAAATTTTATTTAAGTATGTTTAATTTTCCAATCATATTGAGTATGTTGTGTTGTAGTAGTGTTTTTTTGGGTTGGCTTTTCTCCTTGTTGTTTGGAGGTTTGTGTGTCCTGGTTGGACTCCTTTGTTCTTCTTGTATTGATTTTTCACTTCTTGTACCTATTAATACATGTTATTTATAAAAAAAACATAAAGGAACATATATATAAAATTCCAAAACAAGAACATACATAAGGATTTTATCTTAAAAATGAACCAACCCTAAAAATGAACTCTATCTAAACAAGAATTTAACATAAGAAAGAAGCACCTTTTGGTTCTCAATAAATTAGTGTTAGTTCTCTATTTTTGTGGTTGGAATTAATTTTGGTAAAACTAACTTGGCAACAACATGTTGAACAAGATGTTTCAACTTGCAGTTTTAACATGTCAAATGTGTTGTCCTAACCAGAAGAGTAGGACATTTGGTCTGTTACCTTTTTTACAACTTGGATTTATTTTGTATAAATATAAATTACTAAATATTTAGGGAATATTAAGTAATCCTATATGGCGTCTAAGATGAAGGAATCAAATATTCTGTTTGACTGCAACATGTTGAATAAGATGTCCTATCCATAATCATTTGACATCGTGACTAGTACAACTTGACATTTGTGTTCTTTTAGTTATTTATAGATGAAAAATAATTTGGGAATATTATGCTATCCTATGTGGCACCCAGTTTAAGGATTAAGAGATTCAAGTTGAATTCAAGGAGTATTATTAGTTTCTAATTATGGAGATAATTTAAGAAACTAATGATTGATGTCCTATCTTTAAGGAGATAAACCTGCAACTTTATTTGCAATGTCCTGTTGTGTTTTCAAAGCCCAATCAAGTCCAAATGTATGCTTTATTGTGTTGGTATTCAAGTTATTCAGTTTTCTAAATGTTGAGACATTTTAGGAATGTTGACACATTTTAGGAAACCCTTGATTAAAGACCTATTTTTTATGCAGAATTTTAGCAGTCTCCCAGTTGTGTTTTGAAGCCCAAAATACAATCCAGCATATGCAAACAAATAGAAGCAAACAAACCTGAATTGGGGTGGAACTTACAGTGTATTTTTGTTGGGGTTTGTGTGTTTATTGTGATCCTATCTAATATCATCTTGATAAAAGAGTATGACTGTTCTTTTGAGTTGTAAGTTCTGTCAGTCATTCTAAAGCTTTTAAGTAGTGAATGATTATATGTATTTGAAGTGTGTCTTCTAAGTAATTCTTTTGAATTGTGTTCTTGTCACTATTTTGTGACTGTAAGGGATTTGAGAAGGGTCTCATATCTAGGTGAGTCTTAGGTAGAAGTTAAGTACATGTAGTAATTAAGTGAGTATATTATAAACTATATGAAAGTTTATTGTGGATCTAAAAATTGATACTATCTAGTTGACTTCGTCCCTGGCTTGGTAGCCCCCAGAGTAGGTGTTGTTGTACACTAAACTGGGTTAGTAATTATGTGTGTCTCTTTATTATGTGCACTGTTTTTATCATACCTTGTCATTGTGTGCATGTTTAGAGATCAGTGTCTCGACATCTCTTAGGACATCTGAGATCTGAATACTTGAATTCCAATTAGAACTTAAAACACCAACAAAATTAATCCAAACCCAATCAATATTTAAACAAATATTTTTCCTTCTCCACTTAATTAATAAGCAAGAAAATCACTTATTTCATCAAAACTACTTACTTGGAACTATTGCGACCGTTCTTTTAGAAAATAACATAAGCCAACTGATTCCTTGTATAAAGAGTCTTCAAACCTTTTTTCAACAAAAACCCCATTTTCCCACACAAAAGTTCAACTTTTTTGAATCAATAAAACCAAAGCATCATTCAGAAGTAAAAATGAAGAAAAGGGTGTGTCTCAAAACCAAATAATACACTTTTTTCACATCTCCTAGACTCTAACTGCCACAACACAATCCTCTCCCATCTTGTTTTATCCTCAAACCACCAACTCACTTTCTCTACATATCTAAGTTAACTATGGTCAGGGTTTGGCACAAGAAGTCCATCCTCTGATAGAGTAAGAAAAAAGTAAAGAAAGAAAGTGAAGATAGTAAATAACAAGAAAGATGGAAACTTTAGAAGAAACTACACTATCCCACAAGATTCAAGCTTATAAAGAGGTATCATCTTCTTCTCCGTTTTGAAGAAAATATGTATTTTTCTATGTTGTATTTTTTTCCTTATGTAGTGTTTTTATGTTCACAAATTGAAGGTGAAGAAGGAATTGAAATAATGTTTACTAGAAAAATGAAAGGGGGAAGAGAAATTGGGGAATAAATAAAACAAAAAGAATGGGAAGCAGAATGGTGAAAGTTTATATTACGTTTTGCTAGGGAGCACCCTTAGCAAAAAACGGTCACGCTAGTCTGACTCACTTGATTTGATTTGACCGAAAAATCACATTTCACGAGGGGGAACCCCTTGCAAATTTAACGGTAATAACTTGTGAGGGTTGCCCCTATAAAAATATTAATTACCTACAAATTTTGTTTGCCCAAGAAAAAATAAAATGGTGCCATTGGACATTACGAACGGCCACCCGTTATAATGCTTATTTTCAAAAATTCAAAATTCCCACCATAAATTCTGCGACGGGGAGCCCCAAGTAATTTAGTTTTTTTATTTTTTTATTTCTATATTGCGAGGGGTTTAACCTCAAGCAACATAATTAGTTTTGTGATGGGTTTAACCCCTAGCATATATCCCTGGCAAGGATTGTTTTTTTTTTTGTAGTGCATTATGGGCGGTCGGAGGTTTCACTGGACGCCTCATCTATCGCCTATTTAATGGCCTTCCTCGTAAGCTATCATTCTCTAAAGATAATTAAAATTATAACACTACACTTTTGTTGTACAACCGCTTAGTTAATATATTTTATGTCCTAAAATTATTCATTTTAAAGTTGCAGTTCGTGTATTGCAATATTTAAAGTTTGTACCTGGAACAAGATTGTTCTATTTGGCTACTGCTAATTTATTGTTATTTGGTTTTGCATATTTCGATTGCGCTACTTTCCCAATATCTATAAAATCAATCACCAAATATGTTGTATTCCTCGAAACTTCTCTCTTCTCATGGAAATTTAAGAAACAAAGTACAAATTCTCGGAGTAGCTCTGAAGTAGAATATCAGGCATTAACTAGTTTAACATGTGAAATCAATGATTTCATTACCTCTTTAAAGATCTCAATAACCCCTTTCTACATTCTACATCAGTATATTGTGATAATAACTCAACAATATACCTAGCGCAAATCACATTATTTAATGAAAGGTCATAACACGTCGGAATTGACTGCCACGTCGTCCGTGTAAAGATTGAATATGTGAAACAACCGGCCGAACCTTCATCTGATATAAAATCAATAAATTCTCCACCGAACATCTTTTATCTAACCAAAAGGGAAAGGTAAACATCGAGAAAACCTAGTAAGAGTGAAATCACGGTCTTGTGACCATAGAGATCGGGTAAGAGAGTCTGTTACGCAAGGGGAAGGTATTAGCACCTCACACACCCGTAGTACTCTACGATATTCACTCTTGTTGTTCTAATCTAATGTGTGTGTAAAATCTATGTCTAAGGCTTAAAGTTGAAAAGGGAATGCATGCAAAGAAAAAGGAAAAGAAAGTGTGGGGAAAAGAAAGGAATATTTATAAAGATATGCTCGATTATGCCCCACAAAAGCCTCAGCCTACATATCCCTTTTAAGGAATCAGAGCAGCCGTAGTTCGGCTCATATGTTTTGGTTGATTTGTGTTTTTTAGTTAAGAAGACAAAAGCAACAATCAAGATGGAAAAACATCAGATAAATGACAAAACATCAACGACAATGATAAAACAACAAAAAGAGATGACAAGACATCACATGGTAACTCAAACTCAAATAAGAGGATAAAACGTTAGCATGATAGAAAAATACTAGACAAGACGATAAAACATTACACCTAACAATGGTATCAAAAATCAAAGTAGGATGACAAACATGCGCGATGATGAAACATCAACAACAAATATATGCGATGGCGAAACATTGGTAAAAAGATAGCAAGATAGCATGGAAAAGATGGCGAAACATCAACAACAAACATAAGCGATGGCGAAACATCGACAACAAACATAGCAAGATAACAGGATAACATGGCAAAGATGGCGAAACATCAACAATTCAGATGATAAAACATCATACCTAACAATGATATCAAGAATCAAAGTAAGATAACAAGCATATGTGATGACGAAACATAGGCAACAAACATATGCAATGACGAAACATCGGTAAAAAATATAGCAAGATAACATGGTAAAGATGGTAAAACATCAACAATAAACATAAGTGATGGAGAAACATCGGCAAAAAAATATGCAATGGTGAAACATCGGTTAAAAGATAGAAAAATATCATGGCAAGGATGGAAAAACATCAACTTAAAAAGGTTTAAAACAAATCCAAAAGGCGCATAATAAAATGATATTGGTTTGTATTTTTTACCTTGAAGGAGGATTTAAGTTCATTAGAGAAGTTTTACGATTTGTCAAGAAGAAGTTTTAGTTTTAAGATGCAATATGCAAAGAAAAGAAAACAACTAAGGGAGACTATACTAATATCTAGCCCTAGTGTAATCATACATTGATTGATCCTAAGGGTGGGAATAAAAGAGAAATCTCTACCCTAAGTTAGCATGCATGGGTAAATATCCTAATGTCTAGCTCGAGGACTAACCCTACACGAGCAATTCTAAGGGAGCATGGTAAATACCAAACAAGTGAGCAAACAAGTGGTTTGGTAAAAGCATACAATGGAGGTATACTTACTCAGAGGATGAGGGTATGAAGAGAAAATGCTTTAGCTAAGGGGAGCGGATCACCCGAAGCAAACAAGCAGGAGACAGATGAAATAAAAAAATATGTGATGTCTAAAGAAATTGAACACCTAACCAAGATAAAGAAGATCGAGGTAGGCGACAAAATACAATATGAACGATCACGGAGTGTCAGCATCGGCCAATGCAAACTCTTGGCAGAGCGTGGGGGTTTGATTTCAAAATCCTTCCCCACTTGACATACTCCATACATATGATCTGCACGACTCCGAATCATCGACGTACCACGTGAGCTGAGGATGACACGGACTAGAATGTGAGGGGGTCGATTACAGACCCTCCCTGCTCACCTCCTTTTGAGGACTTATCACCTGTAATATAATGCGGGCACAAATATAAACACACGTGCATAATACCTACTTCCAAGATAGGATTTTAAATAAACATAATTAGCATACAAAAAACGGTGCCTGCTACAGGACTTTAAACAGCGACTTCGAGCGACACTCTTTATTTCCTGCTTCCTACTTCACTTGATTTCTAGAAAGCAATAAATGTCCCTACTATACATGATCTCTAGAAAGTGGTAAAATACAGTATTTATAATATTTACAATAATAATGATCTGAATATCTACCAAACAGATAAAACAAATTCGTATACAACAAACTCTACAACAAATATCCGAAATCTTCCATAAAATCTCCAAAAGCTAGCATCAACAACAGAGAATGTCAGAAATGTGACACCAGTGCAAGCAAAGCGCATCCGTTACCAAAGCAGTCAATGTCCGAATTTGCTTCTGAAGACATGCACAACTCATCAAAATTGTTAGAAAATAACAATAATATTGAAATACAAATTGTAAGTAAGCAACAAGAATCAAAAGTAAACATGGTTATGTATAATACAAAATGAGCAAGATACTTGAACATAGTATGACATTTCCGGACAACATTGTATTAGTATCGGAAAGAGTACCAAAATTAGTATGGAAGTGGAAGAAATAAGATTAGATATAAGTATGAATATGAATGGTCAAATGGTAAAAAGTGAACAATATTTATATGCTAATAGCAATACTCCAGACAACCACACCATATTCAAGTAATTAAACTCAAAAAAGTGGTAAAAACGCATATGTACAAGTTAACGGTATCAACAAAACGTGGTATTTATATATAGCAGTAATCTCTTGAATGTCAACATCCAATGTACAAGCTACCAAGTTAGTTGGTATGCTACAAGTTAGTATATTTACAAACTAGGAGGGAATGGTATCACAAATCGAAATTAGTGCAAAACGGTATTTTTCAATTAACGGTGTAATATGTAAATAAACTGAAAAGCGCATCCGAAACAAACGGTAAACTCTTGAAAATTGTTTGGAATGAATTGTAAAAATTAATGGGACTTATATTCATGCAAACGGATCACAAAAATACAATCGATTAGGCCAAATTTCACCCATAAACATGATTTTCGTAACAAGTCAGCAACAGTAAAAGTCAGGTGGAAAGTATCCGAATCGAAAAACTATTCACGAAGGGAGATTTGGATGGCTTGAGAAACTCAATTTTCAATAAGGAAAGTCGGAAAAACTCAAAGCGGATCAAAAGTTAGAGCAAAAACAACAATTATGTCAAGAATTTGTCAATGTTCAAGTGTTGAGGCATTTTCCACCAAACTCAATGAAACTTGTTTCCATTGTATTTTATGATGTCATTTGAGTCTATTGGAATTTATCTCAACACATGTAAATGACAAACAACAAGTGCCAATCAACAAATTGGTAAAAAGTAGTTTATGTCAAAAATCTAACAATTTGAAATTATATACCAAAAAATGTATTTCAAATGCACAAAAAAACGCAATGATCAACAACAAAATGGTTAGAAATAATTGATGTTATTGATATCAAGACATTAAAGAAATCTCTCCATATCAATTTCCAACTCATGAGATAATTCAACAACATTTTTCAATCAAGATGTAAACTCCACAATTTACACATAATCTCATGAATTATCAACTAATACCAAGCTTCTTTAATATTTCGATTTTAATAATTGAGTAATCAAAGAATTAGGACTAAATCAGGATAATATTAGAAAACAAACAAATGCTATAAGTATCATATAATTGGCACAATCACAAACTATGAAAAGTAATGAATTAAGACAAAAAAAATCACATTTAGGCCAAGAATCACAATTATGGACAAGTTGAAAAAGTGAACCGATACAAAAGGCACAAGCTTAAAAAACATTCGGAATGATTTATCAAAATTATCGGAAGCTATGCACACGCATACGGTCTCAAAATGCGGAAGATTCAGTCAAATTTCATTCAAAAATGCGATTTTTGCACACAAGTCAGCAGCTCCGAGATTTACCGAAACGTATGCAAATTGAGAAACCATTCACGCGGAGAGCCTTAGATGGCTCGAGAAAGTCGGTTTTCATTAAAGAAAGTCAGAAAAACTCAAAACAGATCAAGAGTTAGAGCAAAAACACCAATTATGTCAAACTTTGTCGATTTACTAAATATTGAGATATTTTCTATCAAACTCAATCAAACTTTTTTTAAATATCTTTTGTAATGATATTTGAGTCCATTAGAAATTATCTCAACTCATTGAAATGACAAGCAACAAACAATCAATCAACAATTGACAAAAAGATTAGTTTATGTCAAGAATTGATAATTTGAGATCATATGCAAAAATGCATTTCAAATGCACAAAAATATCAATGATCATCAACCAAAAATAATTGGAAATATGTAGTAAAGCTTGAAAATCAAAGATTAGGCCTAAACTAAACTAATTGTTAGTTTAAGTTACAACACCTAAATCAAAGTCAGTGTTATAATCTATCTAACCTAAACTATTAACAAATTCTACATCAAGAATTATGAACTAGTGTTAATCTAATCAAGAGTTCAAAATCTCAAACTAGTGTTAGTGCTAACTAGTTTTCTATAGATAATTCAACCTAAACACTAGTGTAACTACATTTAGGGCTAAAAATCAACACAACAACACTATGTCAATTTCAAGTTACAACCAAAATCAACTTCTCAAGTTCAATTAATCACTTATTTCAATAATCAATTCAATAAAATGGTATTAAATCCTCAATTCAAATCAATTCTCAATAATTAAGCCTCAATTATACAATTAAAACCCCAACCAATAACAAAACCAAGAAAAAAACACTTATTTAAAAAAATTACTTATTTCAAAAAGTGCTTAATTCAAGAAAACTCATCGATAGAAGTGAAGAGGAGGCTTAGGTATAAATATCGCAACAAATGGATCAATAATCAGAGAAGAATTGCTCTTAATCTTGACTTTTGGATCTTGATGAAGTTGTGATTGTGTTCTTGATGATAAAGGCGTAGAATCTCGGACACATTCCGGACAAATTCGCAGGAATCTCGGTGCGAGTTTTAAAGTTGAAATGTGAAACTAAAATATAGCCGACATTGTGAACGTACTCCTTTCCAAAAATGGGCTCAATCGGATAAACGGTGATTTAGTTATGAATTTTTGAAATTTCGCCTCTGACAACTTTAATTCCCAGCTTCAGAATTTTCAGTGAGTTGCACACGTTTCGGGCCAAAAACGGAAGCCTTTAGGATACCGTTGGCTCTTGAAAATTGAAACCAAAATTTATCTAACTCAACTTATAAGAGAATACCACTGGAGCGGGCTCGATACGATAAAAATTGACCGAGTTATGATTTTTTGGATGTGGTGTAGATAAACATTTGCCACAATTTTCCTGTGCGAAATACTTGATAAATCCATATTTTCTAGGCGTTTCTGAGCAGTACTAGATTTCGGCCGTGAGAGATGAAAATGTAGATAACGTCGAGACGAAATTTTGGCCACCAGAACAGGTTCAAAAAGAGTCACATGCTTCGAGTTATGAATTTTTTAGTGCGTGTAAAATACGGTTCAACCAACTGTTTATCAGTATTTTCCACTATTCAACTTTGTCTTATTTGCGAATTCAGAGACCTTCCTTCGAGAATTAGCTTTAGGCCTGAACATAAAAGTTAAAGAGAATATCGAGGTGGATTCAATGGGGAAAGAACCACCTCGAGACGATATATAAAATCGGAGTTAGATATTTCTGAACGCCCGAAACACCGTTGATCAGTAACCTGAAAACTCGGTAATAAAATTATTTGACTGTCATCTGCATAAAATTGGCTCCCGGAACGAATATAAAAAGTGAAGATAATATCAACATGGACTTGGTGATTAAATTTAATCCTAAAACAGTACTCTGGCTCACAGTTAGAAAATTTTGAAGTTGACGCACCGAAACAGATATTTAACCCGAACTGTTCTGAATCAGATAAAAACCTCTGGTTCCCTTATATTGCCCAAGACATGAGAAAATACACGAGAATAGAACATGGTGATAACCCGTTCCTCAGCTGATTGAATTTCCTGCACAAAGCCTTTGACGCTTCTGATAAATAGTCGATGCTTTACTGGCATACCTTGATCTTATAGCAACAGAACCAATGTATGTATGCATATGTAGATGAAATATAAGCCAAATAAAAATTCTGAAATCAAGAGGGTAAATTTTGGGGTGCAACAGCTGCCCTTATTCAATCATCTTTAACATGATAAGTGAGAAAAGTGACAACTTTCGAGCGTTCAGAGTTGAAGATGATTGAATACGAAAGAACCCGAAAACTTACACTCTTGAAAAAGAGAAGCAAAACCTTCCGAAGACAAAGAATACCAGCAGACACAGGACTAAGAAAATACCAAACGAAACTGGATTTAGAAATTAAGGGTTTAATGAAAATTAGATCTCCCAAGACAAGCGTCAGAATGAAGCTATAACGTTGATTTTAACAAAGTTGAGACAAAACTTAAACTTAGAAGAATAGATGAAACTAAACTTCAGAATAAATGTGTCAGGATAAAACCAGACCACAAAAGGGGGTGAGATAATACTCAAACCCCAAAGAATAGGATAAACTAAACTCTAGCAAAGTACGCGAGGCAGAGTGGCTAGAGTGCGTGATTCTAGGACCACATGCTAGTCTCAACCAAGGGAAGACAGTGAGATGGAACAGAAAAATCCCAAAAGTTATAAAAGAGACACGTTTCAACCCAAGATAGACAGTATGAAGGAACTGAAAGAATCCCATGAGTAAGAAACAAAACAAGATGAAACTCGACTCATTATGACTAGTTAGACAAAACTAAACTAGATGAGTACTAGAACGAAAACTGGATTTCACGCACGGGTAACGACGAAAAATTCGACCCATAGCAAAAGTGATGAGAGTGCATGTTTCTCAGAGCACCTGCTGGTCTCTAACCAAGGGAAGATAATGAGATGAAACTGAAAGATCCCAAAAGTCATAAAAGAGACAAGTTTCTACCGAAGATAGACAATACGGAGGAATTGAAAGAATCCCATGAGTAAGAAACAAGACGAGACGGAACTTGACTTATTAAAACTAGTTAGACAAAACTAAACTAGATGGGTACCAGAACAAAAATTGGATTTCATGCACAGGCGACGAGATTGAGACTCGACCCAAAGCAAAGTGGTGAAGCGCATGTTTCTCAAAGCACTTGCTAGTCTCAGATCAATGGATAAACAGTAACGAAAACTGATAGAAGAATCCAAGGAACAAAGGAGACCGATTTCAACCAGGGACGCAATTACGAACACTGCAAAGAGACTCGGTAAACGAAAATTGACAAAGGATTCAGTAATTAAACACTGATGGAAGTCCAAGGTATGAAAACAAAACGAGATGACACTCGACTTATTATAACTAGTTAGAAAAAAATAAACTAGATGAGTAGCAGAATGAAAACTGCATTTCATGTGCGGGTGAGGAGACGAAACTCAAAACTCGAGCCAAAGCAAGGTGATTAGGGCATACTACTAAAAACCAGCTGAAAATGAATATCAGGACGAAACCGGTATTAAAAAGGTACATCAATAGACATTGGAATGAACCGACGGGGGTAGTGAAGACTAAACCCGAGAAAACTGCGCCAGGGAAAAACTAAACTATGATCAAGAGTAGACACTCAACCATTCAAATGATTAACATCAAAAGGATATTTGTATGAGGTGAAATTGAGATACTGAGGATGAAGACCTCGTTGGGGATATAATCCGAAGTTTTAGCAAATTCATTGGGGAAAACAGAAACAATAATGGCTTATATTTTGATGCATGTATGAATATTTTTTATATAGCGTAATGCTCCATATAATGGAAATGCTACATGTTTTGGTAGATGCAATATGATGATGCATGTTTAGATGTTTCATTGGGGAATGTCCAATCGAGAAGCCAACAACCAATAAGTTAAAATCTGACAAGACTTGCGAAAATAAAATGCAAAATCCAATGGAGAAGAGAAAATATGAGGAAATGCTGGAAAGAAATCTTGAAGAACTGAAACTCTACCGGGAGTAACAATTGAGCAACTGATAGAAACATGCTACAAACACTGAGAGGAGTTGCATAAATATATTGTGAACTCTGCTAGAGAAGATCGGGTCGAAACTGATCAACTTCAAGAAGGAATGCCAAATGAAGATTGGGAGTTGTGGGAGAATATCAAGGAAAAACTGTAGCTTCTAAGAGAGAAATCCAAAATAGAAAGTCGGTTATTATTGGAGAAGATCAGGGTAAAACTATAATCTTTGGAAAAGACGGCATGCAACCGTGTTGAGGATGATACAAGATGACAAACCAGACGTGAGAAGTAAAAACCTCGCTGGGGAAACAGATAAACTCTGTCATGGCCAACCTCGTCAGGGATGAGATGTTCTTCGATAAGAAAACTCGATCAAAAATATTACTGTTGGGGGTAGACAAATCCTCAAACAGAAAATATAGTCAGAACCACACTGATGGAGATTGACGATACTTTTCAAAAAAGGCCAAACCTATTGGGGAAACTTCCGTTGGAAAATCCTTCACTGATTGCTGAAGATTAACAAAATATCAATTAATCGAACAACATCAACTATACTGGGGATAAGGAAAGATCCTTAAATAAGGATGCTCTAAGTAACAAATTATCTGGGAAGTGAGAGATCAGGACGAGGAATCTCTGATTGGAAACTCCTATAGGGAAATGAAACTTCTTCAGACTCTGAATTCTCATCTAAGTAACTCCACAGGAGACATGAGACGTCTTCAAACTTGAAGTATCAAAACGAATCCTTTCTCTTGAAAATGATTTCTGGGCAACAAAACTCTGTTGAGGAAACAAAACTCCACTGAGGATACAAAACTTTGTCGGGGAGTATTTTGCTAGGGATTCCAGAACCTTCGGTATGCAACCGTAAAATAGACGATGAAGGTAGTCAAACAATATCAACTTTACTGGGGATATAGCAATCTCAGCCAACATCAACCCTGCTGTGGATGATAAAAGATCCTTTTGATATTAAAAGCTACAAGTCACAACTCAGATGGGAAAATGAGAATATATGAATACGAACTTCAATGATAATTCAAATCGGAAGGTAAACTCCGTTGGGAAAAGTCTTTATTAAGAAACGAGATAATGCTCATCCAGATTTGGTTGGGGAATGAAAGTATCCAAAAACCTTATCCTCCTCGAGAATCCCTCACATGACAATGCTGAGGAGAAACAACTCTACGGGGAATTCCATATTCCAAAGTTCAAAAAGTTAGAGATAACACTCTTGCATGGGTGCTGACAAGCTGCAACTTACAGAGCAAATGACAGTTCCTGTGAACAAAATCAAAACATGAATGCCCCAAGTACGGTATGACAACCTTTGAGCAGCTTTCTTATTCAACTCGTTCCTAGATATTTTTTTTTGAATCTCGACGTAACTATTTTTGATTAATTAAACTTTGAGAAGATTTTCTTCACGAGGACTTTATGGGATCCGTACCATCATTGATATGCTTCCCTAGAGTAGCGGAACTTTGAGAGTTTGGTCCTCAACTCGACTGCCTCAGATTGGTGAAACGAAAAAACCAACAACCACACGCCGAACCCTGCTAAAACTTGTAAAAATAAATTGCAAAAATCTGCTAGAGAAGATCAGATCGAAACTGTAACATCTGCGAAGAAACGTCAAATGGATACTTGATGTTGCCGGAGAGAGCATTAATAAAATGGGGTCTATGGGAAATCACAATTCACCTGACTTTTGTTTGATAACTTGTCAATTTCTCACTGGCGATAACTTCCTGGGAAGAATAGTGCAAAAAAAAAAATTTCAATGCAGAAGAAATCTTGACCTATGTTCCACCTCTTAACCTTCTGGGAAAAGATCCAATATCTCCTTCCAGGGATAAAGAGAACCTTGTTGGAAACTAGGAATTTCTGATGTAAGTCTTTACTGAAAGCGACTTCGATTAGGGAATCGTAGAAATTCTTAAACATAAGAATTCTAACCAGACCACCCCGGGGATACTACCGTTGGAGAGTAACAATCCTCACTTAGGGAAAATGAGGGTATCTTTGAACCATAAGCTTAAGGTTTAGAACTCGCCTAAGGAAATATTTCAGCACTACTCTATCACTAGGGATAAAGAGCCCTTATACTGCCAAGGATATAAAGATCCATGCTGGGGTAAGCAACCTTACAAAAAGAACTCTTGTCGGGAATGAGATATTCTTTGTATGAGAAGCTCAACAAAATATGCTATTGCTGGAAATACGAGAATCTTCAGCTCCACTGGGGAATAAGTATGTGCTTCAACTAGAACAAAATCCTACTATGATGCTCTATCCTAGGAATAGCAACTACAATAGCGTATTATTTCGGGGAAGTGACACTTATCAACATCCAGGATTGAGATCTACTAGGAAAAGAGAGAATCTGTGAATAAGTACTTTCGATGAAGCGACTCCAATGGAGAAATGAAAATTCCTAAATAGGAGTTTTCTTAATAAGGCCACTTCACAAGGGGATGAGGATTTCTGAATAGGAGATTCTCGAAGGTAGCTCCACTAGGGAGAGGAGAAATTTTGCATAAGAGATCTCAAACAATGGTCTTTTTTGGAGAGATGAAATAAACCTCAACACAAATTAGCTGGTGGAATGGAAATTCCCAAGAGCGAGATCTCGAATAAGGCAGCTCCATTAGGGAACGGGAAATCTTGGACAAGATATCCTTATAAACAACCTCCTCTGAGGAAGTGAGATGATGCTCCCATGACTTCGCTAAGAAACATAACAGACTTGAATAGTCTTTACTGGGGATAACAAAATATTCTCAACATAACGAACTTCAAACCCTACTTATGCTATGAAGATTATATAATTATTGAACAAGAAATCTTTATGAAGTGTCCTCACCGAGGAACAAGAGAAATTTCCAAAGGAACTTTCGACTTCAACTGGGAATGAGAACACTCCACTTCAGGGAATAGACATTCTTTTGTTAGTTGATGTTGGGGAGACAATACTTCAAGCATTTGGAAAATAAGACTCTACTAATATGAAATTCCAATTAGTTAATCTTTAAAATTTCTCCGCTTTGGGAGATTCACTGGGGAGCAATAGAAACTTCAGATCTCCGTAGAAACCCACGATTAATCTCAAATAGATTTGGTCTTCTTGAAGTGACTTCATCAGGGAATAATAAGATATTTAACCAAATCTTTAGTCAGGGTGATGATGCTCTGTTCCGAGGAATAGATATTCTTTTACGAACACAAACATGTTAGGTTTGCCGTGAAATGGAAATTCCAAATCAAAAGATCATAACTTTCAGCCGAAAGACTTTCTGTCAGGCGATACCGGGAGACAAAGCTTTATGCATCCAAAGAACGAGACTCTTTTAATCCATATTTCTAGTTGGTCATTCTTAAAATTTCTCATTTGGGAAAACTTACTTGGGAGAAGTAGAAACTTCAATGTTGCTTCTGAGGAAACGATCCAGGTTAGGGATACTTTAATCATCTTGAGGGATGTTGCTCTGGTAATAGAGAATTACCCAGATAAGCAAATAAAATGATAATTTATGGGAAACAGACCACTTAACATGCTCCAGGTAGTGTGATAACTTTCGCTGGAGAGGGTCCTTTTGACTTGAGATAATCTTCCCCAGATTATTCGAGCTCTGGATAATTCTATGATACAACAGGTCCATGGAGAGATTCGTTGAATTTCGAGGTATCTGTTTTAGGTGGACTATCCTTTGAAAAGACTCGCCTCTAGAAGACTTCATGAGATCTGCGTTGATGATAGTAATCATGACTTCAGTTGGAGATAAAGATCTTAACTACTGATGAAGGAACAACAATACCAGGACTTAAAATTCCGATGAGCTGAGGATAACCATCTTGACTTCTTGTCATGCTCTTCACCTTCATAAATTGTTTAGCCCGTGATTGGACTTAACCTGATAAACTCTGAGGCGGAGAGATGCCCCTGCATAATGCCTTGCCCCAGTTTGTAGGACCTTTGAAGAAAAACTGCCTCGTGACGACTTCATGAGATCTGTATAATCCAGATAAACTGCCCCAATGTTACAAACTTTGAAACATGGTCTCTGAATAATCAATATTAGAAGTGGTTTTAATTAATCTTGGGTAACAGACCCTGATCACTCGGTGCTTTAAGAGATTTGTCGAATCTCGATATAACTACCCCAGATCGACGAGACTTTAAGAGTCAATGGATCTTGACTTGATTTCCCCTAAATTAGCGGAATCTTAGCAAACCATTTCCTTACCTCATGCTCACAGAGGAATGAGAATTTTATGGAGTTTGGAAGATAACCGCTCCTCAGGATAATTGACTTACGTCTTCAAAACAAGCTAGTACATAATCATACTTCTCAACTCCAATTGCTTCACATGCAAGCAGATGCTTGAATAAAGTTGTCATTCGGGACCAACTGGAAATGATACACCATTTCTTAACAGAGACTTGTGTGCTGACAAAATTTCCGCACAATCATCCAACAAATAATTCTTGATCAATCTCTCATACCAGTCTTCTTCAATTCAAAGGAGTAGCTAGAAAGAATGCCCCAGATTAAGATCATTCTTTTCAACAGATTCCTGAAGCAATTCGTCCCTTGGGATAATCAAACTCTTCATTTTATGCTCATTATGAAAGCTCGCTTGATGTTTAAGCACTTTTTCATATGCAAAGGATTTTTTATCCTATGAATGATAAATCTAATGCAAATCATATACTTGTCTTGAAGTTAGAAAACTTTTATTGAAAAGATGTTGAAACATCGAAGTTTTTCTGTACAAAGAAAATAAAAGAGGGAGTGATACCAACCCAAAATTTATTTTTAGCAAGCCTCCTAGGAGTCAGGTTACCGTATTCTCATAACATTTTTACTTTCGAAGTAACCCATTCTTCAATTAGGACTTTTAAGGGTTGTAACGTGGCCTGGTTCACACTTTTTAAAGAAAAAGGTTTTTAAGGCTCAAAATTATTTGGTGCCCACCCATTCTCCATGATGTTCTTTAGTCCTACATTCAGTTAATTCAATACGATCACTCATCTCTAAAAAGGAGTTTTGGAATGATTAAGGAGTCAAACGAGGTTTTTGGACATGACAGTCACTCACCTTTGGTTTTTTGGGTGTTCGATCACACGACTTTTCTTTTGACGAGGATTTTTATTGGATAATCCTTTTCTGCCTTTCGGGCTTTTCAAATTCCTTTTTTCTTTCCCTAGCTTTTGCCTAGACAAATTATTTTGAATTGCAATTTGGAAGTCCAATGGGATGCCCTAACTTTTGCCTAAGCGACTTGTTTTCAAGTTTCGACTTAGCGGGGCTTTTTTTTGTATCTTTCTTATTCATACTTTCCATTTTGAACAAGTCGTGTGACCCTAAGTCTTTGAACTTTTTGGAGGAAAGTGACTGCCTCATTCCTTGGTAGGCGAGGGATAACCATTGTTATATCGATTCGATCTCGACCTCAGGATTTTTGTGAGGAAATAACCATTGTGGTTTTGATATTTTCCCGACCTCATAATGCAAGGGATAAATTGTGGTGATCCTCAGATGGGACACTCCTTCTGAAATTTGAATGCTCGATCAGATTAACTAAACATCTACCCTGCCTCGGGTTAAAAATAAGGTTTTTTTTCAATCAGAAAAGAAACTCCTGCTTCGAAGGCTCAAAGGGGTTAACGAGGGTTTATCTCCCTTATATCTCCTGTGTTTGGGAATTAAAACAAGGCTTGTACATCTTTATCAAGGTTTTTACTCGAGAGTATACCATTTGAGATTCCAGGTAAATTTTCGTCATCCTCCCTCCAGAGTCATTGTTTTATTAATAAGAGTTGAATATTAAAATCATAGTAAAACAATTAAGAGTGATAACGAATGGATTAATTCAAGACAAGCATATTCAGTGCGTTATGATTAACATTCAAAAAGGTGAGCAAGTTTGAATACAAGAAAGTACTAAACAAAACAATTAAGATTGCAAATGAAAATGCAAATGAAATTTGAAATTTCCATGTTGAGGAAACAAGACTCCATATGGACTGGTTGCTTCAAACGATCTTCAACAACCTCGAGGCTCACTTGGATAAGAAATTACCTATTTGATATGGACACAATAGTCTCTGAATTAATCTAAACTTAGACTTTATCTCTGGATGACTTACCGTCTTCAACTGAATAGCCGAGTGCCCCAGATGATGTTCACAGAAGATTCTCTCAAAAGAGAGGGTGAAAGCTATACCAAGCGAAAAGTTCGAAATTATCCGCCACATTAGAAATTGGACTTTGAGAAAGACTCCAGGCAGGTTCTAGGTTTTATACTTTAACCCTTGCGATCATCAACATCACAACCAGGTGCCCCGGAATGGGAGACACACCTAGCATTTGCATCAGGAGAGAGATTAATCAACTGAACAGTCTCCAAAGCGTGAAGCTTAGTCAACTAAATTCTCAACAGACGAGGAAGTATCAGGATGTAAGGCATTGAGATGGTATCAATATACTTTTTGGTATTCTTCTATCTATTCTTAAAAGCTCTGCCCCATGTATTCACTTGGGAAACAAGCATTGACTGCTGATGAGAAGATCAGGGAACATAAAACAGTGGAGAGTGCCCTTGACTGAATAATCAGGTGTTCCAGCGTGGTAACAACATATGGCGTTGATAACAGTATTTGGAAGGGGGATTTGTAGACGGTACTAAAGTATGAAGCCTAACCCACCGAAGATTCAAACGAGTGCGGAAACAAATGAGAATAAAACACTGGGATTGGATCAAAATTGTTCTCCAGACCTATTCCGCCCTTGCTGATAAAATATATCCCTTGAATTCAATTGGGATATGGGAACCATCTGCTGATAAGACGTTCCAATTACTCAAGATAGTGGATGAAATCCACAATGCACTTCATGGTTTGAAAGAAATCCAAAATGATGAGTGAAATTCCTGGTATGTCACAGACTCAGGATGTCTAATGAAACGTTAAGACATCTGATCTGACATTAAGCTCTGTACAGGTAGAATAGGCTGTACTTTTGATATCTGTTCTACAACAGTCACTGAACTATCATACCATCACCTGCAACACCTTTTAACAAACGTAGGTTCTGATCAAATGAAGTTCAGAGCAGTTAAGGTTAACCATATACATTGATGTCATGAGGAATGCTGTGACATCAAACAAATAGCCAATGCAGAAAGTAAATAACACACAGAATTGTTCACCCAGTTCGATTCAACCAACCTACATCTGGAGGCTTCCAAGCCAGGGATAAAGTTCACTATTAGTAGTATCAATTCAAAGACCCTACAGCCAACACACCCATTGACAGCCTTCTCACTTAATCACTACCCAATGACACTTTTACCTAAGATCCAATCCTAGATATGAGACCCCTCTCACTCCCCCTCAATCACCGCAGTGATAACTTTCTACAGTACATAAACTGTTCAGAAGATACACTTCCATTACACAACTTGATCATGCTTAAAAGCTTCAATCAAGTACAAAGCATACATCCTCTGACCTACAGGTTTCAAGGAGTATGGTGACCATCCCACAACCCAGGTGGTTCACAACGAAACTAGTCCTAATGATCACATCTTGTCAATACACGACACTCTTAAATTAGGTTACACTACTTCTATTTATAACCCTTTTTACCCAACTGGATTTGGGCCTTCATATGACAGCAATGCAGCTTTAACGACCTGCATAAAGTAAGCAGAAAACTTCTGCTGTAAGTTAGGTCTTCAATCGAGCTTTTCTCCTTATCCTTAGCTTCTGATTGACTCTTCTAGGGCTCCACATATGCCTTCAATTTTCGCTACTTGTTATGCATTCTATTTGGCAGAATATTATGCATAACTTCAGGAACAGAACTGCATCAGACTTGACAGTTCAGTAGCTTGATGTCTGGTATGATGTTATGACATCTCTTGAGACATGTTGTTCCAGATGTCGATTCAACACAACATGTTTAGGCATTTACAATAGGATTTTCAGGCTGTTCCTATTGTACATTACATTACATTATTGTTGTTACTATTTGTTTTACAAGAAATGAGCCAATCCTAAACGAAGGCACTTACAATCTCCCCCTTTGGCAAATTTTGGCTAAAACAAATACAACAATAAAAAATAAAAGTGTTCAGGTTACACACAGAAGGATGTCTTGACATTGAGCTTGACATCTTTGGTTGTAACCACACTAACCATCCAGGACCTCTTGAAGCACAGGAGGAAGAGGATGCACCTCATTCCCTTTTAGACCACGAACCATTTCTTGTCACTGGTGGTGGAAAAAGAGGACCGTGGGAGATAAAATATCCTTTCAGAGGCATCAGAGAACCTTTAAGGAGTGACCAGAATATCTCCCTTGTAACTCAGAACACAGGTCACAACTGTGTTCATAACTCAGATCACAAGTCACAAAGAAATTCACGCCATTTGAATTTCTGCTGAATTTGTGATCAAAATTTTGAGTAGCTGCTGCAACGAGGACAATGTCAAACAGTAACAGTACTCCTTTCTCCCCCTTTTTGGCCAAAAATTGACAAAGAAAGCCCTCACAAAACCAGATCCAAGAACAGTTTTCCCAGATCCGTATAAACCCCATGATGGTTGTGAGAGAAAAGAATGTGTGACAGGAGGTTATATAAGGAGATAACAGGTTCAAGAAGATGGCAATATAAAGTCTTGGTCAAGGATACCTGTTAAAGTTGTTGCATATTTCAGACTGACTGTGCATGCATTTGTTTGTTTCTGCCAAAAGAACCAGTCCTAATACATGCATAAGTTTGGGTCAAAGCAATTTCTGACTAAAATCAGCCTTTGACCGACTTTTCAGGAAACAGAATACCAAATATAGCTCCTGAATAGCTACAATTACGTGGTGAAGTTATTTTCCACGTATTCTTCTTGATTTCCCCAAGGTTGCAATGTCGTTGGTAATGTCATGTCACTTTCTTAGACGTTACCTTACCTTCTTCAACAACAGCAAAATAAGGAAGGAGGGAATAAACCAGAAGACTCCAAAATGCTTCACAAGACATCACAGATTAGTTCTAATACACAAAATTTAGATGCCACTTCTACTTCTTGTAGTAAAAGACCCCTTGAACATATGCTGAATATATCAGATTTCTTAATCTGATTTACTTCTTCTGATCTTCCATTCACTAGTAGTTTCTAGAGCTAGTGAAGTCTTTACCACAATAGCATTTCTGATATGCCAGACCAAGTTACTATTGATAAGATCTGAATCTTCCAAATTGCTCCAAAAGTATCAAAACTGCCACTTATGATACCAGACAGATAACAAGAGCAATTCTTCAATCTCCTGATGTTGAGACATTATCCATGACTACACTTAGAAGTTCACATAAACATCAGCATACCACGTCCTCTTTTGACTTCTGATCTTCAGATTAAGTCCAACAATACATATACAAAGTCTCCCTTCAATGTATATTGTAATTGGGGAAAGTGCAACACTCAGTGACTCCCCTTGTTAATGCCAATCAAAACAATAGTGTGAAAACCAGTAGCACTAGCTCTGGGGTGGTAACTTCCAGCACCCTGAACTAGTCTTAGAATAGTGAGGACATCTCTGATTCATGCCCTTGCACTTCCACACTTATCATGACTCTCTGGATGGCTGAGAAATCATGTAGCCATAGTCTGAAACCAACCTCCAACCTTCTTAGTGTGCTTACAAGCTTTACTAAGATTCAGATTTTCTAGAAGGATTATCCTTTAATCAAAAAGTTGATCATGTCATCCTTCTGTATAATAATTTTACTAGTAGTTGCTGATACTAGCAAATTCTTCATACCACAATAGTAGTTATGCATTGTTAAGCATACTACTCTTAAACACAAGTAAAATCTACTTATTCCAAACTGCCACTTCTGAATGAGGCGATAAGATTCACAGTCCCAAGTCTCTGCCACAGACTTCTAATAATGATGTTACAGCATCATCTGGAACATCAGAACCTATCAGCTTGGGTTCTGAAGTTAACATTCGGGGGATTGATGCCCTTTTATATTCCCCATATGAAAGGTATGATCTTCATCTTCAGCAATAGTTACTCACCAGAATACCCTAGAGAGAAATAAACTCTCTACCAAGTTCTGAGAAATAGGTTCAGAATACAGCCTTGCAAGCATATTATACAAACACTTAGTCTCCCATCAAAGTGCTTATATATGTCTTCATGCAAGATCCTAATGAATACTTAGTCTCCCGTCAAAGTATTCATTAATAGTTAGATTAAGCCACCTTCTCAAGGTAGGATAATTATTCTAACAATCTTCTGCTCCATGCATGAAGAACCAACTGTTCCTTACAAGCTTCCTTTGCTGAAGAGGCCCTTCGTTTGAGATGATGTTGCAACATTGATCCCAAGCACACTTTTCTTGTAGAGGATACAAGAGTACACCAGAAGCTAATCATCCTTTATGATCAGATCCATAACAACCACATAACCTGTTCTTATTCCTATCCTCCTTGGAAATCACTAAGATCATGAGAAATAAACTCAAGCATCTTACAGAACAAGGTAAGATGAACTCCCTTTCACATCAGCTTGATCATACTACTGCCTCTGAACAAAGTGTTATCCAACTTCCCTCTTTATGGATACATTGTTGAGCTCTTTACTTTAGACACATAGTAAGTACTCTTTATTTGGAATTTGCCACAGGTTTCAAATTAAGAGTCCTTAGTTTGCTTGCTGTACAAGTTTCAGATTGCCACATTCTGTAACTTGTACTAGAAGAAACTTCATTATCAATCATGAGGATGTTCAATAAGTCTGGAACAACTGAAGTCTTCAATAGTTGTGATGTTGTACATCCTTTTTCATCACGAGCTTTTGATTCTGATTTCCACATATTTATCACAGAATTATTTAATCACACTAGATGATCCTGACTGATTACTTCATGTTTGCTAAGCATATTTACTTGGCTGAAGATACAGAAATGATGTTCCATCATCCATCACATGAGGGAAAACCTGGAAATCACAGCTTTAAAGTCCTTTTAAGTGCATTTAGCTCAGTACATATACTCCCTTAAACTCACGGCTGGAGTAGATGACCTGTTGATCGTGTCCTGATCAATTATTTCAAAACAGATGTCTCCTCTTCCAGATCAGGAGTAGGTTCCAAACATATGTACTCACACTACATGTGTTTAGCACCCAGAACATCTGTTCTTCAACCGGCAGTTGCATGATGTTCTAACATCCTTAAGCATATCAGTTCCATCTCCTTCGAACACATCATCCTTGATAATCTTCAAGCAGCTTGTAGATGTATATGAGAATCATAGATCAATTGATACTCATCAACACTAATAATAAATGCCTTTATGAGTGGACTTGAGGTAATCTCAAGTATCTTTGACATTATTGATAGATTGCAAAATCTGCTTACAAATTCTGTTGAAAATAATAACCCTAGAGTTCTTCTTTCACTTTAGGGGTTGTATCAGAAGCTGTGCAGCGGAATAGCAGTACTTCAACAGAACCTACACAATGCTTACTCCATAAAATAAATCAATCCTACAAGTTGTTTGCTTCTTCACCAAGCAACTTTCTAGACCTAACTCTACAGCCCTGTTAAAAGGAAGCTTTATAAACACATATGATGCCTTATCAATATCTTCACTCCCGCATGAAGGTTTCGATAATATTCTTCTCTGTGCTGAATACAGGTTGAACAATGCACTCCAAAATCTTCACTCCCGCATGAGGTCTTTGAATTTGTTCAAACATAGCTGATCAGATTGATCTAGTTTCTCCCAAATTGGTCCATCCTCCACTCCTAGGGACCAAACAATATGAACACTACTGGTTCAAACAATATTCTACCTTGTACACAACCGGAAAGTATCCCCCATGGATCTCATCCAGAGACAGACAGGATGCCTGCTCTGATACCAATTGAAATTCCTGGTATGTCACAGACTCAGGATGTCTAATGAAACGTTAAGACATCTGATCTGACATTAAGCTCTGTACAGGTAGAATAGGCTGTACTTTTGATATCTGTTCTACAACAGTCACTGAACTATCATACCATCACCTGCAACACCTTTTAACAAACGTAGGTTCTGATCAACTGAAGTTCAGAGCAGTTAAGGTTAACCATATACATTGATGTCATGAGGAATGCTGTGACATCAAACAAATAGCCAATGCAGAAAGTAAATAACACACAGAATTGTTCACCCAGTTCGGTTCAACCAACCTACATCTGGAGGCTTCCAAGCCATGGATAAAGTTCACTATTAGTAGTATCAATTCAAAGACCCTACAGCCAACACACCCATTGACAGCCTTCTCACTTAATCACTACCCAATGACACTTTTACCTAAGATCCAATCCTAAATATGAGACCCCTCTCACTCCCCCTCAATCACCGCAGTGATAACTTTCTACAGTACATAAACTGTTCAGAAGATACACTTCCATTACACAACTTGATCATGCTTAAAAGCTTCAATCAAGTACAAAGCATACATCCTCTGACCTACAGGTTTCAAGGAGTATGGTGACCATCCCACAACCCAGGTGGTTCACAACGAAACTAGTCCTAATGATCACATCTTGTCAATACACGACACTCTTAAATTAGGTTACACTACTTCTATTTATAACCCTTTTTACCCAACTGGATTTGGGCCTTCATATGACAGCAATGCAGCTTTAACGACCTGCATAAAGTAAGCAGAAAACTTCTGCTGTAAGTTAGGTCTTCAATCGAGCTTTTCTCCTTATCCTTAGCTTCTGATTGACTCTTCTAGGGCTCCACATATGCCTTCAATTTTCGCTACTTGTTATGCATTCTAT
The DNA here is from genome assembly GCA_948472305.1 of Vicia faba. Taxonomy (NCBI): domain Eukaryota; kingdom Viridiplantae; phylum Streptophyta; class Magnoliopsida; order Fabales; family Fabaceae; genus Vicia; species Vicia faba. The sequence continues at coordinate 1,242,242,976 of OX451737.1, forward strand.
TTGGCAGAATATTCTGCATAACTTCAGGAACAGAACTGCATCAGACTTGACAGTTCAGTAGCTTGATGTCTGGTATGATGTTATGACATCTCTTGAGACATGTTGTTCCAGATGTTGATTCAACACAACATGTTTAGGCATTTACAATAGGATTTTCAGGCTGTTCCTATTGTACATTACATTACATTATTGTTGTTACTATTTGTTTTACAAGAAATGAGCCAATCCTAAACGAAGGCACTTACAATGAGGAGAAGAGAACAACTCATATTGAAACAATCAGTGTAGGATTGTTGACACTATCATCAAGACTTCCATGATCCGGCTCCACTGAGTCTTCAACTGATTGTCTTCCTTCTCGAAGAGTTCCCGACCATGTGCCAAGGATTGCATGTATACCATAAACAACCACATATGAATCTTTATCATGGCCAATACCCCCACGAAGTCATTCCATAACTGATTTCTGAACATGCAACAACGGTGAGTCAAGTCTGATTTTGAAGAGAATACCAAGACTGAATAAGAATCTCCAACTCTGAGTACCTGTTACGAGTGCATGAATATGCATGAGGTGTATGAGTTGATGCAATTCCATGTTAAATCATTTCCAAGGAACTCATATGCTTTAAAATTTTTAAACAAATAAGGGATGGAAAATCTTGGCATGAGGCTTAAAGGTATGATTCTTTGGAAAAGGAATGAACACGTATGCTGAAATGAAGTTAATAGTGCTAATGAACATAAAGATGCGGGATCATGGTTTCCATCATGACGAATAAACATTGCACTATCTCTGAACTAGGTAATATCACCAGATCAAAGGTTCAGAACCAATCTCAAAACACAAGAGATCTAAGTACCATAAAGATCGACAACAATATGGGATCAAAATATCCCTATCATAACAAATAACTGTTGAACTTACTTCTGAATAATCGGATGGAACAAGATCTAAGGTCCAGAACATACACCAAAAGAACCATAGCTACAATCGTAATCATAATCACCATCAGAAACAAAGTCACCAATGGAATCATATATTCAGTTCCAGGACATGGTCACCATCAGAACATGGTCACCACAAGAACATGGTCACCACTAGTACATGTACCTGTATGAAAAATTTTCCCGCCCCACTCATGGCTGTAGTCTAGGTTGCAGTAAGGTCAAAGGCCAAATCAGAGTCAAAGAGCTCATCTGTTGGTATCATCATACAATGACACCCATCCGAACCTCCTCTGAAGTCATGGGTCTCATGGTCAAGTCTACAAGACATACGCCTCATAGCTGCCATGGCCACTCTATTCCTAGTTCCTATGGAATTCACTCATAGCCTAGGTATGAGGCCTTTTACCTCATGGAACAACCCACCCACCAAGAAAACCAGAATCCAGCACAACAAATAACCAATATGGAAAGCAATCAAATGCATAGCAAACATATGCTCAGATAAAAATGTATAAATGAATAAAATGAAAGCATAGAAAAATAAACACCCAAAGAAAAGAAAACAAGAGCTAGAATCGACTCCAAGATGGACCAGTATTTGGTCAACATGTCCCCAATGAAGCCGCCAGCTGAAACAACCGGCCGAACTGTCATCTGATATAAAATCAATGAAGTCGCCACAAACGTCTTTTATCCCACTGGAAGGGAAAGGTAAACATCAAGAAAACATGGTAAGAGTGAAATCATGGTCTTGTGACCATAGAGATCAGGTAAGGGAGTCTGTTACGCAAAGGGAAGGTATTAGCACCCCACACGCCCATAGTACTCTATGGTATCCACTCTTGTTGTTCTAATCTAATGGGTGTGTACAATCTATGTCTAAGGCTTAAAGCTGAAAAGGGAATGCATGCAAAGAAAAAGAAAAAGAAAAAAGAAAGTGTGGGGAAAAGAAAGTAATATTTACAAAGATATGCTCGATTAGGGCCCACAAAAGCCTCTGCCTACTATCCCTTTTAAGGAATCAGAGCAGCCTTTGTTCAGCTCATATATTTTGGTTGGTTTGTGTTTTTTAGTTAAGAAGACAAAAGCAACAATCAAGATGGAAAAACATCAGATAAACGACAAAACATTAACGATGATGATAAAACAACAAAAAGAGATGACAAGACATCACATGGTAACAAAAACTAATATAAGATGATAAAATGTCATCATGATATCAAAATATCAGACAAGACGACAAACATATGCGGTGGCGAAACATCGACAAAAAGATAGCAAGATAGCATGGCAAAGATGGCGAAACATCAACAACAAACATAAGCGATGGCAAAACATCGACAACAAACATAGAAAAGATGGAGAAACATCAACAATTCGGATGATAAAACATCACACCTAACAATGATATTGAGAATCAAAGTAGGATAACAAACATATGTGATGACGAAACATCGACAACAAACATATGCGATGGCAAAACATCAGCAATAAAGATAGCAAGATAACATGGTAAAGATGGCGAAACATCAACAATAAACATAAGCGACGGTGAAACATCATAAAAAAGATATGCAATGGCGAAACATAGGTTAAAGATAACAAAATATCATGGCAAGGATGGCAAAACATCAACTTAAAAAGGTTTAAAACAAATCCAAAATGCACATAATAAAATGAGATTGGTTTGTATTTTTTACCTTTAAGAAGGATTTAAGTTCATTAGAGACGTTTTATGATTTGCCAAGAAGAAGTTTTAGTTTTAACATGTGTCATACGATGGGAGAACTGACTTGGTTGTTTTGCGTTTTATCGCAAATGTCGCGGTTAGCAAGAGTCGCCATCGACTTTTCTTTTATCCAAAAGGAAAGGCTGAAAAGAACAAGAAAGACCTTCGAGATTGTTTTCTTGAGTTCGGGGGGTAGATTATGAAAAGGGAAGGTATTAGCACCCTTTTCATCCGTAGTTATCTACGGGCTCTTAGTTGCTTGTTAGATCTCTTTCTTTTGTTTGAAAATGTTCTTTGTGTGGTTTTTTGAAAGTGTTTTAAAAAGGTACTATCATTTAGGAAAACTTTATAATAGTTCTCGTTCGTAAGAACGTATACAAAGTGTTAATCTTTTGAAAATGTTTCAAGTTTGAAAGATGTTTTGAAAGTGTTGGTGTTTATTTTGAAAATAGCAAGGATGTTTTGATTTGAAAATGAGCAAGCAACTAGGAACATTCTACCTACTGAAAAGTCTTTCTTGTTTATTTCCTCTTTCCTTTGACATTGTTATTTTACCATGGATTGGTAAGTAACCTCATCTTTGGATGTAAAAGGGACAGAAAAGAGTCATCGTATAGTCATGAATAGCAATGTTGTAAGATATCTTAGCATTTTCTTTAAGGGACTAAGATCATTCGTAAGGAAACATTTGTAGCGTCATCGAGGGACTATGATCTTGTATTTTTGTTTGTTTTTGCTAAGACGTCTTACATGGGTATTATGACCATTTATTTCTCAAGGAAACAAGTGGAGTTAACCCTAGAGGTGAAAAGTGTGCAAGTGTATCTTTTTCATGCTTGATTTGTCTTGTATTAGGGTTTTCTAAGCATTGATTTTATCTTTCCATACAAACCTTAATTACTAGCATTTATATAAAGCGATAAATTGCGGAAAGTAAAATTACTAATCTATTACATCATTAGGAGAGAGGGGTGTACAAATTTATAAATGGGGATTTGCAAGAAAATTAAAGCTAATTATCTATTACAACCATATTGAATATTGTACAAAATTGAAAAGAAAATAATGCAAGAATGTAAATGAAAAAAAGAAATGATTTTGTTTTAGTTTTAAGGGTTTTAACCTAATGTCTAAGAAGGAAAAATAATTAATTAAAGATAATAATATTAAACCTAAATTAGTTAAGAAAAGAAAATTAGGTTAAAAAAGTATTTTTTTAGGGTTTTTTATATGAAAGGTTTTAAGTTAATAAAAATGAAATGAAGATTAATTAATTAAAAGAAACCTAAGTTCTAAATTGATTTTAATTTAAAAGAAAATAATATAATAAATAAACCTAAGTCTAAATATTTATTAAAAAGAAATTTATTTGTTTAAGAAAATGTTTTTTTTTTTGATTTTTTTGCATTTATACAGAAAATGAAATAAATAAGTGTAAATAATAAATAAAAATATTTTTATATTTTTTTCATTAAATAAAAATAATAACAATAATAATAATAATATAATAAAGAAAAGAGAAATAAAATATAATAGGAAAAAAAGAAATAATAAAAGAAAATGGGCCAGAGGTGTAAAAGTAGTCTGGGGGTTAGAAAAAAGCAACAAAAAAAAAGTGGAAAGCCCAATGTGGAGGCCCAGGCGCTGCTTGCTGAAACAAAAAGAAGAAGTGAAAATGTGAAAAAATGAATAAAAGTTAGCGCGTTGGATGTTGAACCCACGCCCTCTTGGCTACCAGTACGCTACCTTACCACTTGGGTGACTATACATCCATTTACTTATATCAAACCATAAATATATAATAGAAACTGCTTCCTAAAGACAACTTCATCTTCAACCTCGCGCCTAGCCATACCACCTGCATCTTGTTCATTTCTCATCCATTTGCAAAAGTGTAAACATGAATCTTGTGGCAAATTTCCTCACGATTTCAGAAATGTAAAGCATTAAAACTATAGATCAAAGACAAACATGAATTTTATTGGCCCTAATTTGAAACCTAAAATTTTTAGAAACTTCAACTCCAAAATTCTCTAAGCTCAGGCCATATAAATGTAAACTTTGGATATGTACAACTTCGTGGCAATGAGGTCTACATTTTATCTTTGAAAATGAAATCTTAACAATGCCTATATAAGGAGTTCAAAAATCATAAAACTCACCTTGCAAGAGGGTATCGTGTTTTTAGTTGGAGCAACTTTCAATTAGTGATTGGGTTAGCTTCCTCAATTTCCCAGGAAGATAATGTGATGTTTGGCTTGAGCTGAAAGTGGCTGAGGAGTTCTGGAGAAGTCAAGTTGTAGACCCCTGTTTTTTGAAAATGGAACTTGATGATAGAGGTGTTATAGTTGGGCAAAAGGACTTTGTATGGTTTGTATTTGATGTTTATAAGCTTTAGGAACCAAAAGGCTTGTAAACGCACGAGAGAAATGTAAGTTTCATGTTTTTGGTCAGATTGTGCAACAATGGAGTTTTTGTGTGTGATTTTGAGCTTTAAGGGTTTTCAGGGCTTGAGCATGCGTGTGTTAGCTTGCAAATGACTTGTATATTTATAGGCAAGAGGTCTTGTATGTTACAACAAGCCAAAATTTGAAATCTCAAGTTGTAGCATCTTTCTTGTTTTTGAAGCAATGTTGAAACATCTTGTTCCAAGGCATAGTACAGGGCTGCATAGAGTGATTAGTACTTTAGACATGCTTGCTTTTGGTTTATAGTGTTTCTGTGTGTATAAAGAACGAGTTCAATTCTCAAGGAGAGTGGACTTTGTGATTAAATCCACTTTTCAAGAATGGCAATGGTGCCTTTCTTCCAAAAATGGAAATGCAACTTGGATAATGGTTCAAATGCTTGGACAATGGCTCAATATATTGTGTAAACATTTAATTAAGGAGTGAATTGCAAGTTAGAAGCCTGCAAAGTGATATTATCAGCATGGCTATGTGATTTGGTCCATTGTGCATCACAAATTTTGCCTTTAAAACAACTTGAAACCCTAACTTCTTGCCTTCGATTTTCCTTGCTCAAAAATGATCTAAAGGAGTTCTTGGGAATTTTGGAAAGCTTGTAATATTCTCTACAACCCTTCTTTGAATCACTTTTGCAAAATCCAATTGGAACCATGTGAAACTTGGCCCAGAAGTTAGGTCAAAATCCTGACCAAAATGCTCAAAATTTTACTAAGTGTTTTAGTTTCATGACCATGATTTCATGGATTAATAACTTGAAATCCAAGCATTTCTAGGAGGAGTTATGTTCAGAAATATTTTAGATATCATTGAGATCTAAAACTTTCATGTTGAAAGTTTCCTTTGAATCATCTTGCATCATGGTGAAAAATTGGCTCAAAGTTGTGAAAAAGTGTGAAGTTTTCAACACTTAGAAAATTTCTAAGTTTGGAAACTTTGACTTTTCAAAATGAAATCTTGACTTTTTGATTTCTTAATGAACAAGTTTCATATTTAGACTTTTTTTGATGAATTGTGATCTTTGACACTTGATTTTGACCAAAAAAGTCAAAGTTTGACTTTTCAGTATGCAGTTGACTTTTGATCAGTTGACTAAAAATCAACTATCAATCAATTGATATTAAGGGAAGTTTTGAGTCATAACATTAGGTCAAAATTATGCATTTGAAACCTTGAGATCATGTTTTCAACCAATCAACCATTTGCTAGGCCAAAAATCAGAAATTGTCTTTTCTCAGTAAAAACTCTAATTTTAACTATTTTGCCCTTTTGATGATCTGATCAGATTTCTTGAGGAATTATGGTCCAAACTTGATCAAATGACATATATGAGTTCACAATGTTGATATGGATAAAAAATCATGAATTTTGATTGTAAATTGACTACAGTTGACTTTTTCCCCAATACAATTGATTTATCGGTCAACTGATCAATTGACTGAGCAAAAATGTGATCCAAGACTTAAAACTTGACATGATCAATCTTGAGGGTCCATAATGATTCATAAAAGTCATATTAGGCATTAAAAGTTCAATTATCCTTGTGTAATCTCAAACCCTAATTTCATTCATCAATGCTTAAGGAGGTGTCTTGAGCTGATCAACCCTTGTGCAGTCTTGAACCAAAGGAGATCTTGTGAGAAAATATTTGATAAATGAGAGAGCAAATTTTGGGGTAAAATAGCTTCCCCTGTTCAATCTTCTTAAACCAGAAGATTTAGATTGGCGGATCTGCCATTCGTGACTTGAAGGTGGAAGATGATTGAACACTAGAGTGCCTAGAAATTTGCACTCGAAGATGAATTGTGAATGGGCTTATAGATGTCATTTAGAGGAATGGTGGTAAACACTGGAAGAAAAATCAGCACAAATATTTTGTTGATTTATACTAAAACTTGATGTTTTACTTGTGAGAAAAAGAGTTAGTAAAAGTGCAGATGGATGCATGACGTTCACAAGATGAATGGGATCATGTTAAATGCATTTTGTATGTACATGCGATGATGTATGAATGTGAGGTGTATGTTTTTGTCCGAGAAAATAAATCCCTAACAGTTGCTAAGGTGTTTTGAGAAGTTGATTCCTGGATTTCCGTTGGGGATGAAGAATATACATATCTTCAAACTTTGTTGAAAGGATGCTTTCGTTGGGGAATATCCCTTGAATGTTAGCTATTATCTGGTCAGATCCAGGCTTCACAATTTACTGAGGATGAAGTAGTCAACTTCTATCTGGTCGAATCCAGGCTTTCTAGAAAATTTCTTGGAATGGAATTGTTATCTGGTCGGATCCAGGCTTCACAACAACTTGTTGGGGTAGAGGCAAACTCTACTGGGGAAAAGAAGTTAAACCTTGGTCTGGTTGAGTCTAGGTTCTTTTATATTTTGAAGAGTTAAACTATTATCTGGTCAGGTCCCAGCTTTAGTAACTCAAACTGTTATCTGGTTGGGTCCAAGTTTCAACAACTTACTGGGAATAATGGAAAACTCTACCGGGGAAGAGGAGTTTTACTAGTGATTTTGTAGGAATTAAACTATTATCTGGTCGGGTCCAGGCTTCAGCAATTTTGAACTTGAGGTTAACTGGAAAAGAATCAGAATAGATATTTGGAGTGATTTATCTGAAACTAGAAGAAGTCTTGTGTGTTGCTTGACTGGGAAGAATCAGAATAAATCATGGAGCGATTTATCTGAACCAGAAATGTTCATTTGGAAAGTATCAGGATAGACCATTGAGAGGTATAAACTGAACCAAAAGAGGTCTTGAATATTCTTTAACTGGAGAGAATCAAAGTAGAACTTTGAGCGATTTATCTGAACCAGAGAAAGTGCATACTAGGAAAGAATCAGAATAAATCGTTGAGAAATTTATCTTAACCAGCAGGGATTTGGAGAAGAATCAGAATAAATCATTGAGAGATTTATCTGAACCAGAGAAGACGTCTGCGGGAAAGAATCAGAATAAACCGTTGAGAGATCTAAACTGAATCGGCAGGAATCTGGAGAAGAATCAGAACAAATTGTTGAGAGATTTATATGAACCAGAGAAAACATCTGCGGGAAAGAATAAGAATAAACCGTTGAGAGATTTATACTGAACCGGGAGGGATCTGGAGAAGAAATCAAAACAAATCATTGAGAGATTTATCTGAACCAGAGAAAACGTCTAAACCAGAGAAAGCATCTGCGGGAAAGAATCAGAATAAACCGTTGAGAGATTTAAATTGAACCAGCAGGGGTCTGAAGGAAATATATGTTAGGTAGATGGTCGACCCGTCCTTTCTCGGGAATTGATCTATAATTGACTTGTTGAAAACTTGACGATAATTTTATGTTGATTGATCTTTCCTGAAAAGGTGAAGGGTTAGTTGCATGAAATGCCATGATGCATGAAATGCACGGTATAATGTTGTTTCTCAAAATAAATGAGATAACGTTGTATGCATCTGTGTTGTCAATGATATGACGTATGGATGTAATGTATGGACACATTAATTTTTATGCCACAGTGTTGCTGAAGTCGGGGAAAATAAGTCCTTGAGTACTACTGGGAATGAGGAGTGTAGGTATTCATATTTTAAAGTTGAAGTGTTGATGGATGAGTTTCCATTTATTAGAAAAATAAACTCTGTTATGGAAGGGAAACACCGTGCATTGCTTGTGGACCTCGTGAAATCCCGCTGGGGAATCCTGAGAAACTGGGCGACTTTCACTGGGGAATCTTTGGAGCGATAACTGGAAGTTTTGTTCCGTCGGGGATGTGAGAGCACTTGATACCATTAGGATGCATACTAGAGATACGTTAGCGATCCTGTAGTGGGATGTCCCAGTTTCCGCTCTTGCTGGAAAAAGTACCTGCGGGGGATTTTTGGGAATGGTCTATAGATATTATCCTATTTCTTAAAGCCATTAGTGATTGTCTCTCTATTTTCTGTTCCCTTTTTTTTTCTCATTTGTAAACAGTAATCACGTTCAAATGCATATGTTCAAAAATAATCATTGGACGTTTTTGCAAACAAAACACAGAAATAAAAGAAAAACAGATAGTTTTGTACTTTCAAAGGAATGTCTTTGTATTAACTTGAATAAGTATTTTTTATACAACGAGACGAACATCCTAGTAAGGGAGTTTCGTCGTAGAAAATGAAAATTGATACAAAGAAAAGATAGCTATGTGAAATAATCCCCTAGGGTTCCCATTCTGCTATAGCCTTCATGTCTCTGAGCGTCTCGTCCACCGGCTGCTTTGTCCGAAGCTGATTGGATTGATTAGAACCGTCTAAGTTTGTTAGTCGATACTAAAGGTTGTCTATAAGGTGATTCAACAGGACATAGTCATACGCTTTAATTCCCTAACTTTTTCCTGGACCGCCCTTTCGGGTTTTCAGTCCACCGGGATATCCTTTTTTTCCCAAGCCGCCCTTTCGGATTTTCAGCTTGTCGGGTGTACAATTTTTTTTTGTATTTTATCCCTAACTTTTTCCCGAATCTTTTCGGTTTCCCGGGACACCTTAATTTTTTCCTATGCCAGTCGACCTAGCGGGTCTTTATTCATGCGTAGTATCTTTTGACTATGTCCGCGTTTATAGTATGCGGAAGGTCGTTGCCATCCATAGTGGTTAAGATCATTGCTCCACCAGAGAATATGATTTTGATCACAAATGGTCCTTCATATGTAGGAGTCCATTTGCCCTTGGGATCACCTTGTGGCAATATGATACGCTTGACTACCAAGTCACCAACCTGATATATCTGCAGTCTGACCTTTTTGTTAAAAGCTTTGATCATACGTTTTTGGTACATCTGACCATGACAGACAGCCGTAAGCCTCTTCTTATCAATCAAGTTCAAATGGTCAAGTCGAGTTTGAATCCATTCATCTTCGTTCAGCCCTTCCTCTTTTATGATTCTCAGAGAAGGTATTTGGACTTCAATTGGTAGGACGGCTTCCATACCGTATACCAAAGAGAAAGGAGTTGCCTTTGTTGACGTTCACGCCCTGGTACGGTAACCATGGAGAGAAAATGGTAACATCTCATGCCATTCCTTGTAGGTCACTGTCATTTTTTGTATGATCTTCTTGATGTTTTTATTTGCGGCTTCGACAGCGCCATTCATCTTTGGTCGGTAAGGAGAAGAATTATGGTGTTGGATCTTGAATTGCACGCATAGTGCGGTAATCATAGTATTTTTGAGATTGGTACCATTATCCGTAACGATTCTCTCTAGGATACCATACCAACAGATGAGATTCTGTTTGATGAATCGGGCCATAACATTCTTGGTAACAGAAGCAAAAGAAGCTGCCTCAACCCACTTCGTGAAGTAGTCAATGGCAACCAAGATGAAGCAGTGTCCATTAGAAGCTGTAGGTTTGACTTCTCCAATCATGTCGATGCCCCACATCACGAATGGCCAGGGAGTAGTCAGGATATTTAGAGGAACTTGACGCACATGTACTTTGTCAGCATAGATCTGACACTTGTGACATGTTTGTGATTGCTGATGGCAATCTGCATCCATGGTAGACCAATAGTACCCCTCCCGTAGGATATTTTTATCCATCGTGTGCCCACTAGAATGGGTGCCAAAAGTTCCTTCATGTAGATCAGCCATGATCTTGTCTGCCTCACTCTTATATATGCAACAAAGCAAAGTAGAGTCGTGATTGTGCTTGTAGAGAATGCCATTACTGAGGATGAACTTAGCAGAGAATCTTCTCAAGAACTTCTTATCATTGACTGAAGCTCCCTCCGGATACTCTTGGGACTCGAGATACCTCTTAACTTCATGGAACCAAGGCTTGTCCACTACTTCTTCAGTATCGATCTCGTGACAGTAAGCTGGTTCATCCATCCGCTCAATGGTGATCTGGGGAGCCTCATTATCCCACTTGATTTTAAACATGGATGACATAGCGGCTAGAGCAGACGCTAGTTGATTTCTCCTCGTGGAAAATGCTCAAAGGTAATTTCCTCAAAATGTGGGATTAATGTCAACACATGTTATTTGTAGGGGATGAGATTAGGGTGCTTCGTGTCCCATTCTCCTTTGATCTGACTGATGACTAAGGCTGAATCTCCGAATACCCTTAAGGACTTGATTCCCAAATCTATGGCGGCTTTGAGACCCATAATACACGCTTCATATTCCGCCATATTATTGGTACAATTGAAACAAAGTCTTGCAGTGAAGGGTGTATGACATACTTCAGGGGATATGATCACAACACCTATGCCATTGTCGAGTGCGTTGGAAGCTCCGTCAAACACCAAGGTCCATCGGGATCCTTGTTCGGGTCCGTCATATGGTCTTAGTTGTTCACAATTGTTTACCAACATGATGTCTTCATCTGGGAACTCGAATTTCATGGACTGCTAGTCATCCAAAGCCTTATGAGCAAGGTGATCGTCTAGCACACTACCCTTTATTGCTTTTTGGGTAGTGTATTGAATGTCGTATTCAGTCAGGATCATCTTCCATCTTGCTATTCTTCCAGAGAGGTCGGGCTTCTCGAATATGTATTTAATTAGATCCATCTTGGATATCAATAAGGTAGTATGAGTCAACATATACTATCTTAGCCAGCGAGCAGCCCATGCCAGAGCACCTAAAGTTTTCTCGAGCAGTGAATATCTGGTTTCACAGTCGGTAAACTTTTTGCTCAAGTTGTAAATTGCATGCTCTTTTCGGCCAGACTCGTCATGCTGCCCCAACACGCACCCCATTGAATTTTCTACGACAGTTAGATACATGATCAAAGGTCTTCCCTCGAATGGTGGCATCAAAACAGAAGGCTCTTGAAGGTACTCTTTGATCCTGTCGAAGGCAGCCTGGCAGTCGTCGTTCCATTCCAACACTTGATCTTTCTTCAGTAATTTGAAGATTGGTTCACAAGTAGCGGTTATGTGAGAAATGAATCTGGCGATGTAGTTTAGCCGTCCTAAGAAGCCTCTGACTTCCTTCTCGGTGCGAGGAGCAAGCACTTCTTGTATTGATTTTACCTTTGCAGGATCCACTTCGATACCTTTACCGCGGAAGATGAAGCCTAGGAGTTTACCAGACCTCACTCCAAATGTGCATTTACTCGTGTTCAACCATAGCTTGTACTTCTTTATCCTTTCAAACAGTTTCTGCAAATGGTCAAGATGTTCCTCTTCAGTTTGAGATCTGGCTATTATGTCATCCATGTAGACCTCTATCTTATGATGGATCACATCGTGAAACAGAGCTACCATGGCGCGCTGATAAGTTGCCCCAACGTTTTTCAACCCGAATGGCATAACTTTGTAACAGAACATGTCCCACTGTGTGACGAAGGTCATTTTCTCCATGTCCTCAGGTGCCATTTTGATTTGATTATAGCCTGAGAAACCATCCATAAATGAGAACACTTTATGCTGTGCGGTATTCTCAACCAAAATATCGATATGGGGAAGCGGGAAATCATCCTTAGGGCTTGCCCTATTCAAATCTCTGTAATCCACACACATGCGTACTTTACCGTCCTTTTAGGCACTTGAATAACATTGGCGACCTATTGTGGATAGGAGGCGATGGCTAAGAATCCGACATTGAATTGTTTCATGACTTCAGTCTTGATCTTCTCTGACATTTCTGGCCGCATACGACAGACTTTCTGTTTTACCAGAGGGCAGTCTTCTTTTGTCGGTAGACGATGGACCACGATATCACCGTCAAGTCCTGGCATGTCTTTGTATGACCAGTAAAATACCTCAAGATAGTCATGTAGTAACTGAGTTAAGCGCTTCTTGACACTAGGTTCCAGATTGGAACCTATCTTGACTTCTTTCTTGTCCTCTTTGGTACCTAAGTTAACTGTGTCAATCAGTTCTTCGTGGGGCTGTATGGTCCTTTCTTCCTGTTGTAGTAACCTGGCTAGTTCCCCTGGCACCTCACAATCTTCCTCACCTTCGTCTTCGGTTTGGTAGATCAGATTTTCGAAGTCACAATAGGCCATAGCAGAAATCGTTACTCATGGGATCCTGAGTGGATGTGGATCTGCATTTTGATATGTGAGTGTGTGTAAGAGCATAGCTATCTTTGAAAAAAAATAAAATGTAGAAAAAAGAAGAATAAAGAGCTTAAAATTTGCATGCAAAAACGTCCATGATTCATTGATGACATATGAAAATGAAGTAACAATCCTTACAAATGGACCGTTATGCCTCGGGTAAGACACAAGGTTTTAAAAGTCTAAATTGTTTAATTATTACAAGTCTGACAAAAATTTAAAGACAATTATTGTTGGATAAAAGTAATAAGGACAAATTCTTTGGCTTCCAAGTTGTTGAGTCCTCCGCTGATAGTTGGAAAAATCCATTCTTCCAGGTTACAGTTGTCTTCACTATCCTCCACTGTGTTGAATCCATGGTTGCTAATCTGCAAAGGTGGTTCCACGGCACGAGCACGACGAACAACTTTCTGGGCTCCTGAAGTAAAACCCAAACCAAATTTGTTAGATTTTTATGGAATATCCGGGAGTTGGCCCCAAATGGTACACCCGCCTTCTTCGACTACTGCCTTGGCATCTTTCTGAGAAGCCATCTTCAGCGAAGGTCTGGTAATCTTCAGAACTTTGGAAATAGTCTAGGTTGCCGAAACTGTTTGTGGGACTTCCTCGAAATGATGACACGGAGTTTCAATGAATTCACCATCCATTTCCACATATCTGAAGGAGTTCAGGTGACTGAACATATATTCCTCCTCTCCATGGACAGTGATGATTTTTCCCTTGATTGGGTACTTCAACATCTGATGTAATGTAGAGGTGACGACACCAGCATCATGAATCCAAGGTTGGCCCAATAAACAGGAATAGGAAGGGAGAATATCCATCACATAGAAAGTTGAATAAAAGGTCTGAGTTCCAACTTTAATGGAGATGTCCACCTCCCCGTGAACCATTCTTTTTGAACCGTCGAAGGCCCTTACCACTATGTTGTTGGGTTTTAAGGTCAAACCTTCACAGTCTAGTCTATCCAGAGCATTTTTAGGCAGCACATTCAATGATGAACCAGCATCTACCAGGACATGGTCCAAAGTAGTGCCCCTGCATTCGACAGAGACATGTAACGCCTCATTGTATTTCCTCCCTCTAGGTGTCAGATCAGCATCAAAAAAGCCCAAACCGTTATCATTTGTCAAACTGGCCACAAATCTTCGAATTGGTCAGTAGAGGTTTCCTGTGGCACATGGGCAGTTTTAAGAAATTTCACCAAGGCCTTCGCATGAACTTCGGAGCACAACAGTAAAGCTAGCATATAAATCTTTGAAGAGGTCTACCCTAGCTGTTCGACTACATTGTAGTCACTTCTCTTTATAATTTTCAAAATTTCTTCCATTTCCTTCTTGGAAGCCTCTGGGATAGATACTGATTGCGCCTTCATCTGGACAGATTCAACCAAAATGCCTTTGCCCCGAGTCTCGATCGACTCGATGATAGGGGTGTCAGTGGGGGTAACCACATGAACTGTAGTAGTAGTATCAGCAGGAACAAAAGCAGGAATGGTCACAGGACCGATAACAATTTTCGGAGGAGCAATCTCAGGGGAGAACACTCTTCCAGTTCTAGTTATTTTGCTGGTTCCCACAATGTTGCCGATATTGGGGTCAGCCCTCTCAAAAACCGGGTCTTCAACAGCCAGCCATTCTTGCTTGACGCCGTGGTAGTAGATGTCACCCCCATAGTTCCAGGGAACATTTTTGTCTGAGGAGTACGGGATCGGCCCTGGCATAGTAATTATCAATGGAGTCACCTTTGGAACAAATGTAATCCTAACGGGTCTTTTGGTGGAGACCCTGTGAGGATTGGCGGAAATGGTTACTATTGAAACATCCTTGTAAGCAATGATTGGAACGGGAGTCTTTTCAAACAAAATCTCTTTGTCATCCATCAGGCGCTGGACACCTGCCTTCAATAAATGACAACCAGTCGGTAGGGATAAATAGAGGTGGTAGCCTTTGCCACAACCCAGAAATAAACCGGCCTTCAACAGGTTCCTTTTAACGGTTAGGTGAGGAGTAACAAGTTCATCAACAACAGAAACAAACACATCATCTTCAACAGCGTTAACACCATAGTCGTGCTTGGGCATAGGAGCGGTGATAACATTTGGGTTCTCAGGAGCGTCAAATTGAATTTCCTCTACCTCGATAAGGTCTTGCATCTTGTTTTTCAAAGCCCAGCAGTCGTTTGTATCATGACCTGGACTTTCTGAATGGTAAGCACAACGGGCATTTGGGTTATAACGGGGAGAGGCAGTGTTGGGATTCTTCGAAGCTTCCCACAAGGTCAATAGATTAGATTTTAACAAATACGACAAGACTTGAGACATCATCATATTTATCCGAGTAAACTGTCTTACCGGTCTTTCCGTTCTAGGCTGGCTGTTCCTTTGTTGAATAGGTGCAGGCTTAGAGATCATGACAACCCCTACTGCTGGACGATGTTCAGTTCTGTCTTGATTCCTATGGTCATATGCAACACTGACCTCCTTCTTTCCGATAAAGGGCTTCTTTATCGCGCTCAAGGATGCATCTCTTTGAATTTTGCCACTTTTTATACCCGTTCCTACCCGTTCACCGGTCATGATTAATTCGGTAAATCCAGTTGAGGAGCTTCCGATCAAGTGTTTGAAGAATGGAACAGATAGCGTGCCTAAGAAAATATCCACCAATTCTCTGTCAGATAGAGGGGGTTGGACCCTTCCCGCGAGATCCCGCCATTTTTGAGCATAGGTCTTGAAACCTTCACCTGTACCCATAAACATGCCTTGCAATTGTGTCTGTGTTAGAGCTAAGTCAGCATTATACTGGTATTGCTTATAAAAAGTGGCTGCCAAATCTTCCCAATTGCAGATGTTGGTCCCTTCCAAATGATATAACCAATCCAACTGTGTTCCTGACAATCTTTCTTGGAAGAAATGCACCCATAGATTCCTATCCGTAGTATGGGGTTGAATTTTCCGGATGTATAATCTCAAATGCAACTTTGGACAAAAGACATCGTCATATTTAGCAAAAGTGGGGACCTTGAATTTCTGTGGTATGACAACCCCTGAGACAAGTCCTAGCTCCTCAAAATCCAACCCGGGTACTTTCTGGATCTCCATAGCATTGAGGCGATCTTCCAACTGTTTGTATTTGTCGTCAGCTGGAGGATACTGGTCTTCAGAGTAATCAGCCTCTTCTTCCTCTTCAGATTCTGAAGTGTCAGTCGCTTCCTTGTTTTTCCCTTCTTGATTGTCCCGTTCACCTAATGATGTTGCGGAGTCTAGAGTCCATCTAGTCCTTTGAACCTTCTTCCCAGATTCAAAACACCGGTTGATTTCTTCGCTTTCTTCTTCTTTTCTTTGATCAGCAGGGTTTTCAACTCATCTTGTCCTTTTTCCAGAGTCAAGAACATTTGTTGAAACTGGGCGTTATGTGCCTGAAGATCCTTTACTGTCTGTTCAATATCCATCTCACTGAAATAAACAGTAGAAAGATAAGGCGACCTGTTGTAAGAAACTTGTTTGTGTTATGATAAATGAAGATGCATATGAAAATGATTTCAAGGAAATTAGAGATTTAAATTTGCTTTAGACAAAAAGGAACACACGTTATATTAATAAATCAAAATTTGAGTACATCATTCCTCTTTGGGCTTACAAAGAAATACAAATACAAAACTCTAAGACAAAAATGTTGAACGCATCCTGTTAGGTGCGATGTAGACGTTCAGACTCCGCTCTTCATGAAGCTGCTTGGTGAGTTCCAGAACTTTCTTCTTGCTGGCATAGAATTGGGCCTCGAAAGTGTCTCGCTCCCCCTTAAGCTGTATCCAATCCCTTTGCAACTCTTCGAGAGAGGTGGGCATGTTAGGATGAAGGATAGTGTATGGTACATCTCCTTCCACAACATGTTCTATGATAACTGGGAGAATGGAAGGATAGGGCATCACAAGTTTCTGAGCACGAGCTCGCACCCACTTAAGGTAAGGCTCAAGGGGGGTGGAATTCTTGTGCCCCAGCGTCTTGCTATCTACCTTGTTCAACATCCTCCAAGCTCGGATAAACCTCTGGCGGTAACCTTGATCGTCATTCTCATAGTCAAATACCAACCCTTGAATAAGCATCTCATGTGGACCATCCCTTCGGGTGTAACCAAACTGTCGTAAGGCTAAGCAGGGGTTGTAAGTGACACCTCCTCTAATTCCAAGTAAGGGGACATTAGGTAATTCTCCATAACGGTCGAAGATAGTAACATTCTCTAAAGATCAGGAACACTAATGAATATTTGAATGTCTGAGCGTCATCAACCTATGGGACCACCTTGAACCTTGCTCGTTCTTTAATACAGATTGTGGAAGATGCGAAATAAACCATCTTGCCAAGAGAAGAGTACAACACATGAGGATACCTCTTTTCCTCATAGTGCGAGAGTGAAAAGAATGTAGGATGTCTCCTAACAAAGTAGGCACCGGGTTACGAGACATGAAGATTTTGACGGCGTTTACATCTATGAGTTGGTCAGGATTTGGAAACAAAACCATCCCATAGATGATAAGGGCCACAATTTCCTCAAAAGATTTCAAGTCCAAGGAGTTCCAACAATCTCTAGCTTTCTCAAACAAGAACTTGGCTAAGAAGCCTTTGACACCACTCCTTGTTTCCCAATTAGTTATGATATCAGATTGTTGCAAGTGTAGGGCTTGAGCAATCTCTTCTGGTTTTGGATCTCTTTCCGTACCATTGAAGGGTAGTTGATTGAGAATGGGAATCCTCAAGAGTTTTGAGAATTCTTCCAAAGTTTGCACAAGTTGATAATCGGGAAATGTGAAGCAATGGTGTAGAGGATCAAAGAAATAGAAGATCACCTTCATCATATCTTCATCAGTGTTGGAGGTAACTAAGTTTAGGAGGCGACCATGTCTTTCGACAAATGGAGAATTATCAGGAACCCTTGATGCTAAATCTTTAAGTTGAGGGGGGATCCTTACGAGATTGACTTGAATGGTTTTCCTGCAAATAGAATTCATGTCCTACAAAACAAAACAAAGATAAATCCCAAAAATCCTTGAAATGGTTAGTGAGTATGAGTATGATGTTATGATGTTTATGATGTTATTTACAAGTAAATATATACAAACAAAACAAACAAGTCCTTAGGTTTAGGTTTGCATGGAGTCTCATAGGTAAGTACCCTCTTGAAGTTTAGTTGGCTCAAACTTGTCCTAGCAATAGTAACCGGGTATCACTGGTTTATCTTCTCGGGCATTGTTTCAGCGTAAGCCTCTTTAATCGAGACCAAAATATCCCAAAAAACCAAACCTCAATGAGTGTAGTATCGAGTATCTACCAACTTCAGATTGCACCAAAGCCGATCATCTCACTACGTCCTATTGGCCAAGTTGGTCAAGTGTTGTACCCCAAAATTTACCCTCTTTATTTTGACCTTTTGACTTACATTTCATTATTACATACACGCATATCATTGGTTTTATGGTCATGGAATCAAGGTATATTTAGAAAGCTTCTTCAGGTCACAAGTGACGTTTATTTCGCCAATGGATGTTCTCAGAGTATTTTCCGTGCTGAAGATCGGTTCGCTGTTTTGCAACGATTCGGGGTTCAAAGATTTACAAGTCCAACACGGCGCGTCATATTCAGGTGTTCTTTCGCCAAGATATTTCTGATAATGTATTCTCATGGATGGAATCCAATTTCGAACAGAAGATCTTCAAAAATGCGGATTTATCAAGTATTTTTATACAGGAAATTTGTGACAGAAGTTTATTTGCGTCATGTTCAGAAAATCGTAACTTGGTTGGTTTTCATTGTATTGAGCTGGTTCCGGCGCCAAAATTTCACAAATTTAGTTGGCTACATTTTCATAGGAGATATTGAGTTTGAACAGTATCAAAAAGGCCTTCATTTTTTTCCCAAAATGCGTGTGACGCGCCGAAAATCCTGAATGCTGAATATTATTTCATCTGGGTCAAAACTTCAAAAATTCATAACTCGGTTAATTTTTATCGGATCGGGTCCATATTTTTACACAAGGTCACTGACTCAGAGGTCTACAACTTTTCTTCCAAAGTTGAGACCGGGTTATACTCCGATCAATACCATTTTTTTATTTAAGAACATGTCAGAGTTGACACTGGAGCCCAAAATAAGTTTGTCTGAGCCAAAATTTCAAATATTCATAACTAATTCACCGTTTATCCGATTGAGCCCATTTTCGGACAAGAGTTATTTCTCGATGTCGGATACCTTTTGTTTTCACATTTTAACTTCAAAAATTCCACCTAAGCCCATGCGATTTAGCCTAGAATATGACGGACTCAAGTGAATAAAAATCTGCACTATTGCTTGTAGTTATTGGAGGCCCAATTGCACATTCAAAGCCCATATCCTTTCTCTAATTTCCATTATATAATCTCACCTTTTTCACACAAACAAGACACGACCAAACGGAAAAAAAACATTTACCACAACCCTGTCAAAATATCAAACTCTCTCAAGAACCCTAAAAACATTAAAATCCTTATTACAAACCTCCATCTCACTACAAACAAGTCATCCTTGTTACAAATCCACATCTCACTACTTCTCCAGTAAGGGTAAGGCTGGTTTGATCTCGATGATCAAAAGGGTGTAGAAACACTCATACATGCCATATCAGTTTTAACATTAAATTTTTTTCATATATTTGCTTTATTTGTATTTCATGATATAGTAATTTATTTAATGTGTTCATGAGATTCAACACTGCAGATTTAGACAGGGTCCCATGCAGGTTCATTACAGAACGCTGAGGCCAAAACACTAAAACAGAACAACCACCAATACATGACTCATGGCAAGGCAGGCATCTGGAGGAGGTTAAGGAGGTTAAGAGTGTGTGTTCAACACTCACCCCTATTGGTTTTGGTTTTCTTCCTTTCTATTTATCCTTTTACCTATTTTCATTCTTTCTATTTAAAACCTTTTTCATAAAACTTAACATTTTTCACAAACCATTAATTTTTCATAATAAACTAGAATAATTAATTTTAAGGTTTTTTTAATCTAATTTTAGGTTTTAAATTAATTTTTGGTTCAACACTCACCCCTGACAATATGTATAATTTTGCTTATTTTTAACCCTTTTTGCCTCATTTCTTTCTCCTTAATATCTTCCTTAAAAATCCTAAATTCATATAAACTCTAATTTTATTTAAATCAAAAACCCTATTAATTGGCAAACTTAACTTTTTTTTACAAACCCTAATTAATTTAGGTTTTAAGTTTTTTATTATTATTATTAACTCTTTTTTTTATTAACTCTTTAATTTAATTAATTAACTTTTTTTCTGCAAATTAGGAAAACAATTAGATTTTAGGTTTTCTTTGTAATTAACCCTTTAATTATCCATTTTTTAACAAATTAGGATTAAGTTTTTGTTTTAGTTAGTAACTGAATTTTTGACTTTTTTTTTCATTTATTAATAAATTAAGTTAATTAACTTTTTTTTTAAATTAGTTAGAATTAGGTTTTTTTAATTAACTTAAAATTATTTTCTAAAAAAAACACCAAAAACATTAACTTAGAATTTTAGGTTTTAATTTTTCCTTAATTTCTTTTTATTTATTCTTTTACATTTTAATTCCGCACTCTTCATTATGATGTAACTGCCCCAAAGCTCTGTAATAGCCTAGGTTTATATTTCCGCCTTTACCTTCTGCTACTATATTTTATGCAATGCTTAGACTAATAGGAATGTATGGAAAGCCCGCTAAACTAATTGAACATAGTATAACCTAATTCAAAGATAATATATATCTGAAAACAAACACTGTTGCGCACTTGCACCCCTAGGGTATACCTCACTTGGTTGCCTCGGAAATAATGGTCATGTCCCTCGAATGTAGGGGTATCTTAGCAAAGACCCTCGGTTAAAGTCATCATAAAGATCATAGTCTCTCAATGTCCCTCGAGTTGCCTATGAGAAATGATCTTGTCCCTCGATGTTTCCTATATGATGACAGTCCCTTCGAAATGCTAAGGTATCCTTACATGTTTCCTTCAATGACCATCTCATCCCTTTCGATAGTCCCCCAACATCCAGCGACTAGGGTTACCTACTCACTAATAGTAGGATAACACGGTCTAAAGGATAGGAGAAAAAGAACAACTTTTTTCGAGTAGGTAGATAACTGTTAGGTACTTGCTCAAAACAACAAATCTTTCACACCAACACTTTCTAAACAAAGTGAAATTCTGGCTGCAGATACTCAATGTCACGTTCAATGTTATGACACCGTATCTGACTTTCTATAAGACAGTAAATACAAAAACAGTAAAGAACACAGTCAATTGTTTACCCAGTTCAGTGTGCAACAACACCTACTCTGGGGGCTACCAAGCCAGGGAGGAAATCCACTATAAGAGATGTTAATTCAGGAATAAACCAACCAGTTTATCTCCTTCACTTAAGACCTACCCAATGCAATTTCAATCTAAGTACAACTTAAACCTGAGTTCCTACTCACTCCCCCTCAATCACAGCAGTGATATATAAAACAATTTGACTAATGAATTGATGAAGACACTCTTCAAAAACATACACTTGATTAAGCTTCACAGCTTTTTAATCAAGCAACACAACCACTCTTACTTCACAGCTTTAAGTGATACACACACCTAACTTGACTCTGCTTCACAGCTTTAGTCAAGAAACATACAAACACTCTTGCTTCAAAGCTTTGAGTGCTACACAACCCTTACAATTAAAAACCTATTCCAAGTCACTTATCACAATGATAATTGCTTGGATTACAATAGTTAAAACTATACAGCTTACAAATGATCTTCTGTCCAAAAAGGGATTGCTTTCAAAACAGCAGCTCTGTTGAATATATAGCAGCTGCATCTTCAGTTAGGGTTTCCACAAAAAGCTAGGGTTAATTCTGTTTGACCTTAAGACTAGGTCACAGGACTTTATCAACCAGGTTAGGGTTGAGCTAGGTTAACCCAAAGAAAACGCAGGATTCTGTTTTGGAAAGACTGAGTCATTTTCCTTAAAAAACTCAGAATTAACCAAACTGCAAACCTGTTAGTTCAGAACAGGGTGTCTTAACATTTGTTATGACATCTGAATTCCTGTTTACTGATTTTGGTAAATGTGATCATTTTGCAAAATGCTCAGATACACACTCATAAACATCAGTACCTGTATGACAATATTTTTCTGCAAAGGTACCTAATGAATCAGTACAAACTAAACTAGAATGTTATGACATCAGTCATGACATTCACACATACACTTGGGATTTACCAAAAATGCAAGCCAATAACTAAACAACTACAAACTCCCCCTTTGGCAGATTTTTGGCTAAAGACCCTAAGCAATCAAAGATAGTTAGCAGCAGAAAGAAATGACTGCAGAAAAATAGAATGTCTAATTAAGTAAGTACCAAAATATATCTCCCCCTCTTTAGCCACAAATGGGCCAAAGATACATGTTCATAAAAATTATACAGTCATCCAGAAAAAAGTAATAAGAGCAGCAGCAAAAAACTGAACACACTTCCAAACTCCACCAGGGACCAGCATCAACTCCAAACAGCAACTCCACCAACCTTTAAGCACTATCATCAGACTCAGAGGATTCGGGCTTCTTCCTTTTCTTGAGAGCAATGTCAGCATTCTTCTCTTTGTCTGATGTCTCAACATCCTTAGAGACATCTAGACTTGTTTCAGCATTTGAACTTTCTTGATTTAAAGGAACAGAAATTCCAGGAACTAAGTGGTTCTCGTTCAGAATTCTTGAAACAATTTTCGCTATTGCTTGACGAACATAGGCTGACCCTTCCCTATTTTCAATTTCAGGGGGAACTGAAGAAGAAGGATGAGATGAATTACCAGAGGCAGAAGCTTGGGACCTTCCTGCATGTCTTGTTCTCAGCTCTTTGACCTTGGTGGGGTTAGATTCCACTTTTATAAGAGAAGAGATCTCCAGGACTTCAGAGTCCTGACAAGAAGAGATTGTCCTAGAATCTTGATCAGAGGAAGAGGTTGAAATGGTCGTATTGGATGATGATGGTGTTTGAGGCATTTTGACAGTCTTAGAGGACCAACAGCAACTGAAGAGAAAATTCTGATTGAGAGACTGGGTTTTGATGAGGAGACGAGAGGGGAAGGAAGGAAAGGAGTGTCTATTCAACTTCTTAAAAGAATTGAAGGAAATGGGAAAATATAATTTTAACCCAATCAGAACAAGCATAACTCCTTTAACCCTTGTTTTAAGCAAAATTAATTGCTACAATTCCTCATGTTGGCAAATACCCAACTTACCCCTCAAGTTTTCAAATTGATTTGCATCAAGAGCCTTGGTAAAAATGTCAGCCAGCTGTAGCTCAGTGGCAACATGTTCCAATTTGATTGTCTTCTCTTCTACAAGGTCTCTGATAAAGTGATGTCTTATGTCAATATGTTTGGTCCTACTATGCTGAATGGGATTCTTGGAAATGTTGATTGTACTCAGATTGTCACAGTACAATGTCATAACATCTTGAGTGACATTATACTCAGTAAGCATCTGTTTCATCCAGATCATTTGAGAACAGCTACTACCAGCTGCAATGTATTCAGCTTCAGCAGTAGAGAGAGACACACAATTCTGTTTCTTGCTGAACCAGGAAACCAGATTATTTCCCAAGAAGAAACATCCTCCAGAGGTGCTTTTTCTATCATCAGCACTACCAGCCCAATCAGCATCACAGTAACCAGTCAGATTTGGTTCACAGCCATGAGAATATAGCAACCCATAGTTGTAAGTTCCACTCACATACTTCAAAATTCTCTTCACTTGATTGATATGACTGACTTTAGGATCAGCTTGGTATCTTGCACAGACTCCAACTGCAAAAGCAATATCAGGTCTGCTGGCTGTTAAGTACAACAAGCTTCCTATCATGCTTTTGTATAGACTTTGATCCACCTTAACCCCACTTGAGTCTTTGGAAAGCTTTAAATGAGTAGGAGCAGGAGTCCTTTTGTGACTGGCATTCTCCATACCAAACTTCTTTACAATGTTCTTAACATACTTGCTTTGAGATAGAAAGATTGAGTCCTCCATCTGTGAGACTTGTAGTCCAAGAAAATAAGTTAGTTCTCGCATGAGACTCATTTCAAATTCAGCCTGCATCTGGTCAGCAAAATGTTTAACCATAGGTTCTGACATTCCTCTAAACACTATGTCATCAACATATATTTGGGCAACCATCAACTTCCCTCCTTCAGTTTTGACAAAGAGAGTTTTGTCCAAGCTTCCTTTTCTGTATCCTTTGTCTGAGAGAAACTTTGTTAACCTGTCATACCATGCTCTAGGAGCTTGTTTCAGGCCATATAGAGCTTTTCTCAATTTGTAGACATGATCAGGGTGGGTTGGATCCACAAAGCCTTTAGGTTGTTCCACATAAGCTTCCTCATTTAAGTACCCATTTAGAAAGGCACTTTTCACATCCATCTGAAATAACTTGAACTTCAGAAGACAAGCAATTGACAATAGGAGTCTGATTGATTCCAGCCTGGCTACAGGTGCAAAGGTTTCATCAAAATCAACCCCTTCAACCTGGGTGTATCCTTGAGCAACAAGTCTTGCCTTATTTCTGGTGACAACTCCTTCAGAATCTGACTTGTTCTTTAAAATCCATTTTGTCCCAATGATGTTAGTTCCTTCAGGTCTAGGAACCAGTTCCCAAACTTCATGTTGCTTGAATTGGTTCAGTTCATCTTGCATTGCACCAATCCAGTATTCATCAGTTAAAGCTTCCTTGACATTTCTTGGTTCCATTTTGGACACAAAACAAGAGTTTGAGATGATTTCTCTAGATCTTGTAATGACTCCACTGTTGGGATCTCCTATGATGAGCTCTTTTGGATGATCCTTCTGAATTCTGATGGAAGGGATCTTGCTAGCTTCCTTTGATTCAGATTCTGTTGTGGTGGAGTTGGGTAGATCATTTTGTTGGGTTGAAGTCTCAAAGAATGTCTCAACAGTACAAGGAACATCTATTTCTTCATGATAATCATCAATTATAACATTTATTGATTCCATCATGGCTTTGGTTCTGGAATTGAATACTCTATAAGCTCTGCTGTTTGAGGAGTATCCTAGAAATATGCCTTCATCACTTTTAGGGTCCAGTTTTCTTCTTTGTTCACGATCTGCCAGAATATAGCATTTGCTGCCAAACACATGGAAGTACTTCACAGTTGGTTTTCTTCCTTTCCAGAGTTCATATATGGTGGATGAGGTTCCCTTTCTCAAGGTGACCCTGTTATGAACATAGCAGGCTGTATTCATAGCTTCAGCCCAAAAATACATAGGAAGTCTTTTGGCATGTAACATTGCTCTGGCAGATTCCTGTATGGTCCTGTTTTTTCTTTCCACAACTCAATTTTGCTGAGGAGTTATAGGAGAAGAAAATTCATGACTAATTCCTTCCGAGGAACAGAAATCATCAAACTTGCTGTTTTCAAATTCCTTGCCATGATAACTTCTGATTCTGACAATACACCCTTCCTTTTCTCTTTGAATTCTTTTGCACAATTCTTTAAAAACTTCAAATACATCAGATTTTTCCCTAATGAAATTAATCCAGGTGAATCTGGAAAAATCATCCACAACCACATAGGCATATCTTTTTCCACCAAGACTCTCCACTTGCATTGGTCCCATCAGATCCATATGAAGAAGTTCTAGAACCTTAGAGGTGGTCAGATGTCTTGACTTTGGATGAGACATCCTAGTCTGCTTACCAACCTGACATTCACCACAAACTCTTTCTTCATTAATTTGCAGTCTTGGAATCCCTCTGACTGCCTCCATGGAGATAATCCTTTTCATTCCTCTTAGATGAAGATGGCCAAGTTTTTGGTGCCACAGTTTCACCTCTTTTTCTTCTTTTGCAATGGAACACACAGAGGAGAAATTAGTGTTCTCAAGCTCCCACAAGTAACAGTTGTCTTTAGATCTGACTCCTTTCATTACAATTTCTTGTTTGTCATTGATTACAAGGCATTCAAATTTTGAGAAATTTACCTTGAATCCTAGATCACACAATTGACTGATACTAATGAGATTAGCAATCAGTCCTTTTACCAGCAGTACTTCATTCAGACTTGGAACTCCAGGGCAGTCCAGATTACCAACTCCTTTGATTTCACATTTAGCACCATCTCCAAAGGTCACAAAACTGGTGGTGTGAGGTTTAACATTATTGAGGAGGTTCTTGATTCCAGTCATGTGTCTGGAACACCCACTGTCAAAGTACCAGTCTTCCTTTGCAGAGACCCTCAGGGAAGTTTGGGCTATCAGGGCAGTAGCCTTTTTCTTCCATTTAGGAGCATGTGGTACCTTTTTAGACTTAGGTTTGACACCTGAGTTCTGATTAGGGTATCCATGCAATCTGAAGAAGAAAGGTTTTATGTGGCCATATCTCCCACAATGATGACATCTCCATCTTTGGTACCTTTTCTTCATATGTCTCTGTTCCTGATGTTGAGAGTTGTGTTGAGACATCAGCTTTGACAATTGTTTAACAGGCCTGATCTTCTTGTCTGCACCAGATTTCTTAGCTTCCACAAATCCTAGTCCAGATTTATTTCCCACATTTTGTCCAACCTGAAGGATCTCTTCCAATTTGTCTGTTCCATTAGTCAGCATCTTGACAGATTTTGTCATTTGATTCAGTTGTGAGTTCAGCAATTTAACTTCGCCTTCTAGATGATTTATAGTTTCAAGGTTTGCCCTTTTCTCAGCCTCCAGCTTTGTGATGAGTTTTGATTGTTTATCATTCTGCACACAGACTTCAGTACTTCTGATACACAATTTCTTGTAAGTATCAGCCAGTTCTTCAAATTTCACCTCTTCATCACTAGTGTCACTTTCAGAGGTACAAACACCAGTTAGAGCAGTAACTAGTTTGGCAGATTCTTCTTCAGAATTACTTTCTGAATCATAGTCAGACCAAGTAACAGTTATTCCTTTCTTTTGTTTCTTAAGAAAGGTTGGACATTCAGCTCGAATATGCCCATATCCTTCACAACCATGGCATTGAATTCCTCTGCCTTGGTTTCCCTTCTCTTCTGACCTTGGTCTTCTGCTGGAACTGTCAATGTCAGAGGGAATGTTATGAACATTAGACCTTGACTTTGGATCTATTCTTTTGATGAGTTTGTTGAACTGTCTTCCAAGCATGGCTATAGCTTCTGAAATATTTTCTTCTTCATCCTCCTTGTTGTCAACATCAGTGTTGGATACAAGTGCTATGCTCTTGTTCTTCTTGTCACCATTTTCAGTGATCCCCATCTCATAAGTCTGAAGAGACCCAATAAGTTCATCCACTTTCAACTTGCTGATGTCCTGGGCTTCTTCTATGGCAGTTACCTTCATTGCAAATCTTTTGGGCAAGGATCTGAGAATCTTTCTCACCAATTTTTCTTCTGCCATTTTTTCTCCCAGTGCTCCTGAGGTGTTGGCAATCTCCAAGATGTTCATGTGAAACTCATGAATGGTTTCATCTTCCATCATTTTTAGATTTTCAAACTTGGTAGTCAACATCTGAAGCCTTGACATTTTTACTTTGGAAGTGCCCTCATGAGTAGTTTTGAGAGTGTCCCAAACTTCCTTGGCCAGTTCATATTGATGTACTAGTCTGAAAATGTTTCTATCAATTCCATTGAACAAGGCATTTAAAGCTTTGGAATTTCCCAGGGCTAACTCATCTTCTTCTTTACTCCAATCTTCCTCAGGCTTCAGACTGATTGTTCCATCTTTCTCAGTTATGGTGGGATGGTTCCTGTTGTACCCCAAAATTTGCCCTCCCATATTCATCAAGAATTGTCAAAGTCAAGGTCACAAAATTCCCCAAGGGTTGTGCAGCTCAACTGTCTCCTATACAGTCAAAACTAGGGTTTGAGTTCTGGTCAAGCAAATGAACTTTCCAAAGGCCCAATCAAGTCTCATGTGCCTACAAAGATGGTCAAGCATCCTCATATCAAGTTTCAAGGCATTCAGCTCAAAATTGCACAGTCAAAACCCTAGATTGCACTACAGTCAACTGTAGGGGCAAAATGGTCATTTGGCAGTCAAAAGTTCAAATTTTTGGTCAATATATCATTTTGAAGCCACAAACATCATTTGATCAATGCTTGATCATGATTCTCAAAATTTGGCTCAGAAATCATCAAAGATGCAAAAGTTGCTATATTTGGACAGCTGAAAAAGTCAACAGAAATTGACCAGGGCATAACTTTCACATGGATTATCAGAAAAATTCCATCCAAAGCTCATTTTGAAGAGAAAGACATTTCCTACAATTCATCTTCATGTTCCAAGTCCAAGAAATGCTCTCACAAAAAGTTATCAATTTCTACATTATAGGTCATTTTCAAAAGTCAACAAAAAATGACTTTAAGTCAAAGGCCATAACTTGAGATTGATAAATCAAAATGACATGGGACCAAAGGCATTGGTTAAAGGACTCAAAGACCTTTCCAAAATGTCCAAGAACATGTGAAAAGCTTAAAAATTGACCAAGTTATGCCTTGTGGAAGTTGGGAAATTTTTGGAAATTTTTGAAAGTCAACATTGATGCAAAAGGCCTAAAAATGCAAATGGGCCCAATTTTCTTCCAAATTTCTTCATGTCAAGCCTATGCACGACCACTAGGCCCAAAGGGAAGTATTCTCATATTTTTTAATTATTTATTTGAATTAATATTAATTTATATTCATTTAAATGATTTTAATTCATGAAAAATATAAACCTAACATGAAAAAATCTTTTTATGCATGATCTAATCTCTATAATTCGTGCATATCTCAAATAGGCAAGCTTTGATGATAATTGATCAGATTTGGCACAAAAACAACATGAAAAAGATTGAAAAAGATTTTCAAAAATCAAATATTGAAATCCATGAATGCTTGAGATTTTGTTCAATCTTTTGACCTAAAACCATTCCATACAAGTACTACATCACAACCCTAATGCAAAAGACTGAAAAAGCTGCGCATAACACACTCTTGCAATTGGCAAAAATTCTCAAAAAGTCAAACACTGAAATTTAGCTTTTAGGACGATTCAAGCTTGGATCTTTGTTGCAATAGCTTCCTTGGACCATTCAGAACCTTTTCCAATCATTAACAACAGCAAAAACCTCAAGAATTGGTACACACGAGTCAAACTGAACCAAGAGAATTTTGAATTCGTATAGCACGATTTAAGCATCCTCATGCATTTTTATTTATGGATTATTGTTTGTCATGATGTTCTAAAGCTAACCAACGTGTTTGATTTTGTTTTTGTGCCATATATGAGAAGTTGCCATTGTTACAAACTAGGTTTTCAGGTTCTCAAAATTGGGGCTTTGTCAATACAGTAAAATTGGCCACTAAAACCACCATGGTTGAACTCAGCGTGGTCTCATGAACAAGAAGCATGCCTCGCGATAAATTTATATCTCATATATCTCTATTCGCTATTTTCCTGTAGGTCTCTTTAAACCACGCATGAAAACCGTTGCCCATTAGTTCTGTGTTACAGGGGTGGTGAGGAAGAAGATGGCGTGTCCATCAGCCATTGGACGTTTTGAATTGCGCGCGAATTTTCAACAGCATTAACATTTTCTTTTTATATTAATTGTGTTATATTATATATTAAAGATGAACGTGATGGCTCAGTGGTGACACGCTATGGTTGTAACCCCAAGGACCTGGGTTCAAGTCCCAGGTCCTACATATTTGCCATATTATTTTTCAATTGTAAATTCCATGCAGCTTCAGGACTGTGCACGTACCATACGCCTTCTCATCTAAGCATACACCTGCCTGAGGGTCCCAGATCAAGGGCTAATATTGAAAGTCCACCATAAAGCCAGTCAACGCATTGGTACATGATCAGAAAAGTCAATGAATCAGCTCTTATTGGGCCAGGCTTTTTCAGATTTGAACCTCCAAAATTTGGGGCAGCACCCCCATCCTGGTTTGCTTTCTTTATCTTATTTTTAATTATTGTATTATATTATTTTTATTGCTTTAATTAATTAATTTATTTTTTCTATAAAATATAAAAAAACATTATAAAAAAATCAGAAAAACACAAAAACATAATATTTATTTTATAATAATTATTTTTATAAATAAATTAATATGTCAATATTTAGTTTAATTAGGTTATAACAATAATTCTTTTTAAATAAAAAATCCAAAAATATGTAGAATTAGGTTAATTGCTATTTTTTTATTCCTTTTAATATTTTTCCCTTTTTTTAGCACAACAATAATTATTATTTATTTATTTATTTTCCAATTAAATTGTACATAAATTTTAGGTTAATTTAGATCTTATTTTAATTCTTTCTTAAAATACTTAAAAAATATTAGAATTAGGGTTTGCCGTCTAATTTAATCTCAATTAATTTCCTTTTTTCATTAAATCTAAAAAAATCACAAAATATCAAAAACATTTAATTCTTTTTTATTATTTTATTTTTAATTCTCATTAGCTTTTAATTATTTACAAAAAGGGTCCAACGCCCGTCATTAATCATTTAATTGCGCTTTTATTTTATTATCGCTTATTATAATTATGTAATTGTCCCTAAGCCATGTAATTTACCTTTCGCACTTTATTTCTTCGCATTATTTATTTTTCCGCTAAATCGGGTCCGGTTTAATTTTGGCGATGTGGACCCGCGCCTTTGTAATAATCTTAGATTTATTTTCCTCGCAAAATATTAACTGTTAACCAAGCATGAAAGAATGAATGGACTTAAATTAAAATCAAGCGTAGAACACGACAAACATGACAAGACAAAAATAACTGAAACATGACACACAAATCACACACCACCCCTAGGGTACGCCTCACTGTTGCCTTGCCTCGAAAGGTGATCGTCGAGTAGAGGATGTCTTAGTAAGTCCTCATGATCCGGGAACCTGGCATGAGGGTAGCTTCTAAGGTGTCTTCCCATTGCTCTGGTGATCACCACGTCCCGAATATCGAATTGACCCGAACACCTCCAACGGTGGTGCTACCTACCTCTCAATGGTGGGATGGCACTGCTTTAAAGGACATTTACACAGACGAATTCCTTAGGGTAGGTAGACGACTCATGGATACTTGCTCTCTTCAAAAACAAACAAAAATCTTTTCACCAACACATTTTTTCAAAAGCTTTCAAAGCAAATTTTTCAAACACTCTGACGTATGAGTCGATCTGAATTTTTTCAAAGAAACTTTTCTAAACCCACAGTTGAAAAGCAAACAAACCATTTTGAAAACACAATGAGCAAGTATCTAAGAGCCCATGGATAACCATGGATAGAAAGGGTGCTAACACCTTCCCTTTCTATAATCTACCTCCCGAACCGAGAGCAATCTCTTTAAGGAATTTTTCTGTGCTTTTGTCCTTTCCATTTGGAGAAAATAAAAGACGGTGGCGACTCTTGCTTCCGCGACATTTCGCGAACCAGCGTTAAACAGTCAGTTCCAGATCCACCGATCACAGAACTGGCGACTCTGCTGGGGATAAACTTATAAAGTGAGGTGTACCTTAGGGCTAGGTCATAACTGTGTTTTCACTTGTATTGTTTTGCTTGCTTTACTATTGTGGGTTGCATCGGAGATACATAGATCCTAACCCGGATCTGGGGATACCCTGTTTAGGTAGCATAAGCTGTGAGGGACCTGTCCGGCGTAGACCGACACAGGTGAAGCAGTGGCTACGTTGGTGTGGCACCTTAGTCTGTACCGATATCCCTTGTGTCGCAACGAGGAGAATATGGGTCTTCTAAGGAGTCATTAAGCACCAACAACCTTAGAACCTTAATTGACACAACTTGGCCTTTAGAACAGTAGCGGTATGCTACGCCCATTGAGGCTAAACTCTCGTGATGGTTCTGGCCGCAAGAAAAGATTGCGATGCTGGAGTTATGACCGATTGAGGGTAGTCAATGATATTGGGATCCTCTAAGAACCCGGTTACTTTTGATTAGGACAGGTATGAACCAACAAACTGAAAGAGGGTAGTACCTAGACCTCATGCTGGCCTAAACTTTAGGGGCTTGCCTTGTGTGACTTGTGTGCCTTACTATGTTTGCCTTTGTATCTGTATGTGGTGTGCTTTATCATAACATCATAACATCATGAGCATTGCATCCTGCATAAGAACTGACCATTTCAAAGACAAGAGGGTTTCATCTTTGCTCTGTTTTGTAGGACATTATGATGCCTGTACGAAGGAATACTATCCGGTTCAACTTTGTCCGTTCACCCGAGTTGCTTGATGAGTTGGTTAGCAGAATTCCAAACACCACTTCCTTCATTCAGAGGCATGGTTCTCTTCTCAGTTTAGTCACTGCAAAGCGGGATCAACAGTTGATGAGTGTTCTGACCCAGTTCTATGACCCTCAGTACCAGTGCTTCACCTTTCAAGACTTCCAGCTGGTCCCTACCCTGGAAGAGTTCTCTAATCTGCTTGGTATCCCTATCTTGGATCAGACTCCCTTTACTGGTTGGGAAAAGACTCTCAGGCTTGAGGACATTGCTGCAGCTCTTCCTTTGACCCATCAAGAGGTAACAGACAACTGGGTAACTAGAAGCGGAGTTAAGGGTTTCTTGGCCAAGTTTCTGATTGGTAAAGCTAACAGCTTCTGGAATGACTTGGACTTTAGGGCATATGAAGACATCTTGGCTCTCCTAATCTATGGGTTAGTCCTGTTTCCTAATCCTGACAACTTCATCAATGTCACTTCCATTAGGATCTTTATGTCTCAGAATCCTGTGCCCACTCTCTTGGGTGACATCTTGCAACAACTCCATGCCCGTACTACCCGACGACGAGGAACCCTATGGTGTTGTATCCCTTTGTTGGTGAGGTGGTTTATTTCGCACCTCCCTAAGTCCGTACTGAAGAACCAAGAAGGAAGAGGTTGGGCTCACAGGCTAATGTCTCTCACCGATAAAGACATCATTTGGACTTGCAGAGGTTTGGATGAGATGGCTATTATTGATCGATGCGGGGAGTATCCTAATGTTCCTCTGATCGGTACTCAAGGAGGGATCTCGTACAATCCATGTCTAGCACTCCGTCAGTTTGGAAGAGCAAGAAGAGCAGGCCCCCATGAAATGTTGGTGCCTCACATCAGTTTCGAGTTTCAGGTGGATAGTGACGAGCTACGTCGTAGGTTCATCAAGGCTTGGGAGAAGGTTCATAAAGCTGACCCACAAGAGCTAGGGCCAAAGACTTCTCTACCTATGGAAGCCTACTACAAATGGGTCCGCATCCGTGCCCAGAAGTTAGGTATGCCGTACGAAGCTGTCAGACCCGTCATTCTTGAGTGTCCTGATAAAGATGGTGTTCCTCCAACTGTCCTTCCTCCTCAGATACCTACTGATTATGAGACATTGAAGAGATCTTGGTCACAACTGCATGAAGAACGGGATTCTTACCGGGAAAAGGTCAACGAGCAGGAATCAAAGATCCAGAAGCTGACAAAGCAGTTGGAAAATGAGAGAGCTCTGAATGCATACCTCCGTACTGAGAAAAGGAGACCATGGGATCAATGAGGAGTTCTGAATGTGCCTTTACAGTTTCTATTTCCTTTCCAGTTGTTTCATTTCATGTAAACGCCTAAGGGCAACTTGTTGAATAATTTCAGTTACAAAGTTGAATCTAATGAAGTGTGTTCCTTTTTGTTTAACAAAGTTGATTCCCGATTGTCTTTGAAAACATAATTCATACGCATTTCATACATCATGTGCATAGCAGGTTTTCCCCTTTTTTCAGGTTGCTTACAGTTCTTCGCTGTTTATTTCAGCATCATGAATTCCGGATCTGAATCAACTGAGACTTCAATCAAGGCTCTCCAGGCGCAGAATGCGCAGTTTCAAGAGTTAATCCTGGGTCTAGCTAAAGGCCAAGATGAGCTGAAGGCCATGCTCCTGAAGAAGGAGAAGAAGAAGAAAAGAAGGACTGTTCTATTCAACTCGGGCCGAAGGTTGGGTAATACTCTGCACCAGGAAGAGATTGCTTCTTCTGTTGGCAAGAGTCCCTCTCAGGCAGAAGCAAGGGTTCCTAGTCCGGTAGTCTCCGACAACGAGACAGATTTTGATGAAGAGCAGTACCCTCCTGAAGATGACAGGTACAAACAACTGGAAGATAGGTTAAAGGCTATGGAGGTGCAACAGGCATCTGGGCTGGATTTCGGAGATCTGGGTTTGTCGACTGGTGTGGTTATTCCGCACAAATTCAAAGCTCCCACCTTCTCCAAGTATGACGGGGCATCCTGTCCCAAGCTGCATTTGAGGTCCTATGTGCGAAAGATTCAGCCGTACTCTGCGGATAAGAATCTATGGATCCACTTCTTCCAGGAGAGTCTTTCAGGGACTCATCTCGAATGGTTCTATCAGCTGGATGGGACCAAAGTTCGTAACTGGGAGGAGCTGGCTACTGCTTTCTACAAGCAGTATCAGTATAATGCCGACCTTGCCCCCACACGTACCCAACTCCAGGGTATGTCGTTAGGTGCAAGTGAAGGTTTTAAAGAGTACGCGCAGAAGTGGAGAGATCTGGCTGGCAGGGTGCAGCCACCTTTGACTGATCGAGAGTTAGTGGACATGTTCTTGGGGACCCTGTCTGGGCCATTCTTCAATCACCTCATTGGGAATTCTTCTGCTGGTTTCACTGATTTAATCTTGACTGGAGAGAGAATCGAAGCTGGGCTGAAATCTGGGAAGATTGCAAAGGGGGCATCATCCTCTAGTTCAGAAAAGAAGCCATTTAAAAAGGAGTCTAGTGCTGTGTATGGCTCCAGAAAATCAGAAAGACCTGACCACCACCAATCTGTCAGTGCGGTAATGATCGCTAAACCTGCTGCCGCTCCCCGGCCAAACAATCCTCAAAGGGTTGATAGACCCCGGAGAGAGTTTACCCGGTTAAGCATGACCCTATCGCAGATTCTGCCACAGCTGCTCGCAACCAATTTGGTATCTGTCAAGGAGGCACCAAAGTTCCCTAACACTACCTCTCCTAAGTACAACCCGAATGCCCGTTGTGCTTACCATTCAGATAGCCCGGGGCATGCTACTGATGACTGTTGGGCACTAAGGAACAAGCTGCAGGACCTCATTGATGCTAAGGAGGTACAATTTGAGGCATCT
This sequence comes from Vicia faba, assembly GCA_948472305.1. Lineage (NCBI taxonomy): Eukaryota > Viridiplantae > Streptophyta > Magnoliopsida > Fabales > Fabaceae > Vicia > Vicia faba. The sequence goes on from OX451737.1 coordinate 1,242,278,343, forward strand.
GACAAGCCTAATGTGGTGACAGCTCCCCTGCCTGCTCATGGGGTAAATGCTATTGGAGATGATGAGGAAGTTGACGAAGCTGAGTTTGATAGCTGGATCTACCCGGCTGCTGATGGTGGACTTAACAATTGGAGCGCCAAGGACAATCTCTCTGTTTCTTTTGACACTAAGTAATAAATTTCTTTGTTTCATTTTGTAATAAACTATGATAAACTCTATGGCCCGGTGTCTTACCCGAGGCACCGTGGTTCTATTTGTGAGGGCATATGAACTGTCATTTCAAACATCATGAATGAAAATCTTGGACTATTTTCGCATTGCAAATATTGTGTTCCTTTTTTATCTTTCATTTCCTTTACATAATTTTCAAAAACAGCTGTATTTACACACACACTCACTCATACAGGTTCCAATCCACTCTGGATCTTACTGATAACAGCTCTGCTAATGCCAATTATGACTTCGAAAATCCGATCAACTTAGCCGAAGACGAAGGTGAAGATGATTGCGAAGTGCCGGGCGAGCTTGCAAGACTGTTGCTTCAGGAAGAGAGGGCAATTCAACCCCATGAAGAGCCAGTGGAAACCATAAACCTGGGTACTGAGGCAGACAGAAAAGAGGTAAAGATTGGTGCTAACCTAGAGCTCAGCGTGAAGCAACGGTTAACCAAGATGTTACATGACTATATGGAGATCTTTGCCTGGTCCTACGAAGACATGCCAGGGTTGGATACCGATATCGTTGTACATCATTTGCCGACTAGGGAAGACTGCCCTCCAGTTAAACAAAAGGTCCGTCGGATGCGTCCAGAGATGTCAGAGAAGATTAAGGCCGAGGTGATGAAACAGTTTGATGCCGGGTTCCTTGCAGTAACGTCTTATCCTCAGTGGGTTGCTAATGTGGTGCCAGTACCTAAGAAGGACGGCAAGGTCAGAATGTGTGTCGATTACAGGGATCTGAACAGGGCCAGCCCCAAAGATGACTTCCCCTTACCTCACATTGATGACCTTGTGGATAATACAGCTCAGCACAAAGTATTCTCTTTCATGGATGGTTTTTCAGGCTACAATCAGATCAAGATGGCACCTGAAGACATGGAGAAGACTACATTTGTTACTCAGTGGGGCACCTTCTGTTACAAGGTCATGCCGTTCGGATTAAAGAATGCTGGGGCAACCTACCAACGTGCCATGGTTGCCTTATTTCATGATATGATCCATCATGAGATCGAAGTGTATGTGGACGACATGATCGCTAGGTCCCAAACTGAGGAAGAGCATCTAGATCATCTGCAGAAGTTGTTTGACCGGTTGAAACTGTACAAGCTGAGATTGAACCCGAACAAGTGCACCTTCGGGGTAAGATCTGGGAAGTTGCTAGGCTTCGTGGTCAGTGATAAAGGTATTCAAGTGGACCCTGCCAAGGTCAAAGCTATTCAAGAGATGCCGGTTCCTAAGACAGAGAAGGAAGTCAGAGGCTTTTTAGGACGCCTGAATTACATCGCTCGATTCATATCTCATTTGACTGCTACCTGTGAGCCAATCTTCAAGCTGCTGAAGAAAGATCAGGTAGTACGTTGGAACGATGAATGTCAGGCTGCTTTCGACAAAATCAAAGAGTATCTCCAAGAACCACCTATCCTTATGCCACCGGTTGAAGGGAGACCTCTGATCCTATATCTGACAGTGCTAGACAACTCAATGGGGTGTGTGCTGGGGCAGCATGACGAGTCTGGCCGAAAAGAGCATGCCATTTATTACCTTAGCAAAAAGTTTACCGACTGTGAGACCCGATACTCACTGCTTGAGAAAACTTGCTGCGCTTTGGTATGGGCTGCTCGCCGGCTGAGACAGTATATGCTGACTCACACTACCTTGTTGATCTCAAAGATGGATCCGATAAAGTATATATTTGAAAAGCCTGCTCTGTCTGGGAGAATCGCAAGATGGCAAATGATCTTGACGGAATACGACATTCAGTACACAACCCAGAAAGCTATCAAGGGGAGTGTATTGGCAGACCACTTAGCTCATCAAGCTGTAGATGACTACCAATCAATGAACTTCGAATTTCCGGATGAAAGCATCATGATTGTGACTGATTGTGAGGTACCTGGACCGGATGAAGGACCTGAACCAGGATCCCGATGGTCTATGCACTTTGACGGGGCCTCCAACGCTCTGGGAAATGGTGTCGGCGCCATCATCATATCTCCTCAAGGTACTCATACTCCACTCACTGCCCGGCTGTGTTTCAACTGTACCAACAACATGGCGGAGTATGAGGCGTGTATCATGGGTCTTCAAGCTGCAATCGACTTACGGATCAAGTTCCTCAATGTCTTCGGAGATTCCGCTCTAGTGATCAATCAGATCAACGGAGAGTGGGATACGAAACATCCAAACTTGATTCCTTACAGAGAATGTGTGTTGACCATGATTCCCCACTTTACAGAGATAACCTTTGAGCACTTTCCAAGAGAAGAGAATCAGTTAGCGGACGCGTTAGCTACAATGTCTTCAATGTTCAAGGTTAAATGGGATAACGAAGCTCCCCAGATCACCATCGAGAAACTGGACGAACCGGCATACTGTTGTGATCTCGAAGCTGAATTGATAACTGAGAAGCCTTGGTACCATGAAGTGAAGAGATATCTGGAAGCTCAGGAATACCCTGAAGGTGCCTCTATCAATGATAAAAAATTCCTAAGACGGTTCGCAGCCAAGTTCTTCCTAAGCAACGGCATCTTATACAAGAGAAACCATGATTCAACCTTACTGCGTTGTGTGGACAAAATTGAAGCGGAAAGAATCATGGAAGAACTACATGACGGGACCTTTGGTACGCATTCCAGTGGGCACACCATGGCTAAAAAGATCCTACGGGCAGGATATTACTGGTCCACAATGGAAGCTGACTGCTACCAACATTCTAGGACATGCCACAAATGCCAGATCTATGCAGATAAGGTGCATGTTCCTCCGGTTCCCCTGAATGTTCTGACTGCGCCTTGGCCGTTTGCAATGTGGGGCATAGACATGATCGGCGAGATAAAACCTACGGCATCCAATGGACATCGCTTCATCCTGGTAGCGATTGATTATTTTACAAAGTGGGTTGAAGCAGCGTCCTATGCTACGGTAACCAAGACTGTTGTGGCACGGTTTATTCGGCATAATCTGATTTGTCGATACGGCGTCCCTGAACGGATTATTACAGACAACGGTACCAATCTGAACAATAAGATGATTGCTGAGCTCTGCGAACAGTTCAAAATACAGCACCACAATTCTTCTCCTTACAGACCGAAGATGAATGGGGCTGTAGAAGCAGCTAATAAGAACATCAAGAAGATCGTGCAGAAGATGACAGTAACGTACAAAGATTGGCACGAGATGTTACCATTCGCTCTGCATGGGTACCGTACCTCAGCAAGGACGTCAACCGGGGCAACTCCTTTCTCTCTGGTTTATGGTATGGAGGCAGTCTTGCCGATCGAAGTGCAAATTCCCTCTCTCCGGATAATGAAGGATGCAAACCTGAACGAAGATGATTGGATCCAGACACGACTTGACCAACTCAATCTCATTGACGAGAAGAGACTTGCTGCTATCTGTCATGGTCAGACGTATCAGAAACGAATGATCAGGGCATTTAACAAAAAGGTCAGGCCACAGGAATATCAAGTCGGGGATCTGGTTATCAAGAGAATCATCCTTCCTCAGAGTGATCCAAGGGGCAAATGGACCCCTACGTACGAAGGGCCGTTTGTGGTTAAGCATGTGTTCTCAGGAGGAGCAATGATCTTAACCAACATGGATGGTGACGACCTTCCTCACCCTGCCAATGCAGACATAGTTAAAAAATACTACGCATGAAAAAGACCCGCTAGGCTGACATGCCTAGGCAAAAATTAGGGCTTCCCGTCGAACCAAAAGGGTTCGGGCAAAATGTAGGGATGAAAATGAAAAAATCTGTACACCCGGCAAGTCGAAAACCTGAAAAGGCGGCTTGGGCAAAAATGGGTATCCCGGTGGACTGAAAACCCGAAAGGGCGGTCCAGGCAAAAGTTAGGGATAAAGCGTAAAACTATGTCTCATTGATCACTTTGTATCCAGAATCCGGTATCTGCATCAAGCTCGAAACGGCATCGATCAGTTAGCTTCACCTTCAACCAAGGTCATCAAGTGATGAGACGCTCGGAGTTATAAAGACAATAGCAGAGTTGAAACCCAGTGGATCATTCATCTTTCACACAGCTGTTTTATTTTCTTTTTGTACAAAACTTGTATAAACTCTTTTGATCGGCGACGTACCTCTTACTAGGACGTCAGCCTCTTGTACACAAAACGCCTATTTTTCAGGCCATTCAAAAATCAATAAAGATATATTTCCAGTTAAACGTGCCCAAGTGTTTTTCTTTTTCTGTTTTGTTTTGCGAAGAACGTCCAAGGTTCAATTTGTGATGTATGCATTGACAATAATTTGCTAACTCATAAATATTTGCATATGAAACAAAGGAATTCATTGCAGGTGACACTGGAAACAGGGGCAATAAAGAGTTGTCCGAGCAGTTAATTGTTCTATCCCCCAAGGTACTAAGGTAGGTTCAGCTAAAGAACGCGGCCAAGTGTATCTTAATTCCCCAGAGAGTGGTTCAACAAATCAATACATGTCTCTCCAAGCAAATCATCAAATATCAAGGAAACTGAGTATCCTCCTGTAGATCTCAATACCTCCCCAGCAGCAGCATATATTCTTAACAAGTATCCCCGGCAGTCTTGGTCTAAAGATTGTTCCCCGGCGGTATCTCAACATTCAAAGGAATCACTTCCCTGCAATTCAAACCTCCCCCAGGAGAGTCCAATCCAGTTTCCCCAGGAAAGTTGGAATTCATATCTCCCCCAAGCAGTAAGCTTATCCCCAGTAGATTCTGGAAGCTTACCCCTTGCAGAGCACGAACGCGTCGTCCCGGCTTGATTTAAAGAGTTATTTCCGTAACAGGATATAACTGGGTTATCCTCAGCCAAAAGCCACGGAAAGGGCGTTCTCGACAAAGTCTTCCTACCCCAGCGAAGTCTATCAACACTTCCAGCACAACAAGGATATCTCCCAACATAACCCATCAACGGTATCCCCAGCGGAGTTATCTTCATCAATTCAGCAAAGCATCGCTATCCCCACAGAGTAACACTCCCCAGCATGATCGCTAGAGTATCTTTTCTCCCGCAGAATTATTTCATTTGCCAAGTTTATTCCTCAACGGAGTTATCTTCTCCTATCGGTATTCTTGCAACAATCATCCACAGCGGAAGCACAATCTCTTCCTCAACATCAGCCCAGGATATGGCTTCCCGGCACCCGTCAAGGATTTATTTTCCTAGACGAAAACATACATAAAACTTTACATACATCATCATAGCATGCATAACGTACTGCATCATATCATATAAATCATATCTATGTTTGCTTGATCCATATCATGCATTGCATATAACTGACCTTTACATTTCAGGAAAGGCGCAGTTGAATTTCTCAAACATATTTCAAGGATGTCTCTAGTCCAGTTAAATCGACTCCAAACAGATTTTTCTGGTAAAGACTCAGTAGAAGTTATGGTCCCCTCTCCAACGGCGTGTGAGGTGGTAATTCCTTCTTCAGATGTTCTCCTCTCCGACGGTGAGCGTGAGGTGGTAATTCCTTTTTCAAGATGTTCTCCTCTCCGGCATGAGCGTGAGGTGATATTCTTTTGTGGTCCCCTCTCCAACGGCGCGTGAGGTGGTAATTCCTTTTTCAAGATGTTTTCCTCTCCGACGATGAGCGTGAGGTGATAGTCTTTTATGGTCCCCTCTCCAACGGCGCGTGAGGTGGTAATTCCTTCTTCAGATGTTTCCCTCTCCGGCATGAGTGTGAGGTGATATCTCCTTTCAGATTATAATTTCCTATAGTTCCCTCTCCAACGGTGAATGAGGTGACTTCCTTTGAGATTATAATATCCTGTGGTTCTCTTCCTGACACTACAAAGATGGTAGTTCTCACCAAGATTTTTCTCAACGAGCGTTGTTGAAGTTAAAATCACCCAAGGTTCTCCTACCATTCATGATTAAGGCAGTAATCATTCCTGGTTCATTCATCAGCGTTTGAAGCTCCAGACTCAGCTCCTGTAACCAATCAGGACATATCTATATCAAGCATCTAAAATCAGCTCCTGCGACGTGTCAGGTACTCATTTTTCTGTTTTGCAGGTATGCAGGTTCTCGCTAAGGAATCTCTTACGCGATCAACACCCAGATGGCATCTATAAGCCCATCACCCTATCCAGCAATCTCCAAATGGCATCTATAAGCCCATTCCCCCGTCATCACTACTACTATGTGAGCGCAAATTTCTGGGCACTCTAGTGTTCAATCATCTTTTACCCTCGGATTACGAAAGGCACGGCAGCCAATCTGCATCCTCAGGTCTAAGAAGATTGAACAGGGGCAACTGTTGTACCCCAAAATTTGCCCTCCCATATTCATCAAGAATTGTCAAAGTCAAGGTCACAAAATTCCCCAAGGGTTGTGCAGCTCAACTGTCTCCTATACAGTCAAAACTAGGGTTTGAGTTCTGGTCAAGCAAATGAACTTTCCAAAGGCCCAATCAAGTCTCATGTGCCTACAAAGATGGTCAAGCATCCTCATATCAAGTTTCAAGGCATTCAGCTCAAAATTGCACAGTCAAAACCCTAGATTGCACTACAGTCAACTGTAGGGGCAAAATGGTCATTTGGCAGTCAAAAGTTCAAATTTTTGGTCAATATATCATTTTGAAGCCACAAACATCATTTGATCAATGCTTGATCATGATTCTCAAAATTTGGCTCAGAAATCATCAAAGATGCAAAAGTTGCTATATTTGGACAGCTGAAAAAGTCAACAGAAATTGACCAGGGCATAACTTTCACATGGATTATCAGAAAAATTCCATCCAAAGCTCATTTTGAAGAGAAAGACATTTCCTACAATTCATCTTCATGTTCCAAGTCCAAGAAATGCTCTCACAAAAAGTTATCAATTTCTACATTATAGGTCATTTTCAAAAGTCAACAAAAAATGACTTTAAGTCAAAGGCCATAACTTGAGATTGATAAATCAAAATGACATGGGACCAAAGGCATTGGTTAAAGGACTCAAAGACCTTTCCAAAATGTCCAAGAACATGTGAAAAGCTTAAAAATTGACCAAGTTATGCCTTGTGGAAGTTGGGAAATTTTTGGAAATTTTTGAAAGTCAACATTGATGCAAAAGGCCTAAAAATGCAAATGGGCCCAATTTTCTTCCAAATTTCTTCATGTCAAGCCTATGCACGACCACTAGGCCCAAAGGGAAGTATTCTCATATTTTTTAATTATTTATTTGAATTAATATTAATTTATATTCATTTAAATGATTTTAATTCATGAAAAATATAAACCTAACATGAAAAAATCTTTTTATGCATGATCTAATCTCTATAATTCGTGCATATCTCAAATAGGCAAGCTTTGATGATAATTGATCAGATTTGGCACAAAAACAACATGAAAAAGATTGAAAAAGATTTTCAAAAATCAAATATTGAAATCCATGAATGCTTGAGATTTTGTTCAATCTTTTGACCTAAAACCATTCCATACAAGTACTACATCACAACCCTAATGCAAAAGACTGAAAAAGCTGCGCATAACACACTCTTGCAATTGGCAAAAATTCTCAAAAAGTCAAACACTGAAATTTAGCTTTTAGGACGATTCAAGCTTGGATCTTTGTTGCAATAGCTTCCTTGGACCATTCAGAACCTTTTCCAATCATTAACAACAGCAAAAACCTCAAGAATTGGTACACACGAGTCAAACTGAACCAAGAGAATTTTGAATTCGTATAGCACGATTTAAGCATCCTCATGCATTTTTATTTATGGATTATTGTTTGTCATGATGTTCTAAAGCTAACCAACGTGTTTGATTTTGTTTTTGTGCCATATATGAGAAGTTGCCATTGTTACAAACTAGGTTTTCAGGTTCTCAAAATTGGGGCTTTGTCAATACAGTAAAATTGGCCACTAAAACCACCATGGTTGAACTCAGCGTGGTCTCATGAACAAGAAGCATGCCTCGCGATAAATTTATATCTCATATATCTCTATTCGCTATTTTCCTGTAGGTCTCTTTAAACCACGCATGAAAACCGTTGCCCATTAGTTCTGTGTTACAGGGGTGGTGAGGAAGAAGATGGCGTGTCCATCAGCCATTGGACGTTTTGAATTGCGCGCGAATTTTCAACAGCATTAACATTTTCTTTTTATATTAATTGTGTTATATTATATATTAAAGATGAACGTGATGGCTCAGTGGTGACACGCTATGGTTGTAACCCCAAGGACCTGGGTTCAAGTCCCAGGTCCTACATATTTGCCATATTATTTTTCAATTGTAAATTCCATGCAGCTTCAGGACTGTGCACGTACCATACGCCTTCTCATCTAAGCATACACCTGCCTGAGGGTCCCAGATCAAGGGCTAATATTGAAAGTCCACCATAAAGCCAGTCAACGCATTGGTACATGATCAGAAAAGTCAATGAATCAGCTCTTATTGGGCCAGGCTTTTTCAGATTTGAACCTCCAAAATTTGGGGCAGCACCCCCATCCTGGTTTGCTTTCTTTATCTTATTTTTAATTATTGTATTATATTATTTTTATTGCTTTAATTAATTAATTTATTTTTTCTATAAAATATAAAAAAACATTATAAAAAAATCAGAAAAACACAAAAACATAATATTTATTTTATAATAATTATTTTTATAAATAAATTAATATGTCAATATTTAGTTTAATTAGGTTATAACAATAATTCTTTTTAAATAAAAAATCCAAAAATATGTAGAATTAGGTTAATTGCTATTTTTTTATTCCTTTTAATATTTTTCCCTTTTTTTAGCACAACAATAATTATTATTTATTTATTTATTTTCCAATTAAATTGTACATAAATTTTAGGTTAATTTAGATCTTATTTTAATTCTTTCTTAAAATACTTAAAAAATATTAGAATTAGGGTTTGCCGTCTAATTTAATCTCAATTAATTTCCTTTTTTCATTAAATCTAAAAAAATCACAAAATATCAAAAACATTTAATTCTTTTTTATTATTTTATTTTTAATTCTCATTAGCTTTTAATTATTTACAAAAAGGGTCCAACGCCCGTCATTAATCATTTAATTGCGCTTTTATTTTATTATCGCTTATTATAATTATGTAATTGTCCCTAAGCCATGTAATTTACCTTTCGCACTTTATTTCTTCGCATTATTTATTTTTCCGCTAAATCGGGTCCGGTTTAATTTTGGCGATGTGGACCCGCGCCTTTGTAATAATCTTAGATTTATTTTCCTCGCAAAATATTAACTGTTAACCAAGCATGAAAGAATGAATGGACTTAAATTAAAATCAAGCGTAGAACACGACAAACATGACAAGACAAAAATAACTGAAACATGACACACAAATCACACACCACCCCTAGGGTACGCCTCACTGTTGCCTTGCCTCGAAAGGTGATCGTCGAGTAGAGGATGTCTTAGTAAGTCCTCATGATCCGGGAACCTGGCATGAGGGTAGCTTCTAAGGTGTCTTCCCATTGCTCTGGTGATCACCACGTCCCGAATATCGAATTGACCCGAACACCTCCAACGGTGGTGCTACCTACCTCTCAATGGTGGGATGGCACTGCTTTAAAGGACATTTACACAGACGAATTCCTTAGGGTAGGTAGACGACTCATGGATACTTGCTCTCTTCAAAAACAAACAAAAATCTTTTCACCAACACATTTTTTCAAAAGCTTTCAAAGCAAATTTTTCAAACACTCTGACGTATGAGTCGATCTGAATTTTTTCAAAGAAACTTTTCTAAACCCACAGTTGAAAAGCAAACAAACCATTTTGAAAACACAATGAGCAAGTATCTAAGAGCCCATGGATAACCATGGATAGAAAGGGTGCTAACACCTTCCCTTTCTATAATCTACCTCCCGAACCGAGAGCAATCTCTTTAAGGAATTTTTCTGTGCTTTTGTCCTTTCCATTTGGAGAAAATAAAAGACGGTGGCGACTCTTGCTTCCGCGACATTTCGCGAACCAGCGTTAAACAGTCAGTTCCAGATCCACCGATCACAGTTCCATCCTTTATCAGCAGCTCTCCAAGCCTTTTTGTCCAGAGATTTTAAGAAGGCAATCATACGAGGTTTCTAGTAGTCATAATTAGTTCCATCCAGAATGGGTGGTCTATTTCCAAAAACTCCTTCTTTGTCCATAGTGCCAGAAAGTGATATCCCTAAATCTCACCCAGTAATACAGGCAGGGTGCCTGCTCTGATGCCAATTGAAATTCTGGCTGCAGATACTCAATGTCACGTTCAATGTTATGACACCGTATCTGACTTTCTATAAGACAGTAAATACAAAAACAGTAAAGAACACAATCAATTGTTTACCCAGTTCAGTGTGCAACAACACCTACTCTGGGGGCTACCAAGCCAGGGAGGAAATCCACTATAAGAGATGTTAATTCAGGAATAAACCAACCAGTTTATCTCCTTCACTTAAGACCTACCCAATGCAATTTCAATCTAAGTACAACTTAAACCTGAGTTCCTACTCACTCCCCCTCAATCACAGCAGTGATACATAAAACAATTTGACTAATGAATTGATGAAGACACTCTTCAAAAACATACACTTGATTAAGCTTCACAGCTTTTTAATCAAGCAACACAACCACTCTTGCTTCACAGCTTTGAGTGATACACACACCTAACTTGACTCTTATTCACAGCTTTAGTCAAGAGACATACAAACACTCTTGCTTTAAAGCTTTGAGTGCTACACAACCCTTACAATTAAAAACCTATTCCAAGTCACTTATCACAATGATAATTGCTTGGATTACAATAGTTAAAACTATACAGCTTACAAATGATCTTCTGTCCAAAAAGGGATTGCTTTCAAAACAGCAGCTCTGTTGAATATATAGCAGTTGCATCTTCAGTTAGGGTTTCCACAAAAAGCTAGGGTTAATTCCGTTTGACCTTAAGACTAGGTCACAGGACTTTATCAACTAGGTTAGGGTTGAGCTGGGTTAACCCAAAGAAAACGCAGGATTCTGTTCTGGAAAGACTGAGTCATTTTCCTGAAAAAACTCAGAATTAACCAAACTGCAAACCTGTTAGTTCAGAACAGGATGTCTTAACATTTGTTATGACATCTGAATTCCTGTTTACTGATTTTGGTAAATGTGATCATTTTGCAAAATGCTCAGATACACACTCATAAACATCAGTACCTGTATGACAATATTTTTCTGCAAAGGTACCTAATGAATCAGTACAAACTAAACTAGAATGTTATGACATCAGTCATGACATTCACACATACACTTGGGATTTACCAAAAATGCAAGCCAATAACTAAACAACTACACAAAGTTTTCAAAAACAACTTCCTAACACTCTTGAGGACAGAAACAAGGGTTAATACGAAGTAAAACAAAACTTTTCAAAATAAGCACACACAAGAAGTTTTCAAAAAGAGCAAGTACCTAAGAGCCCGTGGAAAACCACAGATAGAAAAGGTGCTAACACCTTCCCTTTCTATAATCTACCCCCCGTACTCAGAAACATCTCGAAAAAGGTTTTTTCTGTTCTTTTTCCTTTTCCTTTGTTGGATGAAATAAAAGTTGGTGGCGAATCTTGCTTACCGCGACATTTTGCGAACAAAAAACGCAAACCAGTATTGTTGTACCCCAAAATTTTCCCTCCCATATTTCTCAATACATTTCAAGTGAGGTCCTCAAATTACTCAAGGAAGTCCAAGGGTTGACCAGACAAACTCTCTCCTAAGGCAGTCTACCTCAAATTAGGGTTTCAGTTTGTATCAAGATGTTTGAGTCCAAAGGATCCCAAATTGTCACCATTGTCCTAATATGTTCACAAGATCGTCCATGTCAAGTTTCAAGCCTTTCGGAGAAAATTTGCTCAGTCAATTGCTCAAAGGCCTGAAAATCGACTTTGCTAGGGCAAAAGTCAACTGTCGCCTACATACAGTCAAACTTCAATATTTTTGGTCAATATTCTCATTTTTAAGTATTATTCATCATTTGATCAAGGGTTGATCATGATTCCTCAAGGATTTCTCACAATTCATCAAAACCTAAAAGTTGCTAAATTAGGGTTTTGTAGGAAAAGTCAACTCAACTTTGACCAGGCATAACTTTTTCAAAATTTATCAAAAATGACCCATCCAAAGGTCATTTTGAAGAGGATGCAATTCCTTACAATCCATCTTCATCTCCAAAGGTAAAAATATGCACTCACAACAAGATATGAATTTGGACATTATAGGTCATTTTGGAAAGTCAACAAAAACACATTTTATGTCAAAGCTTCATACACGAACATGGAAGACTCAATTGAGATGAGACCAAAAGGGTTGCTTAGAGGACATCTTAAGCTTTCTAAAAAGTCAAATAACATATCTCTAGGGTCAAAATTGAGAGAGTTATGCATTGGCCAAGTTGACCTTTTTTGCAAAATTGCCAAAAGTCAAATGTGTCCCAAATTGCAATTTTTGCCAAATGGGCCCAACTTTTTATGCTTGTACTGAGTTTGTAATGTGACCTAAGACCCATGATCCCTTCCAGTTGTCATTGTTTTTTATTTTTGTCATTTATTTTGATTTTATTTCAGTTAAATCAAATAAAATCATGAAAATATAAAAAACTAATCAAAGCTTGAGATTTTGTGCATGTTTAGGTCTATTATACAGCTGGAGATGGAATAAAATCGTGCAAGATTCATTTGGATACAAAAAGATTGCATTTTTATTGATTTAGAAAGATTTTGTACAATGATCAAATCATGAATCAATAATCATAATTGGAGAGATTTGATACAAGTTTGTAACCCTAATTCCTTCTAGGGTACATAAAGGACAATTGCAAATCAGAAACAAGAGATTGGAGGCGTGCAAAGAAGAGAATAAATCTCAAAATTTCAAGGAAAAGTTGCAAAACTGATTTCCCAGTTCCAGGCTTCCTCAAGCCATTCCAGGCACGCCAATCGTTTGCTGGACATCCAAGGATCAAGATTCAACCACTAGCAAGCTTCCTAACACCCAGAAACGCACTGTAAGAGTCCCACGATTTCCATCTTTTCTTGAATTTGAATATCATAATTCTGGCATCTTTAACATGATTTATTTGCATATTCTTAATCCTTGAGTCATTTTCAAGCTAATGGTTGTATTTAATTGCATTTTTATTGACTGCATACCAAGATGCCATGGTTAGGGTTCGAACTTTTTTAAGGGATTTTGCACACAGGAACAATTGGCCATGGATAGTGGTACCATGATGCTCGTGAGGTTGCAACAAGTTGATTGGTACCACTGGGTATAATTTATCCTGCATGGACAAGATTTTAGAGTGGACAAGGGTTGTACCTACGCCCAGTGTCCGTAGGTAAAGGTATTTGGTCTAAAACGACAGAAGCCAGGAGGAAGATGATGGCGTGGCAGGTGGTGACTGGCCAATTCAAAATTCGCGCGCTTCAAATTTTGTTTTATTGTTTTACCATATAATAATTATTGGTTATTTTATATACAACTAACCAAACCAGCTCAGCTGGCAAGCGCGCAGTGGATGAAGGTTCAAGGACCTGGGTTCGATCCCCAGGTCCCCATATTGTTCCATATTATTTTGCTTTGCATGATCAGGTGTACAGGCGTCCCATAAATCCACCATACATCATCAACTTTCAGCCATCAGATCCCCAGCATGCCAATATCCAAGGCTTCCCACATGAGGGTCCACCATGCACTAGAGTCAAGCATATACATGGGATCTGGAAAAGTCAAACAGGGTCAGGCGCTATTGGGCCCAGAATTGCAATTCATACCCCCTCCTTTGCTATTTACCTCAGGCTCATTCCTATTCTTTTTCTATTTCCTTTTATTTAATTTAATTAGTTTAATTATTTTCTAACACAAAATTAATTCTTTTTTCCCAAATAATCATAAAATCAAATTTCACAAATTTAGAATTAGGTTTTTATTTTATTTTATCAAATTTAATCTAATATTAGTCTAATTTAATTTAGGATTAATTCTAACTCTTTCATATATTTAAAATCAAACTAGAAAAAAATAGGGTTAAGATGTGATTTAATTTTTATTTCTTTTCTCAATAAAACAAATACAAAAATAGGTTGATTTAATTATTTTTATTAAATAAAATTAATTAGTCATTAGGGTTTTTATTTATTCAATTAAATCTTATTTTCTCAAAACAATCAAAAACAACAAAAAATTATTTTTCTCTTTAAGTTTCAATTAGGCTTAGATGGGGTCAAAACCCTAATTCCTTTTCATTTAATTCGTCGTTTTTATTATTTTCGCAATATTAATGTAACTGCTTACAGTATGTAATAGTTTAATTAGGATTTAATTTTATTTATCGTTTTACGGTTTTTTTGGCTATGTAATTAATCCTCCTCCCCGAAGCCTTGTAATAGCGTAGGTTTTATTTTCTCACATTTTAATTCTCGCAAATATTAACTGTTAGATGTATGTTAATAGGATTAAATGATAAGATTGCGTGATAATTTTATAATGGCTAGAAAACCCTAATGTGCAAAGATAATAACTGAAAACAGATCACTCGCACATGCGCACTCTTAGGGTGTACTCTCACTTCGGTTGCCTTCGGTAAACGATCATTAAGTATAGGGTGTTTTAGTGGTCTCCCTTCTGTCTAAACAAAGATCAAATGTCCTGTTCAGAAATGTTGCCTCAGAAAGGTTGCCTCGGAAATGTTGCCTCGAATATGATCTCAAGACATTAGGGTTATTACTAAGACGGCCTAACATTTCTTTAATGATCGTACGTCCCTTACGAATTGGCCCTTACAACTCCAACGACGGTGCTACCTATTCCTTAATAGTGGGATAGCGTTGTCTAAAGGAAACAAGAATAGAAACGATCTTTTTTTGAGTAGGTAGATGTTAGTAGATACTTGCTCAAAAATCAAACTTTTTCACACCAAACACTTTTTCAAATAAAGTTTTCAAAAACACTTCGTAACACTCTTGAAGACAGAAGCAAGGGTTAAAACGAAGTAAAACAAAAACTTTTCAAAACACAAACACACAAGAACAAAAACATTCTTTTTTTCGAGTAGGTAGATGCTAGTAGGTACTTGTTCAAAATCAAACTTTTCCACACTTACACTCTTTTTCAAACAAAGTTTTCAAAACGACTTTGTAACACTCTTGAAGACAGAAGCAAGGGTTAAATCAAAGTAAAACAAAAACTTTTCAAAACACACAAACACATAAGCAATTATTTTTAAAATGATGAGCAAGTACCTAAGATCCCGTAGAAAACTACGGATAGAAAGGGTGCTAATACCTTCCCTTTCTATAATCTATCCCCCGTACTCAAAATCTTGAAAAAGGAATTTTTCTGTGCTTTTGTCCTCTTCAGTTGGATAAAATAAAAGTCGGTGGCGACTCTTGCTTACCGCGACATTTTGCGAGCACAAACGCAAACAGTAAACCAGCATTCCAAATAGTCGGTTCTGCCACCGTATCACAAGTATTAACAGTCGGTTCTCCCACTGTATCACAGAACTGGAAATTATGCTGGGGAATATAAAGTGGGGTTTACCTTAAGATCTATGTCATTTTAAAATTGCTTTCTTGTTTTGCCTTGCCTGCTTTAAATTCAAGGGTTTTGTTTGGGTATTATTAAAGATCCTGCACCCGGATCTGGGGACACTTTTTTGGTAAACAACAATAGATCGTGGAGACTGTACGGTGTAGACGAATATGGTTTAAGCGATGGCTGTGTTGGTGTGATACTTTGGTTGGTACCGGTATCCTTCGTGGGGAAACGAGGAGAATACAGGGCCGCTGCATGGTGTCGTGAAGCACTAACGGACCTTAGAACCTTAGTTGAACAAACTTGGCCATTAGAAAGTAGTGAGATAGCCGAACTCGGTATAAAACTCAGGATTGGTTGATACTCGATGCTACACTCATTGATATCAGACTTTCGGGATATTTCGGCCGCAAGAAAAGATTGCTTGAGCTGAAACAATTCCCAATAAAGGATGATCAGTGATATTGAGATCCCTTTGAACCTGTATACATATTTATAGGACAGGTTGAACCAATCCAACTTCAAGAGGGTACAACCTTAAAACCCATGCAAGCCTAAACCTAAGGTTGTTTGCGTGACTTGTGTGCTTTCAACTTGAACTACTTGCAGAGTTTTATCACCTGACAACATTGAGTTCCTTGCAGGTTTTGTTTATAGTTATTATCCAATAACTTGGATTTCTTGAAGGGTTTACTTGCTTACATCAATTCACACCTTTACTTAAAAGCATAGCATACACATCATAACATCATGCCTTAACATTTCCTTAACCATTTCAAGGATCTCGAGGGCCTGTGATGCAGGTTATGATAAATCAGACGTCTAGCAAGGGGCAAGGGGATTTATTTTCCTCTAGCCAATGTCGTCAGAAGATCAAAACTCAACAACTTGAGTCAGGGGCTATGACCCACTTGATATGGTGAGCTTGACTCTCGTAGAAGGACTCTCAATGATACAAAGTTCTTCAATCAAAGCTGCAAAATTCAACTTATGACATTTTCTTGTTTACCCCGCGAGATCCTTGAAAACAATGCATACATATATAATACATATCATTGCATAAGCAGTTTTCAAAGCAGGTCTCTCATGTTCTCGCTGTTTATTTCAGCAATGGCTCTCCAACAAGAAAACAGAGATCCCCGAGCTCAAGATGCCCAGTTCAAGGAATTTCTCTTGAATCTATCCAAGGGGTAAGAAGACCCGAAAACACTCTTCACCGGGAATCTGACCAAGGAACATCCTGACAACAACAAGGATGGACAATTGGAACAAGTGCAAGCTGAGGTAGAAGCAATGAGAATCCAGATGATGGGGAAGATGGCTCTTATCCAAAACTTAGCTCGAGGACAAGAAGGGCTAAGAGCTTTCCTCAACAAGCTTCACCAAGATGGATGCAGATCCATGAAATAAATAGTTAAAATTATGGATCAAGGCATTAATCATCCCCCGGTGAGAGAAGAGGTTGGTTTGGTCAGGAACGGACCTTTCCAGATTTCTACTACATCACAAGCCCAACCACAACCTCGCCAACGACAACGGGGCAATCGGCATAAGAAAAATACATCCGAAAGACGCTTCACCGAAATCAACATGTCATTCGCTCACGCATTGCAATGCCTGTTGAAGGCTAAGTTGGTTATGTTAAGGGACCCTCCTCAAAATCCCAACATAGCCTCCCCAAGGTACAATCTAAATGCAAGATGTGCGTACCACTCCAACAGTCATGGACATGACACCAACAACTGTTGGGTGTTGAGAAATAAAATTCAAGACTTGATTAATGAACGAGCGCTAGAATTCGCACAAGACGGCCATGCTGAGTTCTTCTGCCATCCCTTCAAGGCATACCATCTGAAGTGACAAGTTCTCACAAGAAGACTTTTTGTTCATTAGAATTTTCAATGTGTAATTTTCTTTTGATTTGTTTTAACATTTATTATTATCAAACCTAGTTATTTCATCAATGCATTGCACATGTTTGTCTTGAATCAATTCATTCGTATTCACTATTTCAAAAATGCGTTCTTATTTCCTTTTGTGATATTCAACTCTCGATTAAAAACTCTATGCCTTAGAGGGAGGATGACGAAAATGATACCACAATCTCTACAGTACGCTTTCGAACAGACCCCACTGACGATGTACAGGCGTTGTTTTAAATCCTAAACAGTGGAGTTATAAGGAAGATAATCCCTAGTCAACCCCTTCGAGCCAAAGAAGTAGGAGTTTTTCTTTTCACACAAATTAAAACCCTTAATCATAGCCTGGGGAAGGGTAGTTTTCTCAGTTAATTCAGAGGCGCATTCAGTTCTAATCCGCCGCTTCGTACACAATGAAGGGCATCAAAGACGTCCTTCCAAAACAAAAGACGGTGGTGGTTCCGTATAATCGTCAAGACATGCAGTCATTATCTCTCGAAATAAAATCCCATTAAGTCAAAACCTATGAAGGAGACTTAAGAGAAAAATTGGGGCATCCCGCTGACTGTAATCACAAAAGAAACAGTTCAGGCAAAAAGAAGGGATAACGAAAAACAAAAAAAGAGGTTACTACAAATCCTCGACAAAAGAAGATTACAAAAATGACTGCCTTTTCAAAACAAATAATCGCCAAGTATCAGAGCAAAGATTCCAGACTCAATCGAGATCTAAACGCGCAATTAACTGAGCATAGGACTGAAGAACATCATGAAGAGCGGGTTGGGTACAAATAAAATTTGAGCCTTTATCCTTTGTTTCTTGAACCATGAACTAGGCCACGTTATAACCCTTAAAAGTCCTAACTGAAGCATGGGTTAGTTTGAGAACATACTGTTACAAAGGCATCCTGACTCCTGTAAGCTTTGTTACGAATCCTGAGTTGATATCACATTCTTGCAAATTTTGTTTTACTACACAAAACACATTTTCAAAAAAAATTCAATACATACATGAGTTTTGCATTCTTTAGATGACATTGTTTGCATATGACTAATTGTTTGATAGCAGAGAAATCCACACAATGGATATTCGATAAACATACATCCTCTCAATAGACAGAATCACCTCAGCGGGAAAGACACTTCCAATAACAGGTCTTCCATAAGCAAGTGGCATGACACGATGTCTAAACACACCTGGGGCAGTCTCTCCAAAAGTGCAAAATAACCAGGGACATATCTCCATCTGAATCTCTTGGGGCATTACGCACGCATTCCAGCAACGAATCATGTGCCATCAAGAAAACATTTTTGACAGTACTACAACACAACATTATGGGCAATGACAACTCTCTACATTATGAAAGCGTGGACATAGTCGGAAAATACTACACATGAAAAAAGACCCGCTAGGTTGACACACCTAGGAAAAAATAAGGGAATCCCGGCGAACCAAAAGGGTTCGGCCAAAAGTTAGGGATATACAAAAAAAAATTTGTACACCCGACAAGTCGAAAACCTGAAAAGGAGGCTTTGGCAAAAAGGAATCCCGGTGTACTGAAAACCCAAAAGGGAGGTCCAGGAAAATGTTAGGGATTTAAAACGTACAACTATGTCCCATCACCTATCTATCAGTAGAAGAATTATACCTTGATCAACATTCATTAAGAGCACCAGAATTGAGAAACGGTTCAGATACAATCCAAATGCGGATGTCATTTTGCTACTTATTCAAGATTTTCATACATTGAGATACGGTTGAGGTACGATCCAGAGACGAATGTTATCCTGGTACTTATTCCAGATTTCTCTTCTAGAAACACTTCAGGTACGATCCAGAGACGAATGTTATCCTGCTACTTATTCCAGATTTCTCTTCAGATACAGTTCAGATATGCTCCAGATATGGATGACATTCTAATACTCATTCAGATTCAGCTTTCAGATACAATTCAGATACACTCTAGATACGAGTGTCATTCTGATACTCATTCAGATTCATCTTTCAGATACGCTCCAAATACAGATGCCATTCTGATACTCATTCAGATCCATCTTTCAGATACAGTTCAGATACGATCCAGAGACGGATGTCATTCTGACACTCATTCGACACATGTTTCAAATATAGTTCAGATACGATCCAAAGATGGATATCATTCTGACACTCATTAACACATGTTTCAAGTACAGTTCAAATATGATCCAGAGACGGATGTCATCCTGACACTCATTAAATACATGTTCAAGTACAATCACGACATATATCCATTCACAAAATCTCCGCATGTACCCCGTCCATCATGGTACAAGGGGCAAAGACAGTTGGGAGAAAAGTCATTATCACATACAAGCCAGTAATACCTATATTCCCCATAGAGCTAAGACAACCAAGGTCTGACCTCCGTATCCCCAAGCAGGAATTCCTTCCCCAACAGGTTCCTTCAGAAAGCTGATATCTGCATTCCCCAGCCGAGTTTTATAACCATGAGCATTTTATAAAGCCATCTCCTGAGAAGGTTTATTTCTCTGACAGCGGAAGCTCAATCTCTTACAGAGATCTTCTCTCCGGCAATGGAAGTTCATCCCTAGCTGAGTTTATTTCTCCAAATTAGCAGATCTTCCAACAAAGTATCTCTCTTCCCCATAGAGTCATTCCCCCGCAGGATTATTCTCAGACAAAGTCTCCTCCGGCAGAATATTCTCAAGAAGAATGGATGTAAATCCCCAGCTAATCATCTTCGGTCACTATCCCCAGCAGAAACGAAGAAGTCAACTCCTTATACTCTCCAGCAGTAGTCCATGATTTATTTTCCCTAGCTATAGAATATCACAAGAGCATTGTATATCCATACATCATGGCATGTGCATACATATTATACAACACAATCTCATTTATTTTGAGAACATAATTACTCAATACATTTCATACATCATGACATTACATACGACTAACTCTTTACCTTTCAGGGAAAGATGCAATCAAGTTCTCACAAGATTTTCTCTAGTTCAGTCAAACCGACACTAAGGTTTCTGTTCTAGTTGAAGATGTTCTAAGACTTTCGTCTGGGTCAGCCGAATCGCCGCTAAGATTCCCCTGATTTCTATGCCAGCCAAAGTTAATCTGAGAACTCCCCCGGGATCAATCAAATCGATACTAAGATTTCTCCCCCAGTTGAAGTTCTCGCAACTTTTCTCTAGTTCAGTCAAACTGACACTAAGGTTTCTATTCTAGTTCAAGATGTTCTAAGACTTTCGTCTGGGTCAGCCGAATCGCCGCTAAGATTCCCCTGATTTCTATGCCAGTCAAAGTTAATCTGAGACCTCTCTCGGGATCAGTCAAATGAATACTAAGATTTCTCTCCTAGTTGAATTTCTCACAAGTTTTCTCTGGTTCAGTCAA
The DNA here is from genome assembly GCA_948472305.1 of Vicia faba. NCBI lineage: Eukaryota > Viridiplantae > Streptophyta > Magnoliopsida > Fabales > Fabaceae > Vicia > Vicia faba. The sequence goes on from OX451737.1 coordinate 1,242,299,401, forward strand.
ACCGACACTAAAGTTTCTATTCAAGTTGAAGATGTTCTAAGACTTTCGTCTGGGTCAGCCGGATCGACGCTAAGATTCCCCTGATTTCTATGCCAGTCAAAGTTAATCCGAGACCTCTCCTGGGATTAGTCAAATCGATACTAAGATTTCTCTCCCAGTTGAAGTTCTCACAAGTTTTCTCTAGTTCAGTCAAACCGACACTAAGGTTTCTATTCTAGTTGAAGATGTTCTAAGACTTTCATCTGGGTCAGCCAAATCGCCGCTAAGATTCCCCTGATTTCTATGCCAGTCAAAGTTAATCTGATACCTCTCCTGGGATCAGTCAAATCGATACTAAGATTTCTCTCCCAATTGAAGTTCTCACGAGTTTTCCATGGTTCAGCCAAATCGATACTAAGATTTCTATTCTAGTTCGAGCTATGAAGCCCGGAAATCAACCAGATAACAACTTAATTTCCCTATCATACTGTGAAGCCTGGAAATCGACCGGATAACAGTACAAGATACTATGAAGCCTGGAATCGACCAGATAGTGGTATATCTCCGATTCAAGCTATGAATCTCAGAAATCAACCAGATAATATCTTGATTTCTCCAAAATACTATGAAGCTTGGAATCGACCAAATAGTGGTATAAGACACCGTGAAGCCTGGCGAATAACCAGATAATGGTATAAGACGCTGTGAAGACTGGAGCACGACCAGATAGCGGCAAGAGACATTGTGAAACCTGGAGCACGACCAGATAACAATATGAGGTACTGTGAAGCTTGGAATTCGACCAAATAGCAGTTTACTCGGCCAATTAATATGAAGCCCGGAAACGACCGGATGTTAGTATCCCTTAAATTCAAGTTGAAACTCGGATGCGACTGGATAACCACTTAATTCCTTCTGAAGCCTGGAATACGACTAGATAAGAATTGAGAAATTGCAAAGCCTGGAGCACGACCAGATAGCAAGTTTAATCTCATATCCCTAGTAAGTCACTGTAAAACCTGGAGCACGACCAGATAGCAGTTAGTCTTATTATCCTTAGCAAATCGCTGTAAATCCTGGAGCACGACCAGATAGAAGTTCACTTTCACCTCCTCGACTAAGAGATGATTCTCTCGTAGAGTAACGGACACATGAAGCTCCTAAAATTCTATTTCTCCCAAGACAGAGACCAACATTCCTCAACAGATTCCTCCTCAACGACAAGAACATGAATTCTCATCAAAGGAATATCTTGGGAAATCAACATCCTCTAGATGGCATCTATAAGCCCATCTCCGACGATTCTCTGTCATATCTTCCGGATGGCATCTTTAAGCCTATCTTCGGTGACCTTCCGTCGTCTCCTCCAAATGGCATATGTAAGCCCATTCCCGATACCACCTACACAGTCTAGCACCATCTCAGACGAGTGAAAATTTCTGGGCACTTAGTGTTCAATCATCTTACACCTTCAGATTACGAAAGGCAGACAAGCCAATCTACATCCTCAGGTTTAAGATGATTGAACAGGGGCAGCTGTTGTACCCCAAAATTTACCCTCTTTATTTCGACTTTTTGGCTTACATTTCATTATTACATACACGCATATCATTGGTTTTATGGTTATGGAATCAAGGTATATTTAGCAAGCTTCTTCAGGTTACAAGTGAAGTTTATTTCGCCAATGGATGTTCTCAGAGTATTTTCCGTGCTGAAGATTGGTTCGCTGTTTTGCAACGATTTGGGGTTCAAAGATTCACAAGTCCAACCCGATGCGTCATATTCAGGTGTTATTTCGCCAAGATATCTCTGATAACGTATTCTCAAATTCAGGTTCGGCTCAAGAGTCAATTCTTTAAAGAAGGTCTCTGAATGTGTGAGTTTTCCCGAAGAAACGTGGTGCAAAAGTGTGCTGAAAGTGCAGTTTTTACGTACTAAAAAATTCATAACTTGAAGATCGTGGCTTGTTTTGAACCCGTTCCGGTGGCTAAAATTCCATCTTGACGTCATCTACGTTTTCATCTCTCACGGCTGGAATCCAATTTCAATCAGAGGATCTTCCAAAATGTAGATTTATCTAGTATTTTTATACAGAAAATTTGTGACAGAAGTTTATTTGCGTCATGTTCAGAAAATTGTAACTTGGTCAATTTTCATCGTATTAAGCTGGTTCCGGTGCCAAAATTTAAAAAATTGAGTTGGTTACATTTTCACAGGAGATATCGAGTTTGAACGTGTTGTACCCCAAAATTTTTCCTCTAATTTCTCAAGGAATCACCCTGGATTCTCAAGTTTTCTCTCATACAATTCCAAGCCTTGAATTATCATTTTTTCCAAGCAAACCATTCACAAGGGAAAAATGGTCAGTTGCATGCTGAGAAGTCTAACTTTGACTTTTGGACCAAGACCAAGTTTCAAGAATCATATTTCATCAAGACATGTTGGAATATGAAGTTTGTATCATCAAAAAGTTCAAAGTCAAATTAACTGTGGAAAAGCTAAATTTATAAATACTTGGGATTTTTTCTAAGTATTTAAGAAAAATGACACTTCAGAACTTCTGAGCCAGCCTCCAGGTAGGTGCAGTCAGAAGTTGTAAACATGGTTCAGCGTATAGTCTTCAGTTAGGACATGGCTCTTCAGCATCTACGCAAGTTCAGTTAGAGTTTGCTAGGATAATGCAAAGAAGGTAATAAAGCGTAATACAAAGTCTGAAAGCTCCTTCAGAACATGCTGGAGCCAGAAGGTAAGAGGATCAGAAGATTGGATGCTACGCTGAAGCAGAACTTCTAATCCAGAGTTTTCAAAGATAAATCAAAGAAGGTTATTGGAAAGCCTGGGGAATCCTTCAGAACATGCTGAGGCAACAAGGTACAAAGATCAAAAGTTGGATGTTTGTCCTAGATAGAACTTCTCATCCAGAATTAAGCAATGATGCAAAATCTCAAATTATAGGATTTCTGATTTTTGACAAATCTCATCATCATTTAATGCTCATTAATGCTCACAACCACTTTTGAGTCTTTGTCCAAAGGATCTCCCCACGCGTGGCATAGGAATACCCTTGTTATCTATAAAATCAAACTTTTATACAGAATTATGGGAGGGTTCATGCGTTACTTTTTGCTTGTGGGTTTACTTTTCCTTAATACCTGCTTGCTAATCCAGTCCAGGATAAAAAAACTGTCAACTATCACACCCTTTTTTTTGAACTTGCTTCAAGAACAAGTCAGTATCTAGCGTATGATGTTGGCGCTACTTGACCTCTCCAAAACTACAAAATATTTGCCTATAAATAGAACAGCTTTGGCCATTGAAAAGAGGTCGAAAATTTGAGAAAGAAAAGCCTGGAACCCCTTCCAAAATTCCAAGAGTTCCAAGAACTATAAACATAACACATAAAACCTTGTTAACTTTTGATTCCCTGCCTTCAAAACCCCACTTGTTCTCAAATATTTCTTGACTAAAAAACCATTCACACAGTTTCTGATCCACACGTTGGAAACTACCTAAACTTCTGTATTCATACTACTTCACATTCTCCATCCATCTACTCAAAGAAATCAGAATATCACTTCTTTGTTGTGCCATGAGAACCTCCATCCTGATGAGCACGTGAAGAAGTTGCTCAGAACCTCACCAGAATTCAGGATCAACCTGTGTCCCATATAATCTTTTCAGCTGTAAGGTAAGCTTCTGCTGACTCTTATCACGTTATTTAAAGCATTACCAGATTTACATGCTCAAAAATACAATGTAGAAATCATGTTTCTAATGTTGTACATATTCTGAGATTTCATGCACCTGCCTGTTTAAGTAGAGAATAAATAAGTTCAGAACTTATTGAAGAAACTATAACTCAGAGTTAGTATTAGCAAATACATGTTTGCCTCTGATTTATAGTTCTGATATTTCTTATTTCTCTGAAGCACCATGACACCTGATATAACTGTTCTATGCATGTCTTCTGTTTTGTGGAGAAATAACCAAATTACAGATGTTCTAACTAGCATAGAGAGAGACCAAGTTCTGTCAGTGGCGCCAACATTTCTGGAGTCTATTTTGTTACCAGTAATATCATAACTTTAGAGAACTACTGTGTTCCCAGTGGGTTCAGAACTTCTGACCTTATACATTTTCACTAACAAATTTCTATTTTGCAGTGTGCCAGGGTCAAAACCTCTGACTTTATTTTTATCAGCAACACGCTGATTCTTTTTTCCTTTTTTTCATTATTTTTGCTATCACTCTCCATTCCGTTAATCAGCAAACATCAAAAGTATTTCCTTCACACTTTATTTTATTTCTTAAAACAAAATACCAAAATATTTTCTTAAAACAAAACAAGTTCATTTCACATTTTCTTGTACATTCTTATACATTTCAATATAGTTGTAATAATAACTTATGGTTTATTTTTACTTGCAATCCCCATTCGTACATATGTACCCCCGTCCCCTAAATATTGTAATAGCGTAGAATTTCATTTTCTGCAATTTACTTGTATTGTAAAGTAATTAGGTGTGTATGGAAAGATATAAAATCAACAAGTAAATAACCCTAATAAAAGATTAAATGCATGCAATTAAAACACACTATTCACACATGCACCCTTAAGGTTAACTCCACTGGTTGCCTAAAAAATGGTCATGTTATGCATGTGGGGTGTCTTAGCACAAACAAAAATATAAGATCATAGTCCCTCGATGACGCTATCAAAGTTGCCTTTCAAAATGATCTTAGTCCCTAAAAGAAAAGTTCTAAGTCATATCACAACATTGCTATCATGGTCATACGATGACCCAGTGCCCGTCCCTTCACATTCAATGATGGGGCTTCTTACCAAAAAAATGGTAAGATAGGAACATCTAAAGGAGGAGGAAAAGCACATCTAAGACCTTTTGAGTAGGTAGATTACTTTTGGTTACTTTATCACTCTTAAAACAAATATCCTTGCTATTTTCAAAAACAATCACAAACACTTTCCAAACATCCTTCCAAACTTGAAACATTTTCAAAAGCCCAACACTTTGTATACATTCTTACGAACGAGAATTATTATAAAGTTTGCCTAAATGAGGGCGCCTTTTCAAAATACTTTCGAAAACCACACAAAGCATATTTTTCAAACAAAAAGCAAGTGATCTATCAAGTAACTAAGAGCCCATGGAAAACCATGGATGAAAAGGGTGCCAATACCTTCCCTTTTCATAATCTACCCCCCGAACTCAAGAAAACATCTCTAAAGGTCTTTCCTATGATTTTCCACCTTTTCTTATTGGATAAAAGAAAAGTCGGTGGCGACTCTTGCTAAACCGCAACATTTGCGAACAAAAACGCAAAACACATCAAGTCAGTTCTCCCACCGCATCACAGAACTGACGACTCTGCTGGGGAATATGGAGTGGAGTTACCTTAGGGCTAGATCACCTTTATTTGCTTACGTTGTTTTGACTTGTATGCTTTACATTATGGTTCTTTGTTTGGGTTTGAAATCCTCTACCCGGATTTGGGATACATTATAGGTAAGTAGCAATACATTGTGGAAACTGTGCAGAGAATACTAACACGGTCTAAGTGATAGCTACGTTAGTGTGACATATTTGTGGGTACCAGTAGCCCTTGAGTAGTCAAGGAGAATACGGGGCCGCTGAGTGATGTCATGAAGCACTAACAGACTTTTAGAACCTTTCCTTGACCAACTTGGCCATTAGGACATAGTGAGATGACCAGCTTTGGTGCAATCCGAAGTTGGTAGATACTCAATACTACACTCATTGAGGTTTGGTTTCTTGGGATATTTCGGTCACTATTAAAGAGGCTTGTGCTGAAACAATAACCAAGGAAACAAACCAATGATATTGAGCTCCTTAGAACCCGGTTACTATTACTAGGACAGGTTTGAGCCAACTAAACTTCAAGAGGGTACTTACCTATGAGACTCCATGCAAGCCTAAACCTAAGGACTTGTTTACTTTGTTTGTATATATATTTGTACATAAACATCATGAACATCATAAGCATTCTCACTAACCATTTCAAGGATTTTTGGAATTCATCTTTGTTCTGTTTTGTAGGATATGACTTCCGCTCGTAGGAACACTATCCAAGTCAGTCTCGTGAGGATACCTCCATAACTCAAGGATTTAGTATCAAGGGTCCCTGAAGATTCTCCATTCACCAAAAGGCATGGTCGGCTCCTTAGTTTTGTTACCTCAAGAATTGAAGAAGATATGGTAAAGGTGCTTGTCCAATTCTTAGAGCCTTTGCATCATTGCTTCACTTTTCCCGATTACCAACTTGTACCCACTTTGGAAGAATTTTCTCAACTCATAGGGACCCATATTCTTGATCAGTTACCTTTCAACGGTATTGAAAGAGACCCTAAACCTGAGGAAATTGCTCGAGCTCTACATTTGCAACCATCAGACATAGTAGAAAATTGGGTAACAAGGAGTGGTGTCAAAGGGTTCCTAGCGAAGTTTGTTTGGAGAAGGCTCAAGAGTGTTGGAATACTTTGGATCTACAAGCCTTTAAGGAGATTTTGGCTCTTCTCGTCTATGGGTTGATACTATTTCCCAATCCTGACCAACTCATAGATATAAATGAAATCAAAGTTTTCATATCTCATAATCTGGTGCCTACACTGCTTGGAGACATCCTACATTCTCTTCACTCTCGCGCTTTGAAGAAAAGAGGGACTTTGATGTGTTGTATTCCTCTGTTGGCTAGGTGGTTTATTTCGCACCTACCTAGATCCGTGGTGAAGAATGAACAAGGTATGAGGTGGTCTAAAAGATTGATGTCACTTTCACATGGTGATATCCGCTGGTATTATCGCTCTTTGGAAGACATTACCATCATTGATCATTGTGGGGAATTCCCTAATGTCCCTCTACTTTGCATTAGGGGAGGCATTACTTACAACCCTTGTTTAGCTTTGAGACAATTTGGATACGCTAGGAGAGATGGCCCTCATGAGGTACTCATCCAAGGAATTGCGTTTGACTACGAAAGCGATACCCAAGGTTACCGTCAAAGATTTATACGAGCTTGGGGTATGGTTAGCAGAGTTGATAGCAAGACGTTGGGGCTTAAGAATTCCATTCCTTTGGAACCTTATCTTAAATGGGTGCGGGCTCGCGCTCAATGTCTTAAGATGCCTTATGAAGTCGTTCTACCTGTTGTCATGGAGCCAGTAGTTAAGGGAGACGTTCCACATACTATCCTCTATCCTGATATGCCTACTTCTCTTGAAGATTTTCAAAACTCTTGGATTCAGTTAAAAGGAGAGCGAGACACCTTTGAAGCTAAGTTCTATGAGGGCAAGAAGAAGATATTAGAGCTTACAAATGAGCTTCATGAAGAAAGGAGTTTAAACACCTACTTTGCGCCAAAGAGGATGCGCACAACTTTTCTGTCTTAGGAGTTTACTTTATGCTTATTTTTGTTGTTGTAAGCCCAAGAGGTGTGTTTGTATTCAAATCAGAACTCTTTAATGCAAGTTAATGTTTGTTCACTCTTTGTCTATACAAATTTAAATTCTTTAAATCCTTGAAATCATTCGCATATACATATTCATGCATCATATCATAAGCAAGCTTTTCACAACAGGTTTCCTTATCTTTCTACTGTTTATTTCAGTAAGTATGGATCTCGAGCAGACAGTGAAGGACTTGCAAGCTGAGAACATTCAGTTCCAAGTCACCCTGATGACCTTGGCCAAAGGACAACAAGAGCTAATGACAATGTTGACCACCAAAAAGAAGAAAAAGAAGGCCCTCATCAACACGGGGAAGAGATTCAAAGAACAGATTCGCCAAGTGCAAGTAGTCGAAGACTCCTCTGAGGAGGATGAGAACCAAGAAGAGGAGGCAAGAAACACCCGTGCTGAAGGTGTGAATGATCAAGCTTCTGAAGATGAGGATCACTTTGACGAATAGTACCCACCTGCTGGTGAGGAAAAGTACAAAGAATTGGAAGATAGGCTAAAGGCAGTTGAAATTCAAGCCGTGCCTGGCTTGGATTTTAGTGATTTGGGTCTATCTCCTGGGGTCTTCATTCCTTATAAGTTCGAAACACCCGTTTTCGCCAAGTATGATGGGGTCTCCTGTCCCAAACTACATCTAAGATCTTATGTACGCAAAATACAACCACACACTGCTGACAGAAAATTATGGATTCACTTTTTCCAGGAGAGTCTAGTTGGAACTCAGTTAGAGTGGTTTTATTAATTAGAAGGTTCCCGCGTCCATACGTGGGAGGATTTGGCCACTGCCTTTTATCACCAGTATCAATACAACACCGACTTGGCACCAATGAGAGTTCAGCTTCAGAATATGACCATGGGAAGTGATGAAGGGTTTAAAGTATATGCCTAAAAGTGGAGGGACCTTGCCAGTAGGGTCCAGCCACCTTTGACCGAAAGAGAGCTAGTTGATATGTTTATGGGTACATTAACTGGTCCATTCTCCAACCTGTTAATTGGAAGTTCTTCGTCCGAATTCACCAAATTAATTTTATCTGGTGAAAGGATTAAAAGCGGTATTAGAAGTGGAAAAATTCCCATGGCATCTGGTTCCACATCCAGCTCCGTTAGAAGGCCCTTCACTGGAAAAAAAGGAAACAAATGTTGTGTATGGGGCAAGAGCCCCTACCAAGAAGGACCATCATTCTTTAAATGTTGTATTAATTTCCAACCCTCAACCTACTTAAAGGCAACCCTCTAACAATCGGAGACCTGAAGTTCCCCGACGACAATTTACAAGAATAAACATGTCATTATCACAAGCCTTACAACATCTGCTAAAGGCCAATTTGGTGACTCTGCGCAATCCACCACCCATCCCTGATGTTTCCTCACCTAATTACAAACCGAATGCGAAATGCGCATACCATTCCAATAGCCCCCGCCATGAGACCGATCAGTGTTGGGCATTGAAAAACAAAATTCAGGATCTAATAGATAATAAGACAATTGAGTTTGATCCACCCGCTACTCCAAACGTGATAACCGCGCCAATGCCAAAACATGGCAAAGGGGTTAATACCATTGACGATGTTACTTTTATCGCTTCTGTTGAAGATTTAACAACTCCCTTAACCATTGTGAAAGCTAATTTGCTAAAAGCCGGTGTGTTTCCTCGATGTTCCAAAGATTGTGCCTGTTGTGATCAACAAGAAAATGGATGCAAGCTACTAAAGAAAGGTGTGAAACGCCTGATAAATAGCCGCGAGATTCTATTCGAAAAGGTTCCCACCATCAAAAATTCAATGGACAAAACTGAAGATTTGGCCATCATAACAATTTCAAACAAACCTCTTAAGATCTCGTCCAAAGGTCCTATCAGGATTTTGAACGAACCAATCATTGCTCCTCTTATAATCACTGTTGCCGGACCTGTTCCATACATCTCTGATAAGGCGGTACCATGGAATTACGGTGTCGAGGTTTATTACCATGGGGTAAAACAAGATTCTTGGCTTGATGATAACGAAACTGGTGTTACTAATATTACTGGTTCTAGTAAGGTCACAAGAACATGAAGGATCTTTTCCCCTGTTATCTCACCACCAACCACTACCACAGTTCCAGTCCGCATAACCAATGGCAATTTTGATACCAATACTAAAGGGAAAGGGAAAGGGAAAGAAGGTGAGCCTTCTAGGGAAGAGGCACCTGCTAAAAGTTCGTTATGGAAGAACCATCCACTCAAGAGATGGAAGATATTCTGAAGATCATCAAGAAAAGCGACTTCAAAATAGTAGAGCAGTTGGGGCAAACCCCTTCTAAGATATCAATGTTATCCTTATTACTGTGTTCAGACGCCCATGCACAAGCTTTGATTAAGTTTTTGAAGAAGGCTCATGTGCCTCAAGAAACCACAGTCGATCAATTTGAGAACTGCGTAGCAAGTCTGACAGTTGACAATAGTCTGGGGTTCTCCGACGTAGATTTAACTCCCATGGGAAAGAATCACAATAAATCCTTGCATGTTTCTGTTTAATGTAAAGGGACAACTTTGGCTCATGTCTTGGTGGATACCGGCTCATCTTTAAATGTGTTACCTAAAGGCCCTTTAGATCGGCTAGACTGTGAAGGTTTGGTTTTGAAACCAAGTAATATTGTTGTGAGGGCATTTGATGGGTCGAGAAGGACGGTTCCTGGAGAGGTGGATCTCCCAATTAAAGTGGGTTCACAGATTTTCAACTCCATATTTTATATAATGGATATACGGCTTGCGTATTCTTGATTGCTTGGGCGCCCATGGATCCATGGGGCAGAAGCGGTCACTTCTACTCTCCACCAGAAGTTAAAATATCTAGTTCAAGGGAAGGTTGTCACTATTTGCGGCGAGGAAGAATTTATGGTAAGCCATCTCAATTCTTTCAAGTACGTAGAAATGGATGGCGAATTCATAGAAACTCCTTGCCAGACGTTTGAAGTTGTGGCCGCCACCAAAATCTCCTCCGACACTCCAAGAGCTGATAAAGTCATCTCCAAGATGGTTTCTCTTAAGGATGCCCGTGCTGTGGTAGAAGAAGGAAACAATGAGATGTGGGGTCAACTCCTTGACATCTCGTTCAAGGCAGACAAGTTTGGGTTAGGTTTCACCTCCCAAGCTCAGAAAGAAGTAAGAAGTGCTCGTGCTGGAAAGCCGCCTCCCCACCTCAAAAATCTTGAAGTGAACGTTGTAGAAGACTCTGATGATGAGTGTGCTTTCGAAGACTGGATCTACCCAACAACCGAAGGGAAGCTCAACAATTGGCATTAAAAGGATTTCATCCCTGTTTCTTTCACTGAGGAGTAATTAATGTTTACTTTTTCTGTCAATTTAAGAACTCTATGTCTGTAATGTTATTTCCAAACAACGACTTCTAAGCCATGTGTCTTGCCCGAGGCACTTTGGTCCATTTGTTAAGGGTTTTTCTCATGTTGCATCTATCATATGATTATTTAATATAAACCATTGGACCTCTTTGCATTAAAATTTTATGTTCATTGTCCTTCATTTCCTTTATTACTTTTTTTCAATAGCCATGTATCTTACATGTGCACACACACACATTTGCAGATCATCATCCACTCTGGATCTTATTGTCAATAACTCTACTATTGCCAAGTATGATTTTGAACATCCAATTCACCAAGCCAAAGACGAAGGAGAGGAAGATTGTGAAATACCAGGGGAACAAGCCAGACTTTTAATACAAGAAGAGAAATCTATTCAACCTCATGAAGAGCCAATTGAAGTCATCAACTTAGGCACTGAGACAGACAGGAGAGAGATCAAGATAGGCGCCAACCTAGAAGACAGTATCAAAAGCAGATTGGTTCAGATGCTACATGACTACGTGGAAGTATTTGCTTGGTCATATGAAGATATGCCAGGGTTGGATACCGATATTGTGGTTCATCGTCTGCCTACGAAGGAAGACTACCCTCTTGTTAAACAAAAGGTTCGTCAGATGCGACCAGATATGTATGAGAAGATAAAGGCTGAGGTAATGAAGCAGTTCGATGTAGGTTTTCTGGATGTCACATCTTATCCTCAATGGGTTGCAAATGTAGTTTCTGTTCCAAAGAAAGATGGAAAGGTCCGCATGTGTGTAGATTATAGGGATCTGAATAGGGCAAGCCCCAAGGATGACTTCCCTCTACCTCATATTCACGTCTTGGTTGATAATACCCTCAACACAATGTCTTTTCCTTTATGGATGGACTTTATGGATACAACCAAATTAAGATGGCTCCCGAAGACATGGAGAAGACAACTTTCGTTACGCAATGGGGCACCTTTTGCTACAAAGTCATGCCATTTGGATTGAAGAATGCAGGGGCAACATATCAAAGAGCTATGGTATCTTTGTTTCATGATATGATCCATCACGAAATAGAGGTCTATGTGGACGATATGATTGCAAGGTCTCAAACTGAGGAAGAACATCTCGATCACTTGCATAAGCTATTTGAGAGGTTGAAGAAATACAAGTTGAGATTGAACCCTAATAAGTGTACATTCAGAGTAAGATCTGGGAGGCTCCTAGGTTTTATCGTCAGTGATAAAGGCATCAAAGTGTATCCTTCCAAGGTAAAAGCCATTCAAGAAATGCCTGCTCCTCGTTCTGAAAAGGAGGTTAGAGGATTCCTGGGTCGCCTTAACTTCATCGCCCGTTTCATATCCCACCTGACCGCTACTTGTGAACCGATCTTTAAACTCTTGAAGAAAGACCAAGTAATCAAGTGGAATGACAATTTTCAAGTTTAGTTCGGTAAAATCAAAGAGTATTTGCAAGAACCTCCTATTCTGATGCCTCCAGTGGAAGGAAGACCATTAATCATGTATTTGACGGTACTAGAGAACTCTATGGGGTGTGTGTTGGGTCAGCATGACGAGTCTGGCCGAAAAGAGCACGCAATTTACTACCTAAGAAAAAAGTTTACTGACTATGAAACCAGATATTCACTGCTCGAGAAAACTTGATGTGCTTTAGCGTGGGCTGCTCGCCGGCTAAGACAGTATATGCTGTCTCACACTACTTTGTTGATTTCCAATGTCGACCCTATCAAATACATCTTTGAGAAACCAGCCCTATCCGGAAGAATAGCTAAGTGGAAAATGATTCTGACCTAATACGATATTCAATATACGATACAGAAGTCCATCAAAGGAAGCATATTGGCAGATCATTTGGCTCATCAAGCTGTTGATGATTATCACTCTATGAATTTTGATTTCCCGAATGAAGACATTATGTTGGTGACCGACTGTGCAAAACTAGGACCGTATGACGGACCTAAACCGGGATCCTGATGGACCATGGTTTTTGATGGGCCTTCCAACGCTCTGGGAAATAGAATAGGCGCTGTAATTATCTCTCCTGAGGGTTTCCATACTCCCTTCACAGCCAGATTATGCTTTGATTGTACGAATAACATGGCGGAATACGAAGCATGCATCCTGGGATTAAAAGCTGCCATTGATTTGAGAATCAAACACCTGAGTCTTTTTGGAGACTCTGCTTTAGTGATTAGCCATGTAAAAGGGGAATGGGACACTAAGCATCCTAACCCCATTCCTTATAAGGAGCTTGTGTTGACTCTGATACCATACTTCGAAGAGATCACTTTTGAGCATTTTCCTAGAGAAGAGAATCAATTGGATGATGCTTTGGCCACTATGTCTTCTATGTTCAAAGTCAGGTGGGATAATGAAGCTCCCATGATTATGATTGAGAGATTTGACGAACCTGTGCATTGCAATGAGCTCGACACCGAGGAAGAAAAACCATGGTATCATGAGGTGAGGAGGTATCTTGAGGTACAAGAATATCCCGAGAGGGCTTCCATCAATGATAAAAAGTTCTTGCAAAGATTTTCGGCTAAATTATTTCTAAGCAATGAAATTCTATATAAACGCAACCACGATTTTACTCTACTCCGATGTGTGGGAAATAAGGAGTCAGAGGAGATTATGGAAGATATGCATAATGGCCTCTTTGGAACCCATTCCAATGGACATACCATGGCCGAGAAAATCCTAAGAGATGGCTATTATTGGCCAACCTTGGAAACCGATTGCCATCTGTTATACCCCAAAATTTTCCCTCCCATATTCCTCAAGATTTGTCAAGAATGATCTTCAAATGGTTCAAAATGGCTCAAGGGTTGTACAGTCAAATCATCTCCTAAGCAGTAGACAACTGAAATTAGGGTTTTGGTTCTTTCAAGGAATTTGGGGTCCTCAATGGTTCAATCAAGTCTCATAGGCCTATATACATTCTCAAGCACCTACATGCCAAGTTTCAAGACTCACAGTGTCAATTTGCACAGTCAAAAGCTCCATTTGATCTACAGTCAACTGCAAGGGCAAAATGGTCATTTTACAGTCAAAAGTCAGAATTTTTGGTCAACATCTTATTTTGAGTTCACAATCATCATTTGATCAAGTCTTGATCATGATTCCACAAGAATAGCTCAAAAATCATCAAAGATGCAAAAGTTACTATTTTTGGACAGTAGAAAAGTCAACTGTATCTTGACCAGGGCATAACCTTTTCATGGTTTATCAGAAAAATTCCATCCAAATCTCATTTTGAAGAGGATGCAATTTCCTGCAATCCATATTCACACTCCAAGATCAAGAAATGCTCTCACAAAATGTTACCAATTTTTACATTATAAGTCAATTTCAAAAGTCAACAAAAGTACACTTTGAGTCAAAGGCCATAACTTGAGATTGGTAAATCCAAATGACATGGGACCAAAGGCATTGGTTAAAGGACTTCAAGAGCTTTCCAAAATGTCCCAGAACATGGTCATATGATCAAAATTAAGCAAGATATGCATTGGAGAAGTTGGGAAATTTTTATGAATTTGCAAAAATCAACTATCCTCAAAACTCCAATTTTTGACAAAAGGGCCCACTTTCTTCCACTTGATTCAGCCTTGTCATGCCACACACGTGTCCCATGCTTGATTTCATGACCAAACATTTATTTTTCTATTTTATTTAATTTTTATTGATTTAATTCATTTTAAATCTATAACAATTCAAATAAAATCTAAAAATCAATGGAATAGTATCTTTGTGATTTGTACAGCTTTCATATATCATGTGACCACTAACCAATTCATGCTAGGACTTATTTGTGCACAAAATCTCAGATTTGGCCATATTTAGAAAGTTTGTCAATGGTGAAAAAGTGCAAACCTAATTCTCCCATATACATGGATAAAAGCCCAAATTTTGACCTAGACTGATTGCCATATATGCAAGCAAGCCTCCTAAACCTAATTCATGACCTGAAGCTGCCTAAAAATCAAGAAACCAAAACTGAAAAAGCTTGGAAAAAAATGGAGATCGAAATCCACATTAGGGACATTCTCAAGACCAAAGCTCAACGTAGAGCGCTTGCCTACCATCCCCTGAAGCGATTGGCATAAGAACCAGACCTTTTCATCACCTACAGCTCACTGTAAGTCCTCGCGAATGTGGCCCTGAACACGAAATCCAAACTGCCAATTCTTGCGCTTTTTCTTCAAAACATTGGCATATTCATGTTTCTTGTTTGATTTCTAACCTAATTGCAATATTCAATTTCGTTTTTATGCCCTGTATCATGATGCCCGAACATAGGGCTTCGGTTTGTGCTTTTTAGGCATTTTGTTTACAGGGAAAATTGGAGCAAGCCATGACCATAGATGGACTCAGGAGGACGAAACGAGCATGGGGATGATTTTAGTCTACATTTATATTGCCTGGAAGTGATTTTAGGAAGAACCTACGAAACTTCCTGCGGATAAAAATCCGCAGGTAAAAAACCAGTGCTCAACGAAGAAGACGCTGACGCGTCTCCCTCCCATTCGCCCTTTTAAAATTCGCGCGCTTTATTTTATAATTCTAGCATATTTGTTTGTTTACTAATATATTGATTGCTTGTTATCCCAATAACGAATAAGGCAGGTTGGTGGAGTGGTTGAGCGAATGTCCAATGAGCACTGGGACCTGGGTTCGAGTCCCAGGTCCCCCAAAACAATTATTTGTTTTCTTTCTGCAGGTGATTCCATGTACTCTCCAACGCGTGATCCACCATACACCTCAGAGATCCACACGCCAAGTGGCTCCTGGCCAAATCTGAAGGCCAGGATTGAAGGACTATCATACTCCCTGGTCAACATACGTGTGGACGATCCAGAAAAGTCAAAAAGGCTTGCAACAATTGGGCCTTGAGAATTCCAAATACACCTCCAAAGTTGGCCCAACACCCCCTGGGTTTGCCTTCTATTTTCTTTCATTTATATTTTTTATTACTTGATTTATTTTCTTAATTTAATTACTAACAAAATAGTTAACATTTTCATAATAAAAATCAAAAAAATACAAAAAACATTATTTTTATTAAATTCATCACTTTTATTATTTTTGTAAATAAATAATTGAATTGATTTAGTTTTTTTAATTAGGCATAATTTTAAACTTTTTTCACAAAATAAAATTAATTAGAATATTAGGTTTTAATAATTTTGACCATTTTTCTTTATTTCCTTAAAACATTAAAAAACCAAAAAAATATTTCTTTTTATTAATTAATTAGTTTAGATTTAATTAAATGCAAAATAATAAAAAAATCTCTTTCTTTCTCAAAAAAGGGTCAAAACCCTAAAAAACTCTCTGATTTAATTTTCTCTCGCGCGTGTGATTTGTGTTGATTAATTTTTTTTATCATATAATTGTATTTGCTCCGAGGATGTAATAGCTTTAATTAGGACCTTTTTTATCGCTTTATTTAATTTCCCGCAATTTACTTTTCAAGGGTTTGTTTTTGGCGATGTAAATACCCGACGCCTTATAATAGCTTAGTTTTATTTTCCGCAACTATTAAACTACTAGATGTATGCTAACTAGGCTATGCATGAAAAGATCTCTCTTAAAATAAAATCAATCGTAGCTCACCATAACATGTACAAAGATAACATAACTGAAACCTGACACACTCGCACATGTCACTCTTAGGGTACGCCTCACTTGGTTGCCTCAACGTGGTCATTGAGTATAGGGTGTTTTAGAGGTCGCCCTCCTGTCTAGAGATCAAAGTTGCCTCGAAACGTTTGCCTCGGATGAAAATGATCTAAGACATTAGGGTTACCGCTAAGGCGTCCTACCATTGCTTTAGTGACCACATGTCCCTAAAATCGAATTGACCCGAAAACTCCAACGACGGTGCTACCTACTTCTCAATAGTGGGATAGCACTGTCTAAAATACATTTACACAGCTTAATTTCTTTTGAGTAGGTAGAGGTTCTCAGGTACTTGCTCTTTCAAAACAAAAATACTTTTCGCACTTATACTTTTCAAACAAAGTTTTCAAACCAACACTTCATACACTCTTGAGGACAGATACAAGAGTTAAATCGAAGTTTTCAAACAAAACTTTTTTCAAAACCCACAAACACAAGAAAAGCAAACTCTTTTGAAAACATAGTGAGCAAGTACCTAAGAGCCCGTGGATAACCACGGATAGAAAGGGTGCTAACACCTTCCCTTTCTATAATCTACCTCCCGAACCCGAGAAACATCTCAAAAAGGAATTTTGCTGTGCTTTTGTCCTTTCCTTGTTGGAGAAAATAAAAGACGGTGGCGACTCTTGCTTACCGCGACATTTTGTGAAACGCAAACGCGAACCAGCATTCCAAAACAGTCAGTTCTATTTCCACCGATCACACCATCAACAATCTAGGACTTGCCACAAGTGCCAGATCTACGCTGACAAGGTCCATGTGCCTCCAATCCCTTTGAATGTCATGACCGCAACGTGGCCATTCACAATGTGGGGCATTGACATGATCGGAGAGATAACCTCAGTCACCAAGATTGTGGTATCCAGATTAATCAGACATAACCTCATATGCCGTTACGGTATTCCTGAAAGGATCATTACTAACAATGGGACTAACCTCAACATTGCTATAATTACTGAGCTTTGCACTCAATTCAAAATGAAGCATCACAATTCTTCTCCGTATAGACCCAAGATAAACGGCGTAGTGGAAGCTGCCAACAAAAATATTAAGAATATTGTGCAAAAGATGGTGGTAACATACAAAGACTGGCATGAGATGTTACCGTTTTCCCTCCACGACTACCGTACTTCAGCCAAAACCTCAACTGGGGAAACTCCATTTTCCTTAGTTTATGGCATGGAAGTTGTTCTGCCAGTGGAAGTTCAGATTCCATCGCTGAGGATTATGATTGAGGCAGGCCTAGGCGAAGACGAGTCGATTCAAACGAGATTGGATCAACTGAACTTGATTGATGAAAAACGATTAGCTGCTATTTGTCATGGTCAAGCGTATCAAAAACATATGATCAAGGCATTCAATAAAAAGGTTAAGCCTAGGGTATATCAAGTTGGTGACTTGGTGATAAAACGCATCATTTTACCACAAGGTGACCCCAGAGGAAAATGGACTCCCACCTATGAAGGGCCATTTGTTGTTAAGAGAGTTTTCTCTGGCGGTGCCATGATGCTGACTACCATGGATGGCGAAGATTTCCCGCATCCGGTAAACGCAGAAATAGTCAAAAAATACTACGCATGAGAGACCCGCTAGGTTGACACACCTAAGCAAAAAAGGGGCATCCCAGCAAACCAAAAGGTTTGGGAAAAAAATTAGGGATATATGCAAAGGTTTGTACACCCGGCAAGTTGAAAACCCGAAAGGGAGACTTGGGAAAAAAGGGTATCCTGGTGGACCAAAAACCCGAAAGGGCGGTTCGGGAAAAAATTAAGGATTAAAAGCATATGACTATGTCCCGTGAAATCAACATAGTCAATTCCATCACCAAGGTCCAAGTTCAAATGGTCCAGGATTAATCCAATCAATTTCGATCAACGGCAAAGGATGTTCGAAGACATATGGGGAAATAGTAGGGCTGGAAGGCAATGAGATCATTTCACATGGTTATTTGTTTTCATTCTCAAAATTATTTTCCCTTTTTGACGAATTCCTCTTACTAGGATCTTCGTATCTCATGTACAAAAACAATAAAAAACACCTATTCATGGGAAAAATATCAATACAAATACACTTTGAACTGCAAAATTTTCTATTTTCATTTTAAATGCAAATTTGTACAATGACTAAAATTGAATGAATATATGCATATGAACATAATTAAAGCTTTTGGCACATGAGTCCTGCGAAGCATTAACATCAACAACAGAGCATCAACACATAGCATCATTAAGCCTCTCTTTAATGCATATGAAATAGCCCCCACAGAGTTATCTCATTATCATTATGCCCATAAGGATGGAAGCAACAATCCTTTCCCCAACGGAGTTGCCCACAAAATCTCTTTACATGAGTTAATCCCTGGCCAGAGTCTCAATCTCTTGGCCACTTTCTCCCTAGCTAAGTCAATTTTGACAAAAATTGAAGCCTAGGGAATTCTTTCCTAAAGGGAATTCACCTCCCCAACAGAGTTATTTCCCCAGTCGAGTCCAAGAGCCTCCACATACAACAATCATTCACCACGATTTGCCCAGCTGAGCCCATCATCCCCAGCTGAGTACATTTTCTCCAACCAAGGCTATTTTCTCCAAACATAATATATCCTCCCCAGCTGAGCTCATTATTCCCAATCGGTTTCATCCTCCCCAAGCTGAGCCTGCCTTATCCGACTGAGTCTATACTCCCCAGGTTTGAATTTCCCTTTTAAAATACTGCAAATCATAGGGCCACAACCCCTAATCCCCAGTAAGGCCGTCAACAAGGCCTTTATTATTACCAAAAAATTCTATGAAGCCTGGATCCGACCAGATATTAGAACAATTTTCAAGTTATTAATGAAGCCTGGACCCGACCAGATAACAGATGATTTCAAAGTGTTGTGAAACCTGGACACGACCAGATAATAGCCTAATTCTTCAAATATATAGAAGAACCTGAACTCAATCCGACCAAGGTTTAATTTCTTTCCCCAGTAGAGTTGTCTTTCTATCCCCAACAAATGGCTGAGAAACCTGGACCCGACCAGATATCAGTCCTCATTTCCATCCTTTCAAGAAAGCCGTTGCGAAGCCTGGATCCGACCAGATAGCAATCATCCTCAGATATTCATTATGAAACCTGGAAACCGACCAGATAACAACTAAACCCCCAAGCAGTTTATTGTGAAACCTGGACCTGACCAGATAACAATTAACCGCATCGACCTCAGAAATTGGCGAAATCCTGGACCCGACCAGATAACAGTTTTCAAACTGTTTATTGTGAAACCTGGAGCCCAACCAGATAACAATTAATTATGATTCCCAGAAAGACACTATGAATCCTGGACTCGACCAGATAATAGTACAGTTTTCCAAAAAACATGAAGCCTGGATCCGACCAGATAGTAGTTGTCATTCCAAGTTACTGTGAAGCCTGGATCCGACCAGATAACAGTTAACTTCTGTATCCCTAGCGAGTTGTTGTGAAGCATGGACCCGACCAGATAACTATTCAATTTTAAGGAATTTTCTGCAAAACCTAGATCCGACCAGATAACAATTAATCCATCTCTTCTTCTAGTAAGTTATCATGAAGCCTGGATCCGACCAGATAGTAGCCGACTACTTCATCCTCAGCAACCGTGAATACTGGATCCGACCATATAACAACTGTCGTTGGAGTTATCTTCCCCAACAAAAGCATCCTTTCAATAAAACTTAAAGATTTGCTTATTTTCCATCTCCAACAGGAAATTAGTGATTCCATCTCCCAGATTTTCCTCAGCAGTAGTCAGGGATTCATTTTCCCCAGACAAAAAAAACATACACTTCGCATTCATACATCATAGCATGTACATACCATACGCATTTGGCATGATACCACATCTGGTGAACATCATGCAAACATCTGCATTTTTACTAACCCTTTTCTCACAGGTAGAACATCAAGTTTTAGTATAAATCGACAAGAGGTTTGTGTTGATATTTCTTCTAGCGTTTACCAACATTCCTCTAAATGGCATCTATAAGCCCATTCAACATCCATCTTCGAGTGCAAATTTCTGGGCACTCTAGTGTTCAAACATCTTTCACCTTCAAGTCACGAATGGCGGATCTTCCAATCTAACCCTTCAGGTTCAAGAAGTTGGAACAGGGGAAGCTGTTGTACTCTAAAATTTTCCCTCTCATTTCTCAAGGAATCACCCTGGATTCTCAAGTTTTCTCTCATACAATTCAAAGCCTTGAATTATCATTTTTTATCAAAAAAACCATTCACAAGGGCAAAATGGTCATTTGCATGCTGAGAAGTCTAACTTTGACTTTTAGACCAAAACCAAGTTTCAAGAATCATATTTCATCAAGACATGTTGGAATATGAAGTTTGTATCATCAAAAACTTCAAAGTCAAATTTACTGTGGAAAATCCAAATTTCTAAATACTTGGAATTTTTTCTAAGTATTTAAGAAAAATGACACTTCAGAACTTCTGAGCCAGCCTCCAGGCAGGTGCAATCAGAAGTTGTAAACATGGTTCATCGTATAGTCTTCAGTCAGAACATGGCTCTTCAGCATCTACGCAAGTTCAGTAAGAGTTTGCTAGGGTAATGCAAAGAAGGTAATCAAGCATAATACGAAGCCTGAAAGCTCCTTCAGAACATGCTGGAGCCAGAAGGTAAGAGGATCAGAAGATTGGATGCTACGCTGAACCAGAACTTCAAATCTAGAGTTTTCAAAGATAAATCAAAGAAAGTTACTGGAAAGCCTGGAGAATCCTTCAGAACATGCTGAGGCAACAAGGTACAAAGACCAGAAGTTGGAAGTTTATCCTAGATAGAACTTCTGATCCAGAATTAAGAAATGATGCAAAATCTCAAATTACAGGATTTTTGATTTTTGACAAATCTCATCATCATTTAATGCTCATTAATGCTCACAGCCACTTTTGAGTCTTTGTCCAAAGGATCTCCCCACGTGTTGCATAGGAATACCTTTGTTATCCTTAAAAGCAAACTTTTATACAGAAGTATGGGAGGGTCTATGCATTACTTTTTGCTTGTGGGTTTACTTTTCCTTAATTCCTGCTTGCTAATCCAGTCTAGGCTAAAAAACACTGTCAACTATCACACCCTTTTTTTTTGAACTTGCTTTAAGAACAAGTCAGCATCTAGCGTATGATGTTGGCGCTACTTGACCTCTCCAAAACTACAAAATCTTTGCCTATAAATAGAACACCTTTGGCAATTGAAAAGAGGTCGAAAATTTGAGAAAGAAAATCCTGGAACCCCTGCATAAATTCCAAGAGTTCTAAGAACTGTAAACACAACACATAAAACCTTGTTAACTTTTGATTTCTTGCCTTCGAAACCCCACTTGTTCTTAAATATTTCTTGACTAAAAAACCATTCACACAGTTTTTGATCCACACGTTGGAAACCACCTAAACTTTTGTATTCATACTACTTCACATTCTCCATCCATCTACTCAAAGAAATCAAAACATCACCTCTTTGTTGTGCCAGAAGTTGAGAACCTCCATCCTGCTGAGCACGTGAAGAAGTTGTTCAGAACCTCACCAGAATTCAGGATTAACCTCTGTCCCATAGAATCTTTTCAGCTGTAAGGTAAGCTTCTACTGACTCTTATCACGTTATTTAAATCATTACCAGATTTACATGCTCAAAAATACAATGTAGATATCATGTTTCTAATGTTGTACATATTCTGAGATTTCATGCACCTGCCTGTTTAAGTAGAGAATAAATCAGTTCAGAACTTCTTGAAGAAACTATAACTCAGAGTTAGGATTAGCAAATACATGTTTGCCTCTGATTTATGGTTCTGATATTTCTTATTTCTCTGAAGCACCATGACACCTGCTATAACTGTTCTATTCATGTCTTCTATTTTGTGGAGAAATAACCAAATTACAGATGTTCTGACTAGCATAGAGAGAGAGACCAAGTTCTGTCAGTGGCACCAGTATTTCTGGAGTCTGTTTTGTTACCAGTAATATCAGAACTTCTGAGAACTACTGTGTTCCCAGTGGGTTCAGAACTTCTGGCCTTATACATTTTCACTAACAGATTTCTGTTTCGCAGCGTGCCAGGGTCAGAACCTCTGACTTCATTTTTATCAGCAACACGCTGATTATTTTTTCCTGTTTTTCATTATTTTTGCTATCACTTTCCATTCTGTTAATCAGCAAACATCAAAAGTATTTCCTTCACACTTTATTTTATTTCTTAAAACAAAAGACCAAAATATTTTCTTAAAACAAAACAAGTTCATTTCACATTTTCTTGTACATTCTTATACATTTCAATATGGTTGTAATAATAACTGAGGGTTTATTTTTACTTGCAATCCCCATTCGTACATATGTACCCCCATCCCCTAAATATTGTAATAGCGTAGAATTTCATTTTCCGCAATTTACTTCTACTGTAAAGTAATTAGGTGTGTATGGAAAGAGATAAAATCAACAAGTAAATAACCCTAATCAAAGATTAAATGCATGCAAATCAAACACACTATTCACACATGCACCCTTAAGGTTAACTCCACTTGTTGCCTAAAAAATGGTCATGTTATGCATGTGGGGTGTCTTAGCACAAACAAAAATATAAGATCATAGTCCCTCGATGACGCTATCAAAGTTGCCTTTCAAAATGATCTTAGTCCCTAAAAGAAAAGTGCTAAGTCATCTCACAACATTGCTATCATGGTCATACGATGACCCAATTCCCGTCCCTTCACATCCAACGATGGGGCTTCTTACCAAAACAATGGTAAGATAGCAACATCTAAAGGAGGAGGAAAAGCACATCTAAGACCTTTTGAGTAGGTAGATTACTTTTAGTTACTTGCTCACTCTTAAAACAAATAACCTTGCTATTTTCAAAAATAATCACAAACACTTTCCAAACATCTTTCCAAACTTGAAACATTTTCAAAAGCCCAACACTTTGTATACGTTCTTACAAACGAGAATTATTACAAAGTTTGCCTAAACGAGGGCGCCTTTTCAAAATACTTTCGAAAACCATACAAAGCGTATTTTTCAAACAAAAAGCAAGTGATCTAGCAAGTAACTAAGAGCCCACGGAAAACCATGGATGAAAAGGGTGCTAATACCTTCCCTTTTCATAATCTACCCTCCGAACTCAAGAAAACTTCTCTAAAGGTATTTCCTGTGCTTTTTCACCTTTCCTTATTGGATAAAAGAAAAGTCGGTGGCGACTCTTGCTAAACCGCAACATTTACGAACACAAACACAAAACACCTCAAGTCAGTTCTCCCACCGCATCACAGAACGGTACTGTTGGCTCCTGAATTCAACACCTACTATATATTGGTCTTTTAGACCAAAAATGGAATAAATAAAACCAAGCTGGAGAATGTTTCGACGTGTGAAATAACTTAGAGAAAATATCTAAGTTACATATTAGTCTTTGACCAGGACTCACTATCAAGATTTCGACTAAGAAGGTATTATGACCTTCGACTAGAAGAAAATACCTTCGTGTCGACACCAAAGGCGAGGGACATTTGAATTTGAATTATTGGAGGGAAAGACGGTTTTGCCACCAGTTAAAGGAAAGCAACGTGGCTGGAAGCTAGAGGTCAAGGGACATGCAGAGGACACTTGTCCTCATCTTGGAGCTGAACCACCCCTCGACGGTTACATAGTTTTTAGTATAAAATAGGAAATCTATGTAGTTTTTCCGTGTGTTCAACCTATTGTGCTAGTTACTCAAATATTGTCCAAGTACCCGTTGTGTGAGAAAGGATAAACTGAGAAATGTACGTTGGAAACACCAATTTTCATTAATAAAGTCTTTTTACATTGCTTTGATCTTATTTTTCTAAGTTACTTTTCCTGCATCTTTACCTGCATTTCTATTAACTTTCTTACTTTCCAAAACCACAAGTATCTTGTCTTTGGTTGAACGTGCGTTCTTTCTGGATTTCTTTTTTATTTTACATCAACCCAGTATAAAAGTTAGCATATGTTCTGGGATCAATCTGATCGATCTCGCGAGTAACCAAAAGGACTTTCCTTTTTGGAGGATCAGCGATTGTTTACCAAAAACCACGGTAAACAAATTGGCACACCCGGTGGGACGTTGCTAATTTTTATTAAATATCTTGTTCATGTTATTGCTTTTATTTTTGTACATTTATAACGTTGCATGTTATTAAGAAGTGGTAGAATAACCAACGAGTGTACTGTTAGGAAGAAAAATAGTGAGAGTAGCATGGCTAACGAGCCAAATCATGGAGAAATACCTCCGCCAAATACTACTTGAACAACAGTTATTACCACCGTCGGAGAAAATATCTCAACTTTCGTTGGCTCAATACCAACCACAAATCAAACAGGACCCGTACTTTCGTATGTGGGTCCAAGAGGTCCATTAGGAACGCCCCCACCAAGGGCAAACCCAGGATCTCGACCGTTCGTGCCCCCAGGATTTTCGACAGCCTGGATGGGTCGAGAACAGCCATATGGCATGCCAACCATTGAAATGGCTAGCCTTATGAATGCTGCTTCTATTTTTTCAGAACCTTTGGTGAGTGCATCATCGCCATTACAGGGATCTGGAGCCAGTATGGCAAATTTGGGTAGAAACCAATTTTTGGGAGGGCCATCTCATACAATACCAAGCCTCACAAATGCTTCTACATCAATTTTGAGGCAACAGATGGACAAAAGTAATCATGATATGGTGCAAATGTTGGCACAAACTCTAAGTACAGTGCTAAACCCCCTCATTCAAAATACTACCCATTCGAACCAACAAATGACAGCGCAAATAACGCGCATAAATGAATTTTTTGGGGTGCCCCAAACTATTCGACAACCCCAAAGAATACCAATAATAGTAAACCAAGGGGTAATCATGGAAGAGGATTTGACTGTTAATCAAAATCCTCAGATCCCTAGAGTAGAAATGGAAAAACCTAGGGTCGAAATACCTCGAAATCCCCCACCAATCCCTAGAGAAATCGATCAAGGAGTGATTATGGTGAATAGAAACCAAAATGATGATGAAATGATACAACAAGTTCAACACCAAAATTATGGAACAGACAATAATTTGACTACCATGATCGAAAGGATTATGATTCAGAATGGGGTGAACATTGGTTTTCACAGACCAAACTTCACATCCCCATTGTCAGAATATATTCTGCAAACAAACTTACCCCCTAGGGGAAAGGTTCCCAAGTTTACCAAATTTTCAGGGGATACGATAGAATCTACTATCGAACATGTGGCTAGATATTTGATAGAGGCTGGGGAAATAGCAAACAACGAAAACCTTAGGATCAAATATTTCCCAAGTTCCATAACAAATAATGCTTTCACTTGGTTCACTACCCTCCCGGCCAATTCGATCCACAATTGGAATCAATTGGAAAGATTGTTCCATGAACAATTTTACATGGGACATACCAAAATAAGTCTAAAAGAATTCGCTAGTGTGAGGAGAAGATTCACTGAGCCAATTGATGAGTATCTAAATAGGTTTCGATTACTTAAAGCCAGATGCTTTATGCAAGTGCATGAGCATGAATTGGTCGAAATGGCAGCAGGGGGCCTAGATTATTCAATTAGGAAAAAGTTAGATACCCAATACCTGAGAGACATGGCCCAACTGGCCGATAGAGTTCGACAGGTAGAACGCCTTAAAGCTGAGAAAGCTAAAGCTACCAAAACTCATCGAAGAGAAAGAGTAGCCTATGTCGAAATGGATGATGATGATCCAGAGACATCTAGTGATCCTATAGATGTCGAAGAAGGAGAGATAGATTTGGCATAATTAAAACAAGGACCTCCATATTCTTGTAAATTGCTAGTACCATCAAATGGAAAAATTCCTGTAGAGTCTGAGAAAAACAATGACAAATTCCCTAAGAAAACTTATAGTTTCGACATATCCAAACGTGATGAAATATTCGATTTATTAGTTAAAGATGGCCAGATGATAGTTCCCCCAGGGGAAAAGTTTCCTCCTTTAGAACAAAGACAGAAAAGAGGTTTTTGTAAATACCATAATTTTTTGGGCCATAAAACCTCACAATGTTTCCTTTTCAGGGATCTTGTTCAACAAGCGCTTAAAGAAGGAAGGCTAAAATTCGCTGATAAGCCAGCGATAAAAATTGACGCAAACCCACTGCAGATGGAGGCGCAATATGCTGAGCCAGTCGGTATTCACATGGTGGAAGTTTCCGAAGACTTCATTACTAAGCCCATCTTTGGAAGTTTTACTGGAAACATATCCAGGAAAACTATCGACACTGAAGGCCTAGATCTGAACAGAGGATTTGCCCAAGGCTCAAACAAAAAGGCAGCAGAGCCTCACCCAGAAGTTAGCACCAATGTGCAAAGAAAACAAAGGAAACCTCTAGAGAGAAAACCTCTGGCGTGGCCAGAATAATGTGGGTCAAATGATGAGGGTGACTCCGACTCTGACGACACTTTAGACATCATGGTGAATGTCATATCGGTGCTTCCTAGAGAATATAACCATCAGGTTGAAGTTGAGGAAACTGACTTGATGGTCAAGGAAGAGATGGCCAGACACATGCCAATGTGTTACTATGTAATGAATAATGGCTGCATGGAAGAACAAAACGCTTTCTTCGAGCCACCAACGGAGGCGATGAAAAATCACCTCAAGCCCATGTTCATCAGAGCGAAGATAGGGGAAGAGACTATAAACAAAATCCTGGTCGATTATGGGGCGACCATAAACATAATTCCACAATTCATGCTGGAAAAACTAGGAAAGAGAGATGCTGACATCAAACCCCATAACATGGTCCTGTCCAATTATGAAGGAGGAATTGGAACCATAATGGGCGTCATACAACTAGATCTCAAAGTGGGATCAATCCTTCGACCCACCATGTTCATGGTGATCTCAACAAAACCAAACTATAAATTTCTCTTGGGTCGAGAGTGGATACATGGCATCAGTGCAGTGCCATCCTCGATGCATCAGAGGGTCACGATATGGCATCCCAATGGTATCGTGGAAAACATTGAGACAGATCAAAGCTATTACTTAGGCGAAATCAACAGCGTCAGAAAGAATAGTTTCGACAGAAATTTGGCTCATATAGGGCCATGTAACCCCTCTGAGTTTGATTTGACTCCAGCACCTAACGCTTTCTGCTCTCTGTATCTACACTCTGACTACGGTTTTCAGTGGGATAGAGAAGACTTGTCAAACATCGACTATGGAGGATTTGATGATATACGACCAATAGGCTGGGGAAGTGAGTTTGGTGAAGATGACTGAGTCACAAACTTTGCAAAAGATTTCGGCATATGTAGCCTAAAATAGAATGATATCGGCCTTGGAGGCTGAGGTTAAGTATATGGCTCTTGAAGCCAATGAACATGTCTCTTCTCAAAAAGGCCCTGGGTAAGATTTCGACCCAGAACCTCCCGACTTGGAAGTAAAATACTTTCGAGATCAGAGGTTAGACGCAATCTATGATGATGAACCTCTAGGTTTCGAAAAGGATCCGTTGGCGAACAATGTTAAAATGTTAGCACAAGACCCTTTGGAGGAGGTAAACCTAGGCGAAGGTCCTGCAAAAAAAGCCAATGTACATCAGCGCAAAGATAGATCCAGGACTCAGGGTCGAAATGATCCAATTGCTAAAAGAGTTCAAGGATTGCTTTGCATGGGATTATGACGAAATGCCTGGTCTCGACAGAAGTTTGGTGGAACTACAATTGCCAATAAAGCCTAGAAAGAAGCCCGTCAAGCAAACTCTAAGGCGCTTTGCACCAGAGATTCTGTCGAAAATCAAAATGGAAGTCGAAAGACTGCTGAGATGCAAGTTCATCCGAACGACCAGGTATGTCGAATGGATTGCAAATATAGTGCCTGTTATAAAGAAAAAAGGTACCTTAAGGGTGTGCATTGATTTCAGAGATCTGAATGTTGTAACACCCAAAGATGAATATCCAATGCCGGTGGCGGAAATGCTTGTCGATTCTGCCGCTGGTTTCGAGTACATGAGTATGCATGACGGGTACTCTGGATATAATAAAAATTTTATTGCTGAAGAGGATGTGTCGAAAACAACATTTCGTTGCCCTGGGGCCTTAGGCACTTACGAATGGGTAGTGATGCCCTTTGGCCTAAAAAATGCAGGGGAAACATATCAAAGAGCCATGAATTCGATCTTCCATGATTTTACTGAAACATTTATGCAGATTTATATTGATGATATTATTGTCAAATCTGTTTCAGGGAAGACTCACATGGACCATCTTCGACAATCCTTCGAGAGGATGAGACGCTATGGTCTGAAGATGAATCCTCTAAAGTGCGCTTTTGGTGTCAAAGCAGGAGACTTCTTAGGCTTTGTGGTCCATAAAAATGGAATCGAGATAAACCAGAACAAGACCAAAGCTATTATGGAAACCAAAGCGCCAACCAATAAGAAGGAACTGTAGTCTCTACTTAGGAAGATAAATTTCTTAAGGAGATTTATATCCAACCTCAGTGGGAAAATGCAAGCCTTCTCACCACTACTTCGACTCAGCAAAGGAGGATTTGAATGGGGGCAAGAACAACAAGAGGCCTTCGACAAAATCAAAGAGTACCTCACCAAGCCACCTATTCTGGTACCTCCTTGAAGAAGTAGAAGTATGAGATTGTACATAGCTGCATCTGATAAAACTTTAGGGAGCATGTTGGCTCAAGAGGATGAGAATAGTGTCGAAAGGCCCATTTATTACCTCAGTAGAGTTTTAAATGATGCAGAAACTATATATAACAAGGTTGAGAAACTATGCATATGTCTTTATTTCTCATGTACAAAACTCAAGCAATATATAAAACCAGTTGATGTGTATGTTTCGTCTCATTTTGATGTTTTCAAATATATGTTGTCAAAACCTATTTTGCACAGTAGAATTGGAAAATGGGCACTTGCGTTAACTGAGTATTCATTAACCTTTATGCCTCTCAAGGCCGTGAAAGGTTAAGTGGTAGTAGACTTTATAGTCGACCACTCTATAAAAGAGGAATCACTGAATTATTTGGAGATTGAACCTTGGAAGTTATACTTTGATGGTTCTAGTTATAAAGATGGAACTGGAGTCGGGGTTCTCATTATTTCTCCAAACAAAATTCCAACAACGTTTAAGTACAAGATAGAAGGGGATTGTTCAAATAATGAGGCTGAATACGAAGCTTTAATCGTAGGCCTTGAAATCTTGTTGGAATTTGGGGCAACTCAAGTCGAAATAATGGGAGACTCAAAGTTAGTCCTAAAACAAGTTACGAAAGAATACAAATGCATAAAGGAAAATCTTATCATGTATTTCGTAATAGCTAGGTAGTTGTTGAAGAACTTCGAAGTAGTTAACATTCGACATATACCCAGATTGAAAAATCAAGTGGCTAATGATTTAGCACTGATCGCTTCCGGGTATAAAGTTTCGAAAGACAAACTACAACAAGCGATCGAAGTTAGAGGAAGAGTGGCATCCACTAAGTTTTCTCCAATGGATTTGAAGACCACAACGTTAGGATGCACTGATCACGAAAATTTTGAAATTTCGTTCATAGAGAATCTAACAGAACAAGATTGGAGAAAGTCTGTAGTAGATTATTTACAGAATCCAATGGCTTCGACAGAACGAAAAATAAAATATAGGGAACTGAGCTATATATTAATGGGAAATGAATTATTCAATAAAACACCTGAAGGCTTGCTACTGAAATGCCTAAGTGAAACAGAAGCGTATACAGCTCTTTCCGCCACACACGCTGAGGCGTGTGGAGCACACCAAGTAGGCCATAAGATGAAATGGCTGTTGTTTCGACAAGAACTATATTGGCCCACTATGTTAAAAGATTGTGTTGAGTTTGCAAAAGGATGCCAAGAATGTCAAGTACATACAGGTATTCAGCATGTGCCGGCGAGCGAACTTCACTCGATCGTGAAACCTTGGCCTTTTAGAGGATGGGTGTTGTACCCCAAAATTTGCCATCCCATAGTTCTCAAAACATTTCAAGAAAGATCCCCAAGTTGCTCAAGGTAGTCCAAGGGTTGGCCAGACAAGCTCTCTCCTAAGACAGTCTACCTCAAATTAGGGTTTCATGTTGCATCAAGATACTTGAGTCCAAGTGATCCCAAATTCTCACCAATGTCCTAATATGTTATCAATATCATCCATGTCAAGTTCCAAGCCTTGCAGAGGAAGTTTTCTCAATCAATTGCTCAAAGACCTGAAAATCAACGGTGCTAGGGCAAAAATCAACTGTGGCTCAGATACAGTCAAACTTCAAGACTTTTAGTCAACATCCTCATTTTGAAGTATATTTAATCATTTGATCAAGGGTTGATCATGATTCATCAAGGATTGCTCATAATTCATCAAGAACCAAAAGTTGCTAAATTAGGGTTTTGTAAGAAAAGTCAACTCAACTTTGACCAAGCATAACTTTCTCATACTTTATGAGAAATGACCCATCCAAAGCTCATTTGGAAGAGGATTCCATGCTCTACAATCCATATTCAGCTCCCAAGTTCAAAATATGCACTCACAAGAAGTTATGAATTTGGACATTATAGGTCATTTTGAAAAGTCAACAAAAACATCTTTTTTATCAAAGCTTCATACATGAGCATGGAATATCAAATTGATATGAGACAAAAAGGGTTTCTTAGAGGACATCCCAATATTTCTAAAAAGTCAAAGAATACCTCCAAAGAGTCAAAATTGAGAAAGTTATGCATTGGTGAAGTTGACCCTTTTTGCAAAATTGCCAAAAATCAACTGTGCCTAAAACATCAAATTTTGCCAAATGGGCCCAATATTTTTCACTTGTTTTGAGTTGGAAACATAGTCCACGAGCTCTAGCCCTTTCCACTTGTCATTATCATGTTTTTATTATTTATTTTGATTTTTATTTGATTTAAATCAATTTTAATCAAAATAAATCATGAGAAAATCCAAAATATTGAAAACAAAAGATTTTGTGCTTGTTTCAGGTTTTAATTACAACTAGCATCAAATTAAACTCGTGCAAGGCATTAGGGTGGACAAAAAGATTGATTTTAGGCCAATTTTGGAATGATATTCAAGAGAATCAAATCACAATCAAATTCAATAATGGAAGAAGATTGAGTACATTCTATCAACCCTAATCCATTCCTTGATACATATAGAACGAAGGCAAACCAAAAACTAGGAGGGAAGGAGGCGCATCATCAAGAACACAAACTTGAAAAATCAAGAAAAAGTGCAAACATGAATTCCCATTTAGATGCAATTTCAGGACCTTTGAACCATTCCAATCGTTTCCTGAGGTCATCAGCAATCCCAAGCAAGCATTTCCAGGCCTTATATCGCACTGTTTTTGGATTTCGTTTTAGGGTTTTTGCTTATAGGTAAAATTAGCCTTCATGAATGGTACCATTATGTTCAGGAGGACAAGACGAATCCAACCATGGCATTAGATGTCATTTATATTGCTCATGGAGGATTTTGGAACGAACTTTGTTTATAGTGACGGACAAACGTCCGTAGGTAAAAGTGTTTCACTTTTACCAACGGTGCAAGGTTGAAGACGCCTGCGTGTCACCTCCCCATTGGTATATTTGAATCCTGGCGCACATTTTCATTGTTTTCCATTGACTCACTTTATTTTTGCATATCATTATTATTGCTTATTTCATGTACAACAAAGAACAAGTGGCGTAGCGGCAATGGAGTGTATGGTAATTGCTTCAGGACCTGGGTTCGAATCCCAGGTCCCCCAACTTCTCCATGTTATTTTTCTTTTCAGGATCCAACGCGTTTACAAGCCAAGGGACTACCATAGACTCTCAAGATCTAGCCCTTAGATCTCCAGATGGCCAAATCTGATGGCCATCATCTGAAGGTGCATCATGAGGCCCAGTCAACGTAGGGCAGGAAATCATAGAAGTCAAACGTGGACTTAAAATTATTGGGCCCAAGAATGCTTCTCACACCCCCCCAAACTGCTAAATTCAGGCCCAAATCCTTTTCTCTATTCTTTTTTTATTTGTTTTATTTGATTTTAATTTATTTTACTAACCAAATAATTATTTTATTTTATCAAAAAAATCACAAAAATATTACTTTTCATAAATTAGGTCTAGATTTTATTTTTATTAAAAAAAATAATTAATTTAATTAGGTTTGTTAATTGATAACTTTAATTTCTTTTTTGTACATAATTAAAATCATTAGAGCAATTAGGTTTTTACTTCTAACTTAATTTTATTTTATTTTCCTAAAAAATAACCAAAACATAAAGAATAGGTCATGTAATTATTTTCATTAATTAATTTAATTAACTAATTAATTGTATATTTAATTTTAAAACCTAAATTCTTTTCTTTAAAAAACTATTAAAAAACAACAAAAACATTTTTCTTTTCATTAGGTTAGAAGGGTCAAAACCCTAATTTCTTCCCGATCTTAATTTTTCTCGCGCTCTTTATTTTTATTATTTATCATATTATTGTATCTACTCACAAGTTGTAATAGTTAATTAGGTCTTTATTTTTATCGCTTTATTTTCAAAGGGTTTGTTTTTGGCTATGTAAATACCCGAAGCCTTGTAATAGCGTAGTTTAATTTCTGCACTTTAAATTCGGCAACATATTGAACTGTTAGATGTATGATATAGGATGCATGACAAGAATGTATGTTTAGTTTTAAAATGGTTAGACAACCCTAAATGTGCAAAGATAATAAATCTGAAACTGAATCACTCGCACATGCGCACTCCTAGGGTACACTCCCACTTGGTTGCCTTCGGTAAACGGTCATTGAGTATAAGATGCTTTAGTGGTCGTCCTTTTGTCCAAAGATCAAAGTTGCCTCGGAAAGGTTGCCTCGGATATTGTTGCCTCGGATAATTGATCTAAGACATTAGGGTTACTACTAAGACGTCCTAACATTGCTTTAGTGACCGTACGTCCCTTTTCAAATTGACCCTCAAAACTCCAACAACGGTGCTACCTACTCACTAATAGTGGGATAGCGCTGTCTAAAGGAAACGAACATAGAACGATTCTTTTTTCGAGTAGGTAGATTAGTTCTTAAGTACTTGCTCATTCAAAACAAACTTTTCACACTTACACTCCTTTACAAACAAAGTTTTCAAAAACACTTCATTACACTCTTGAAGACAGAAGCAAGAGTTAAATCGAAGTCAAAACAAAAGCTTTTCAAATCACACAAACACAAAGAAAACAATTTTGAAGATGATGAGAAAGTACCTAAGAGCCTGTAGATAACTACAGATAGAAAGGGTGCTAATACCTTCCCTTTCTATAATCTACCCCCCGTACTCAGAAATATCTCAAAAAAGGAATTTTTCGGTGCTTTTTTCCTTTCCTTGTTAGATAAAATAAAAGTCGGTGGCGACTCTTGCTTACCACGACATTTTGCAAACACAAACGCAAAGCGCAAACCAGCAATTCCTTAAAAAGGGAAACACGTCCCGGCTATAGCCACCGTATCACAGAACTGGCGACTCTGCTGGGGACGAATAAGTGGGGTGTACCTTAGGATTAGTTCATCATATTGTTTTCAATTATTTGATCTGTTTGCTTTATCTTTGTGGGTTTTGTATCGGAGTTACTATAGATCCTAACCCGGATCTGGAGATACCTTTTAGGTAAGTAGCAATAGACTGTGAGGGAACTGTACAGCGTAGATCGATACGGTTGAAGCACTAGCTACGTTGGTGTGACAAATTAGTTGGTACCGATATCCCTTGTGGAGGAACAAGGAGAGTATGAGGCTGCTAATGGGTCATTAAGCATCAACTGACCTTAGAACCTATAGTTGACCAACTTGGCCATAGAAATAGCAGTATGCTACACTCATTGAGACCATACTCTCGCGATGGTTCCGGCCGCAAGAAAAGATTGCTAAGCTGAAACTATGACCGATGGAAGATGGTCAGTGATATTGAGAACCTCTATAACCCGATTACTATTATTAGGACAGGTTGAACCAACTGAACTTCAAGAGGGTAATACCTAGACCTCATGCAAGCCTAAACCTAAGGCTGTTTGTATGACTTGTGTGCTTTCAACTTGAACTACTTGCAAATTTTCATTATCTGACAACATGAGTTCCTTGCAGGTTTTGTTTACAGTCCTTATCCAATAACTTGGATTTTTGCCGGATTTACTTGTTTACATCACCTTGTACTTTTGCTTAAACGCATAGCATACACATTATAACATCACGCCTTAACATTTCCTTAACCATTTCAAGGATCTCAAGGGTTTGTGATGCAGGTTATGGTAAATCAAACGTCTAGCAAAGGGCAAAGGGGGTTTATTTTCCTCTAGCCAATGTCGTCTAGAGATCAAAACATGATCACTTGAGTCAGGGGTTATGACCCACTCGATATGGTGAGCTTGAATCTTGAAGAAGGACTCTTAACAAAACGAAGTTTCTTCAAACAAATTCTAACAGTTTCTTGTTTACCCCGCGAGATCCTTGAAAACATTGCATACATATCATATATATCATTGCATAACAGGTATTCCATTACCGGTCTCTCATGTCCTTGCTGTTTATTTCAGCAATGGCTCTCAAACAAGACAATAGAGATCTTCATACTCAAGAAACTCAATTCAGGGACATATTCCTAAACCTATCTAAGGGGCAGGAAGAGTTGAAAACACTCCTCATTGGGAACTTGGTCAAGAAAAGTCCTGAAGACAATAAGGACGAACGGCTGGAACAATTGCAAGCTGAGGTAGTTGCAATAAGAACCCAATTTCCGGGGCAGATGGCTCTTATCCAAGGCTTAGCTCGGGAACAAGAAGAGTTGAGAACCATTATCAACCAGCTTCATCAAGAAATATACAAAAGTATGAAGCAAACAGTCAAGGCCGGGGACCAAGGCATTGATCAGCCTCCGAAAAGACAAGAGTTTGGTTTGGTGAAGAATGGACCTCTCCAAGTTGCTACTACCTCACGGGTCCAACAACAACCTCGCCAAAAACAACGGGTTAATCAGAGTAAGACAGATACACCCAGGAGGTAGTTTACCAAGCTCAACATGCCGCTGTCCCAAGCTTTGTAGCACCTGTTGAGATTGAATCTGGTGATGTTGATAGGACCTCACCTGAATCCCAGGACTTCTTCACCTGACTACAATCCTGATGCAAGGTGCGCATACCATTCCAACAGCCCAGGGCATGATACTGACGACTGTTGGAAGTTGAAATACAAAATTCAAAACCTGATTGATCAAGGAGCATTGGAATTCATGCAAGATGGTCAACTGGAATGTTTCTATCAGTCCTCCAAGGCTCACCATTTGAAGTGACAAGTTCTAACAAGAGAGGCTTTTGTTCATTAGAATTTTCAAGTTGTAATTTTCTTTTGATTGTTCGAATATTTGTTCATGTCAAACTTTGTTACTTTATCAATGCATTGCATATGTCTGTTTTGAATCAACCCATTCATATTCACTATATTTAAATTGCTTTCCTTTTTGTGATGTTCAACTCTCAATTAAAAAACTCTAAGCCTTTAGAGGGAGGATGACGAAAATGATACCACAATCTCTACAGTATGCTTTTGAATAAACCCCGCTGACGATGTACAGGCGTTGTTTCAAATCCTTAACAGTGGAGTTTTAAGAAAGATAATCCCTAGTCAACCCCTTTGAGCCAAAGATGTAGGAGTTTTTCTTTTTTCCATGCAAATTAAAACCCTTAATCACAACCTGGGGCGGGGTAGTTTTCTCAGTTAATCCAGGTGCACAATGAATGGCATCAAAGACGTCCTTCCAAAACGAAAGACGGTGATGGTTCCCTATAATCATCAAAGACAGACAATCATTATCTCTTAAAATAAAAGCCCATTAAGTCAAAACCTATGAAGGAGACTTAAGAAAAAAACTGGGGCATCCCGCTGACTGTAATCACAAGAGAAATAGTTCAGGCAAAAGACAGGGACAATAAAATAAAAAGGAAAAAGAGCCTACAAACCCTAAACAAAAAAGGAAATGACTGC
The DNA here is from genome assembly GCA_948472305.1 of Vicia faba. Classification (NCBI taxonomy): domain Eukaryota; kingdom Viridiplantae; phylum Streptophyta; class Magnoliopsida; order Fabales; family Fabaceae; genus Vicia; species Vicia faba. The sequence continues at coordinate 1,242,335,943 of OX451737.1, forward strand.
CTACTCAATATCTGAACCATCACTGGAATATCAGAGTAAAGACTCGAATGAGATCTAAATGCACAATTAGCTGAGTTTAGGATCGAAGAACATCATGAAGAACAGGTGGGTACAAATAAAATTTGAGCCTTTATCCTTTGTTTCTTAAAACCATGAACCAGACCACGTTATAACCCTTAAAAGCCCTAGCTGAAGCATGGGTTAGTTCGAAATCATATTGTTACAAAAAGGTATCCTAACTTCTGTAGGGCTTGCTGTGAATCCTGAGTTAACATCACATTTAACAAAATTTTCCTGTCTTACTGAAAAAAGCATTTTCAAAAAAAAAAACTTCAAGACAAACATAAGCTTTGCATTCTTAAAATAACATTATTTGCATATGACTGTTTGTTCAACAGTAGAGAAATTCGCACGATGAATATCTAGTGAACCAAAACCTTCTCAATAAAAAGGATAACCTCAAGTGGAAAAATACTTCCAACCAAAGGGCACAACATGACCATTGTCCATCATCTGGGGGCAGTCAAGTCAAGATTCAAGGAATCTCTCAAAAATGCCTAATAGCCAGGGACAAATCTCCATCTGAGTCACTTGGGGCATTAGACATGAATTCTAGCGACGGATTTTGCATGATCAAACGAGCATCTTTTGGTATCGTGGCAACACAACACTACCGGCAGTGACGACTCCCTACACCCTGAGAGCGCGAACATAGTCAGAAAATACTGCGCATGAACAAAGACCCGCTAGGTTGACTGGCCTAGGCAAAAATAAGGGTATCCTGATGAACCAAAAAGGTTCGGGCAAAAATTAGGGATAACAAAATATTTGTACACCCAGAAAGTCGAAAACCCGAAAGGGCGGCTTGGGCAAAAAAGGGTATCCCGATGGACTGAAAATCTGAAAAGATAGTCTAGGAAAAGTTAGGAATTAAAGCGTACGACAATGTCCCGTCATCTCGTTATTTTCCTACCAAAAGAAGATTTTTCATTTCAATCGGCAGTTACCAAGCACCTCATAGGTTGGGATAATACTCGATCCACAAGGCCTCTGCAGGCACCTTCTCCCGCAGATACAGGGGTAGAAAAGTCTCGATGCAAAGCCATCGTCATATCCTCAGCATGCGTCCCAATAACATTCACTCCCCGCAGAGTAAGAAAAAGACAGTGATGTTAGCTGTCTAAAACAGGACACCACTCTCACAAGCTAAGGCTCTCAACCGCGAATGAGTCGGCGATATTCTCCCCAAGCAGAGTTTATCTATCACCAGCACTGGAAAATTATCCCCAGTGAAATTTGGAGAATTATCCCCAGTAGAGGCTGGAGGATTGTCCCCAGTAGAGCCTAAAAGGTTATCCTCAGTGAAGTTGCAACTGGAAAATCATCCCCAATGGAGTTCATTCCTTTTACAAACAGAAACACAATTCCCAACAGAGTATCATTATCGCCAACAATGGTAATTCATCCCCGGCCGAGGTTATTCTTCGAAATCAACAGATCCTCCGGCAGAGTAGGTCCTCCCCACAGAGTCATCTCCTCGTTAGTCCATTCCCCAGAGGAGTTATCCTCTCCCGCAGGTTTATTCTCATAATCATCTTCATTCACTATCCCCAGCGGAAACGAAGAATTCAACTCATTTCTCCAGTAGCAATCCAGGATTTATTTTCCCCAGCTAAAAACATCACATTTCCATACATCATGACATGCATACACATTATACAACACAATCTCATTTATTTTGAGAACATCATTGCCTGATACATATCATGTATTACATACAGCTAACCTTTACCTTTCAGGAAAGATACAATCAAATTCTCACAAAATTCAAGCTATGAAGCCTTTACCTCAGTTGAACAACGGACGACCGAAGTTCCTAAAATTCAACAGAGATGATTCCTCAGTAGAATACGGACGACCGAAGTTCCTAAAATTCAACAAAGATGATTCCTCAGTAGAATACGGACGACCGAAGTTCCTAAAATTCAACAGAGATGATTCCTCTGTAGAATACGGACGACCGAAGTTCCTAAAATTCAACAGAGATGATTCCTCAGTAGAATACAGACGACCGAAGTTCCTAAAATTCACCAGAGATGATTCTTTAGTAGAATACAGACGACCGAAGTTCCTAAAATTAAACAGAGATGATTCCTCAGTAGAATGCGGACGACCGAAGTTCCTAAAATTCAACAGAGATGATTCCTCAGTAGAATACGGACAATCAAAGTTCCTAAAATTCAAGAGAGATGATTCCTCAGTAGAATACAGATGACCGAAGTTCCTAAAATTCAACATAGATGATTCCTCAATAGAATACGAACGACCGAAGTTCCTAAAATTCAACAGAGATGATTCCTCAGTAGAATACGGACGACCGAAGTTCCTAAAATTCAACAGAGATGCTTCCTTAGTAGAATACAAATGACCGAAGTTCCTAAAATTCAACAAAGATGCTTCCTTAGTAGAATACAGATGACCGAAGTTCCTAAAATTCAACAGAGATGATTCCTCAGTAGAATGCGGACGACCGAAGTTCCTAAAATTCAACAGAGAGGATTCCTCAGTAGAATACAGACGATCGAAGTTCCTAAAATTCAACAGAGATGCTTCCCCAGTAGAATACGGACGACCGAAGTTCCTAAAATTCAACAGAGATGATTCCTCAGTAGAATACGGACGACCGAAGTTCCTAAAATTCAACAGAGATGATTCCTCAGTAGAATACGGACGACCGAAGTTCCTAAAATACAACAGAGATGATTCCTCAGTAGAATACGGACGACCGAAGTTCCTAAAATTCAACAATGATGATTCCTCAGTAGAATTCGGACGATCGAAGTTCCTAAAATTCAACAGAGATGATTCCTCAGTAGAATAACGGACGACCGAAGTTCCTAAAATTCAACAGAGATGATTCCTCAGTAGAATAACAGACGACCGAAGTTCCTAAAATTCAAACAGAGACGACTCACCAGCAAAATAACAGATGACGAAGCTCCTAAAATTCTACTTCTCTCAACAAAGATCAGCCTTCCCCAGCGGAATCTTCCTTAACGACAGGTATACAAGCTCTCGCTAAGGAATCTCTTATGCGATTGACACTCCTTCAGATGGCATCTTTAAGCCCATCCCCTCGTCAGCAATTTCCAAATGGCATCTGTAATCCCATTCCCGACTTCACAAGAAAATTACCACTTCATGCGAGTGCAAATTTCTGGGCACTCTGGTGTTCAATCATCTTCCACCTTCAGATCACGAAAGGCAGACAAGCCAATCTAAATCTTCAGGTTTAAGAAAATTGAACAGGGGCAGCTGTTGTACCCTAAAATTTTCCCTCCCATAGTTCTCAAAACATTTCAAGAAAGATCCCTAAGTTGCTCAAGGTAGTCCAAGGGTTGGCCAGACAAGCTCTCTCCTAAGGCAGTCTACCTCAAATTAGGGTTTAATGTTGCATCAAGATACTTGAGTCCAAGTGATCCCAAATGCTCACCAATGTCCTAATATGTTCTCAAGATCATCCATGTCAAGTTCCAAGCCTTGCAGAGGAAGTTTGCTCAGTCAATTGCTCAAAGACCTGAAAATCGACTGTGCTAGGGCAAAAATCAACTTTGGCTCACATACAGTCAAACTTCAAGACTTTTAGTCAAAATCCTTATTTTGAAGTATATATCATCATTTGATCAAGGTTTGATCATGATTCATCAAGGATTGCTCATAGTTCATCAAGAACCAAAAGTTGCTAAATTAGGGTTTTGTAGGAAAAGTCAACTCAACTTTGACCAAGCATAACTTTCTCATGCTTTATGAGAAATGAACCATCCAAATCTAATTTTGAAGAGGATGCCATGCTCTATAATCCATATTTAGCTCCCAAGTTCAAAATATGCACTCACAAGAAGTTATGAATTTGGACATTATAAGTCATTTTGAAAAGTCAACAAAAACACATTTTTTGTCAAAGCTTCATACATGAGCATGGAATATCAAATTGAGATGAGACCAAAAGGGTTGCTTATAGGACACCTCAAGATTTCTAAAAAGTCTAAGAACACCTCCAAAGAGTCAAAATTGAGGAAGTTATGCAATGGTGAAGTTGACCCTTTTTGTGAAATTACCAAAAGTCAACTATGCCTAAAACTTCAAATTTTGCCAAATGGGCCCAATCTTTTTCACTTGTTTTGAGTTGGTAACATAGTCCATGAGCTCTAGCCCTTGCCACTTGTCATTATCATGTTTTTATTATTTATTTTTATTTTTATTTGATTTAAATCAATTTTAATCAAAAGTAAATCACGACAAAATCCAAAATATTGAAAACAAAAGATTTTGTGCTTGTTTCAGGTTTTAATTACAGTTAGCGTGAAATCAAACTCGTGCAAGGCATTAGGGTGGACAAAAAGATTGATTTTAGGCCAATTTTGGAATGATACTCAAGAGAATCAAATCACAATCAAATTCAATAATGGAAGAAGATTGAGTACATTCTATCAACCCTAATCCATTCCTTGATACATATAGAACGATCGCAGACCAAAAACTAGGAAGGAATGAGGCGCAACATCAAGAACAAAAACTTGAAAAGTCAAGAAAAAGTGCAAACACGAATTCCCATTTAGAGGCAATTTCAGGACCTTTGAACCATTCCAATCGTTTCCTGAGGTCATCAGCAAGCCAAAGCAATCCCAAGCAAGCGTTTCCAGGCCTTATATCGCACTGTTTTTGGATTCCGTTTTAGGGTTTTTGCTTGCAGGTATAATTAGCCTTCATGAATGGTACCATCATGTTCAGGAGGACAAGACGAATCCAACCATGGCATTAGATGTCATTTATATTGCTCGTGGAGGATTTTGGAACGAGCTCTGTTTATAGTGACACACAAACGTCCGTAGGTAAAAGTGTTTCACTTTTACCAACGGTGCAAGGTTGAAGACGCCTGCGTGTCACCTCCCCATTGGCATATTTGAATCATGGCGCATATTTTCATTGTTTTCCATTGACTCACTTTATTTTTGCATATCATTATTATTGCTTATTTCATGTACAACAAAGAACAAGTGGCGTAGCGGCAATGGAATGTATGGTAATTGCTTCAGGACCTGGGTTCGAATCCCAAGTCCCCCAACTTCTCCATGTTATTTTTCTTTATAGGATCCAACGCGTTTACAAGCCAAGGGACTACCATAGACTCTCAAGATCTAGCCCTTAGATCTCCAGATGGCCAAATCTGATGGCCATCATCTGAAGGTGCATCATGAGGCCCAGTCAACTCAGGGCAGGAAATCATAGAAGTCAAACGTGGACTTAAAATTATTGGGCCCAAGACTGCTTCTCACCCCCCCCCCAAACTTCTAAATTCAGGCCCAAATCCTTTTCTCTATTATTTTTTTATTTGTTTTATTTGATTTTAATTTATTTTACTAACCAAATAATTATTTTCTTTTATCAAAATAATCACAAAAATATTACTTTTCATAAATTAGGTCTAGATTTTATTTTTATTAAAAAAAATAATTAATTTAATTAGGTTTGTTAATTTAGATAACTTTAATTTCTTTTTTGTACATAATTAAAATCATTAGAGCAATTAGGTTTTTACTTCTAACTTAATTTTATTTTATTTTCCTAAAAAATAACCAAAACATAAAAAATAGGTCATGTAATTATTTTCATTAATTAATTTAATTAACTAATTAATTGTATATTTAATTTTAAAACCTAAATTCTTTTCTTTAAAAAATATTAAAAAACAACAAAAACATTTTTCTTTTCATTAGGTTAGAAGGGTCAAAACCCTAATTTCTTCCCGATCTTAACTTTTCTCGCGCGCTTTATTTTTATTATTTATCATATTATTGTATCTGCTCACAAGTTGTAATAGTTAATTAGGTCTTTATTTTTATCGCTTTATTTTCAAAGGGTTTGTTTTTGGCTATGTAAATACCCGAAGCCTTGTAATAGCGTAGTTTAATTTCCGCACTTTAAATTCCGCAAAATATTGAACTGTTAGATGTATGATATAGGATGCATGATAAGAATGTATGTTTAATTTTAAAACGGTTATACAACCCTAAATGTGCAAAGATAATAAATCTGAAACTGAATCACTCGCACATGCACACTCCTAGGGTACACTCCCACTTGGTTGCCTTAGTTAAACGATCATTGAGTATAAGATGCTTTAGTGGTCGTCCTTTTGTCCAAAGATCAAAGTTGCCTCGGAAAGGTTGCCTCGGATATTGTTGCCTCATATTATTGATCTAAGACATTAGGGTTACTACTAAGACGTCCTAACATTGCTTTAGTGATCGTACGTCCCTTTTCGAATTGACCCTTAAAACTCCAACGACGGTGCTACCTACTCACTAATAGTGGGATAGTGCTGTCTAAAGGAAACAAACATAGAACAATTCTTTTTTCGAGTAGGTAGATTAGTTCTTAAGTACTTGCTCAATCAAAACAAACTTTTCACACTTACACTCCTTTACAAATAAAGTTTTCAAAAACACTTTATTACACTCTTGAAGACAGAAGTAAGAGTTAAATCGAAGTCAAAACAAAAGCTTTTCAAATCACACAAACACAAAGAAATTTTTTTTGAAGATGATGAGCAAGTACCTAAGAGCCCGTAGATAACTACGGATAGAAAGGGTGCTAATACCTTCCCTTTCTACAATCTACCCCCCGTACTCAGAAATATCTCAAAAAAGGAATTTTTCTGTGCTTTTTCCTTTCCTTGTTGGATAAAATAAAAGTCGGTGGTGACTCTTGCTTACTGCGACATTTTGCAAACACAAACGCAAAGCGCAAACCAGCAATTCCTTAAAAAGGGAAACACGTCCTGGTTCTAGCCACCGTATCACAATGGTCTTTAGATCTTATTGGAGAGATTCGACCAGCGTCTTCTAAAAGCCAGAAATACATATTGGTGGGCAGTGATTATTTTATTAAGTGGATTGAAGCAATCCCTTTAGTCAATGTAAACCAAGAGAGTGTCATTGAATTTATTCAAAAGTACATTATATATAGATTTGGAATCCCTGAAACAATAACAACAAATCAAGGATCAGTCTTTACTGGTCGAAAGATGCAAGACTTTGCTACAGAAATATGGTTCAAATTGTTAACATCTACACCTTACTATGCGCAATATAATGGCCAAGTCGATGCAGAAAACATAGTAGTAATCAGTTTAATAAAGAAACATGTGGGAAATAAACCTAGAAACTGGCACAAGACGCTAGATCAAGTTTTATGGGCTTGTCGAACCTGTCCTAAAGATA
>OX451737.1:1242943325-1243121739 GCA_948472305.1 Vicia faba
TAAGTAGCAATAGACTATGAGGGAATTGTACAGCATAGACCGATACGGTTGAAGCGGTAGCTACGTTGATGTAGCACTTTGGTTGGTATCGGTATCCCTTGTGGAGAAACGAGGAGAATACGGGGCCGCTGCGTGGTATCGTTAAGCATCAACTCACCTTAGAACCTTTAATTACCCAACTTGGCCATTAGAAAGTAGTGAGATAGCAGGCCTCGGTGTAGAGCTGAGAACTGGTTGATACTCGATGCTACGCTCATTGAGACCATACTCTCGGAATAATTTCGGCCGCAAGAAAAGATTGCGTAAGCTGAAACCATGACCGATGAAGGATGGTCAGTGATATTGAGATCCTCTAGAACCCGGTTACTTTTCTAGGATAGGTTGAACCAACTTAACTTCAAGAGGATACTACCTTTGACCTCATGCAAGCCTTAAACCTAAGGGTTTTGTGTGATTTGACTGTGTTTGCAATAATTGTGTTTGCTATACCTGTGGTTTATCATGACATCATGCATCATAACATGGCATTCATGCTTCATTACACTAACCATTTCAAAGACCAAGGGAATTTATCTTTGTTCTGTTTTACAGATCATGGCTTCCGTGCATAGAAATACCATCTGATTCAACTTTGTGCAGATACCTGCCCAACTTAAAGAGCTAGCATCAAGAGTTTCTGAAACTTCTACTTTCATTAAGAGACACGGTCAACTTCTCAGCCTGGTTACTTCAAACCTTGATGAACAGATGATGAGCGTACTATTTCAGTTATTCGATCTCAAGCATCACTGCTTCACCTTTCCAGATTACCAGCTGGTACCCACTTTGGAAGAATTCTCTCATCTATTGGGCATATCCATTCTTGAATAGGTACCCTTCACAGGTATGGAAGAAGTTCCTAAGCCAAAAGTTATTGCCTTAGCTTTGCATTTGAAACGGGCCGATGTGGTATCCAATTGGGAAACTCGAAGCGGAGTCGAAGGTTTTCTAGCCAAATTTCTGATAGACCAGGCTCAGTTGTTTTGGGATGATTTGGATTTTCAGGCTTTTGAGGATGTCTTGGCTCTTCTTATCTATGGTTTAGTTCTCTTCCCTAATTCGGACTCCTTTGTAGATGTGAATGTTGTCAAGATTTTCCTTTCTCGCAACCTTGTGCCTACCTTGCTTGGAGATATCTTGCATGCTCTCCATACTTGTACTATGAAGAGAAGATGGACTCTTATGTGCTATGTGTTGTTGCTGTCGAGGTGGTTTATTTCTCCCCTCCCTAAGTCTATGCTGAAGAATGAAGAAGGTTTGGGTTGGTCGCACAGAATAATATCACTCGCTCATACGGATATTCTTTGGTGTTCTCGGGCTATGGAAGACACTGCTGTCATTGACCGCTGTGGGGGGTACCCTAATATCCCATTACTTGGTATCAGAGGGGGTATAACTTGCAATCCTTGTCTAGCTTTGCGATAATTTGGTCGTGCTCGAAGGGATGGTCCCCATGAACTACTTCTCTAGGACATTGTATTCGACTATAAGGATGATGTTAAGGAGCATCGCCGGAAGTTCATACGGGCTTGGGGCATGGTAAACAGATCTGACCCTAAAGAGTTGGGACCGAAGACTTCCCTTCCTATGCAGCCTTATCTCCAATGGGTCTGAGCTCGTGCCCAGAAGCTTATGATGCCTTATGAGGACGTATTACCAGTGATTGTGGAGCCCACTAATGAAGAAGGCATTCCTTACACGGTTCTCTATCCTTACATGCCCACTGATCCTGGGGAGTTACAGAGGTCTTGGATTCAGATGAAGAATGAGCGGGATACTTACCAGGAGCAGTTCCATGAGTAAGAGAGGGAGGTTTTAAAGCTCACCAGGCAGCTCGAGGAAGAAAGAGTGATCAATGACTATATCAGCATAAAGAGGAAGCGTCCATGGGACTTTTGATGTTCTATTTCTAGTTTTAGATTTGTTTTATTTACTTATTTTGTAAAGCCTTAAAGGCATTGTGAACCTTCAAAGTTTAAGCTAATAAAGTTTTGTTTATTTTGGTTTGCAAATTTAAATTTCCCAAAGTATTTGAAATCATTACATGCGCATCCCATTATCATAGACATCATTACAGGTACCACTACAGGTTTCTCATCTTCTTCGCTATTTATCTCACACAGAAATTTCTTCCGATCAAGCCATCAAAGATCTTCAGGCACAGAACGCCCAGTTCCAACAGATGTTCATAAGTCTGGCTAAGGGGCAGGAGGATTTGAAGACCCTTATTCTGAAAGAGAAGAAGAAGAAGAAGAAGAAGAAGAAGAAGACTGGTATACTGAATATGGGTAAAAGGTTCGGAGAAAGGTTGAAGCATCAAACTGATCTGACCTCTTCATCCAAGGAAGGGGAGAACCAAGAAGGGGAAATGGACCCTAGTCCTGCAGTTTCTGACAATGATACTGATTTTGATGATGAGCAATATCCTCCTGCTGAGGATAGGTACAAGCAGCTAGAAGACCGTCCGAGTGCTATGGAAGTTCAAAAGATACTTGGCTTGGATTTCGGAGAATTGGGATTGGTATCGGGAGTGGTCATACCTCATAAGTTCGAAGCTCCAGTTTTTGCCAAGTATGATGGAGTGTCCTGACCAAAACTCCATCTCCGCTCGTATGTCAGAAAAATCCAACCCCACACCACTGATAGAAATTTGTGGGTGCACTTCTTTCAAGATAGTATGTCAGGGACTCAGCTTGAATGGTTCTACCAGTTGGAGGGAGCCAGTGTCCGAAACTGGGAAGATCTTGCTGCTGCTTTCTACAAGCAGTATCAGTACAATGCCGACCTTTCTCCCACTCGTACTCAACTCCAGAGTATGTCCATGGGTGCAGGTGAAGGCTTAAGGACTATGCACAGAAATGGAGTAACTTAGTTGGAAGAGTTCAACCCCCGTTGTCTGACAGGGAGTTGGTTGACATGTTTCTAGGGACGCTGTCTGGTCCATTCTTCAATCATTTAATAGGCAGCTCGTCATCTGGTTTCATCGAGCTGATTTTAACTGGAGAGAGAGTAGAAGCTGGAATTCGAAGTGGTAAAATACAGAAGGATGTCTCCTCGAGTTCAACAAAAAAGTCTTTCACTGGTAAGAAGGAAGCCAACACAGTCTATAGCTCGAGGGGCCAAAGCAGATCTGAGCACCGTCAAATGGTAAATGTTGTAGTGATACCAAGACCCGCAGTTGCTCCACAATGCAACAATCAACAAAGGGTGGAAAGACCACAACGGCAGTTTACCCGCATCAACATGACTTTGGCTGAAGTATTACCTCACTTATTAAAATCCAACTTGGCAACCTTGAGAGAGGCTCCCAAGAATCTAAATACTACCTCTCCCAGATACAATCCCAACGCGCGGTGCGCCTACCATTCTGAGAGTCCAGGCCGCAATACAAATGACTGTTGGGCTCTAAGAAACAAAGTACAAGACTTGCTTGAAGCTAAGGAGATAGAGTTTGATGCTCCAGAAAAGCCGAATGTTATAACTGCTCCCATGCCCAAACATGGTCGTGGAGTCAATGTTGTTGACATTGATTTGTTTGTGACCTCTGTTGAAGAAATTTCTACTCCTCTTATGACTGTTAAGAGGAATTTTCTATTGGCCGGTTTATTTCCGGGTTGTGGTGAAGGTTGCCACATATGTTCAATTCTACCTTCTGGTTACCGTTTGTTGAAGTCAGGTGTCCAGCGCCTGATGGATAATAAAGAGATTTTGTTTGAGAAGACTATGATTCTTGTTGTTCTAAATGAAGACGTTACCATTATAACCATTTCCGCCAATCCTTCCAAGGTTTCCTCGAGAAGACCTGTTAGGATTACATCCGCTCCAAGAATTGCTCCGCTAATAATCATCGTTCCTGGTCCCATACTGTACACTTCAGATAAGGCTGTCCCATGGCATTATGGTGCTGGTGTGTATTATCATGGCGTTAAGCAAGAGCTGAAGAATGAAGAAGCTGATACTGATGTCAATAATATTGTCGGGACTAGTAAAGTTACCTGAAGTGGAAGGGTCTTCTCTCCCGAGATTTCCCCGAAGACTATCATCAAGCCTACTGTTATTCCAACTACTGCTCCAACCAGCACTCCTGACATTTCTCTTATTCCAGTTCTTACTCCAGTTATCACCCATATCACTGAGCCATCTGGGACTCGGGGCAAAGGAATTATAGGTGAGCCTGCCCGGATGGAGGCACCTAAGAAAATCGTTGTAGAAGCCTCTAAACAAGAAATAGAGGAAATACTGAAAATTATCAAGAAAAGCGACTACAATATGGTCGAACAGCTGGGGCAGACCCCGTCAAAGATCTCCATGTTGTCTCTGTTGTTGTGTTCTGAAGCCCATGCGAAGGCTTTGATTCAATTTCTAAAAACTGCGCATGTTCCGCAGGAGACTTCAGCAGATCAGTTCGAAGACTGTGTGGCCAGCCTGATTGCTAACAATGGGTTAGGTTTTTCATATGCGGATCTGACACCGAAAGGAAGGAAGCATAATGATGCTCTGCATGTCTCAATTGAGTGTAGGGGCATCACTATGGCTCAAGTGCTGGTAGATATTGGGTCTTCGCTGAATGTTCTGCCGAAAAAGGCGTTGGACTGTTTGGATTGAAAGGGGTTGACTATAAAGCCTAGTAACATTATGGTGACGGCATTTGATGGATCGAAGAGAATGGTGCACGGGGAGGTGGACATCCCTATCAAAGTGGATTCTCAAACTTTTGGGTCCACCTTCTACGTAATGGATATCAGGCCGTCAGATTCTTGCTTGTTGGGTCGTCCTTGGATCCATGAGGTTGGGGCAGTTACTTCCACACTCCATCAAATGCTGAAGTATCCAGTGAAGGGAAAGATTGTCACAGTGCGAGGTGAAGAAGAATATATGGTGAGTCACCTCAATTCTTTCCGCTATGTAGAGATGGACGGGGAATTCATAGAAACTCCTTGTCAGAATTTCGAAGAGGTCCCTCAGATCTTGGCATCAACTGAAGTTACTACCGGCAAACCTCCGTTGAAGATGGCTTCTCTCAAGGACGCCAAGGCTGTGGTTGAAGAAGGTGGGTGTACCAATTAGGGTCAGCTCCCTGATTTCACTCACAAAACTGACAAATTTGGTTTGGGCTTTACTACAGGGGCTCAAAGGGTTGTTAGGCGCGCGCGGGCTGGAAGACCTCCTCTACACATCAACAATTGGAGAATTAATGCAATTGAAGACAGTGAGGAGGATTCAGACATCAACAGCTGGATCTACCCAACAACCAACGGTGGACCGAATAATTGGACGGCTAGGGACTTCATACCTGTTTCTTTTATTCTGCAATAATTGACTTTTGTTTTAAGATTTGTAATAAATAGTTTGAAACATTACGGCCCGGTGCCTTGCCCGAGGAACCTTGGCTTTGCTTGTGAGGGCTATTATTTGTCATTTCATATATCATTAATAAAGCATTGGACGTTTCTTGCATTACAAATTTTGCGCTCTTTGTTTTTATTTTCAATCTCTCACTTTATCAAAACAGTTATTTTCTTACACACACTCACGTATCATACTGCAGACCCATATCCACTCTGGATCCCATTGATAATAGCTCTGCTACTGCCAGTTATGACTTCAAAAATCCGATCAACCAAGCCGAAGACGAAGGTGAGGATGATTATGAAGTGCCTGGAGAACTTGCTAGACTATTACAGCAGGAAGAAAGGGCCATACAACCTCATGAAGAACCAGTTGAGTCAATGAATTTGGGTACAGAGGAAGACAGGAAAGAGGTTAAAATAGGTGTGAATCTGGAGCCTAGTGTCAAACAACGGTTAGTACAGATGCTACACGACTATGTTGAGATCTTCGCCTGGTCCTATGAAGACATGCCTGGTTTGGACACTGATATTATGGTACATCGCCTGCTGACTAAAGAAGACTGCCCTCCGGTAAAGCAGAAGGTCTGTTGTATGCGCCCTGAAATGTCAGAGAAAATCAAGGCAGAGGTCATGAAACAGTTCGACGCAGGATTCTTAGCTGTCACTTCTTATCTGCAGTGGGTTACCAATGTCGTTCCGGTACCTAAGAAGGACGGTAAGGTACGAATGTGTGTGGACTACAGAGATTTGAACAGGGCAAGCCCCAAGGATGACTTCCCACTTCCTCACATTGATGTTCTAGTCGACAATACCGTGCAGCATAAGATCTTCTCCTTTATGGTTGGTTTTTCTGGCTACAACCAGATCAAGATGGCTCTTGAGGACATGGAGAAGACAACCTTCGTTACACAGTGGGGAACCTTCTGTTACAAGGTAATGCCTTTTGGGTTAAAGAATGTTGAGGCAACTTATCAGCGCGCAATGGTCGCTTTGTTCCACGATATGATTCACCACGAGATCGAGGTTTATGTTGACGACATGATCGCCAGGTCCCAGACTGAGGAAGAGCACCTTGATCATCTCCAGAAATTGTTTGACAGGTTGAAGACGTACAAGCTGAGGTTGAATCCTAACAAGTGTACCTTCGGGGTAAGGTCTGGTAAGCTTCTGGGTTTTGTTGTCAGTAACAAAGGTATTCAGGTAGACCCCGCAAAGGTAAAAGCCATACAAGAGATGTCGTCTCCCTACACAGAGAAGGAAGTTAGAGGTTTCTTGGGACGTCTAAATTACATCGCCGGGTTCATTTCACATCTGAATGCTACTTGTGAGCCAATCTTCAAGCTGTTGAAGAAAGATCAAGTGGTAAAGTAGAATGATGAATGCCATACCGCTTTCGAAAGAATCAAGGAATACCTTCAAGAACCGCCAATTTTGATGCCTCCAGTTGAAGGAAGACCTTTGATTTTATACTTGACAGTGCTAGACAATTCAATGGGGTGTGTGTTGGGGCAGCATGACGAGTCTGGTCGAAAAGAGCATGCCATTTATTACCTTAGCAAAAAGTTTACCGACTGTGAGACCCGATACTCATTGCTCGAGAAAACTTGTTACGCTTTGGCATGGGCTGCTCGCCGACTGAGACAGTATATGTTGACTCACACTACCTTGTTGATATCAAAGATGGATCCGATCAAGTATATTTTCGAGAAGCCCGCTCTCTCCGGAAGGATAGCGAGATGGAAGATGATCTTAACCGAGTACAACATCCAATACACAACCCAAAAAGCAATCAATGGGAGTGTATTGGCAGATCATTTGGTGCATCAAGTCGTGGATGACTACCAGTCCATGAATTTTGAGTTCCCGGATGAGAATATCATGTTGGTAACCGACTGCGAAGAACCTGGACCGGATGAAGGACCTGAGGAGGGATCTCGATGGTCTATGTATTTTGATGGAGCCTCGAACGCATTGGGTAATGGCATTGGTACTATAATTATATCTCCCGAGGGCTTTCATACTCCATTCAACGCCCGATTATGTTTTAACTGCACCAACAATATGGTGGAGTATGAAGCGTGTATCATGGGTCTTCGAGCTGCTATTGACCTGAGGATTAAGTTCTTAAATGTATTCGGATATTTCGCTTTGGTAATAAGTCGGATCAAAGGAGAGTGGGATACGAAGCACCCGAATCGTATTCCTTACAAAGAGTATGTACTGACATTGCTCCCACACTTTGAGGAAATAACCTTTGAACATTTCCCAAGAGAAGAGAACCAGTTGGCGGACACGCTAGCTACCATGTCTTCTATGTTCAAAGTCAGGTGGGACAATGAATCTCCCCAGATTAACATTGAGAGGTTGGATGAACCCGCACATTGCTGCGACATTGAGACTGAAGAGGTAGTAGGTAAACCCTGGTTTCACGAGATAAAGAGGTATCTTGAGGCCCAAGAATACCCCGAGGGGGCATCTGTTAATGATAAGAAATTTCTGAGAAGGTTCATGGCGAAGTTCTTTCTTAGCAATGGGATCCTTTATAAGCGTAACCATGATTCAACCTTACTACGGTGTGTAGAAAAGAGCGAAGCAGAAAGGATCATGGCGGAATTACATGAAGGAACTTTTGGAACCCATTCAAGTGAACATACCATGGCGAAGAAAATCCTACGGGCAGGATATTACTGGTCCAATATGGAAGCCGATTTTTATCAGCACTCTCGAACCTGTCATAAGTGCCAAGTCTATGCTGATAAGGTGCATGTACCTCCGGTCCCTCTGAATGTTTTGACGGCTCCTTGGCCCTTTGCAATGTGGGGAATTGACATGATTGGCGAGATCAGACCTACTGCGTCTAACAGGCATCGTTTCATTCTGGTGGCTATTGATTATTTCACAAAGTGGGTTGAGGCAGCTTCCTTTGCTACAGTAACCAAGAACGTCATGGCGCGATTCATCCGACACAATCGGATTTGTCGATACGGTGTACCAGAGAGGACTATTACTGACAATGGTACAAATATCAATAACACAATAATCACTGAGCTCTGCAAACAGTTCAAGATTTAGCATCATAACTCTTCTCCCTACCGGCCGAAGATGAATGGCGTTGTTGAAGCGGCTAACAAGAACATCAAGAAGATTGTATAAAAGATGACGGTGACATATAAAGACTGGCACGATATGTTACCATTCGCTCTTCATGGGTACCATACCTCGGCACGGACGTCGACAGGGGCAACACCCTACTCTTTGGTATATGGCATGGAGGCAGTCCTACCCATCAAAGTCCAGATACCCTCTCTCAGGATTATGAAGGGTGCAGGTTTGAACAAAGACGACTGGATCCAAACCCGACTTGATCAGCTGAATCTAATCGATGAAAAGAGACTTACTGCTATATGTCATGGTCAGACGTATCAAAAGCGAATGATCAAGGCTTTTAACAAGAAAGTCAGACGTCAAGAATATCAGGTCGGGGATCTAGTGATCAAACGCATCATACTACCGCAAGGTGATCCCAGGGGCAAATGGACCCCCATATACGAAGGGCCATTTGTGGTTAAGAACATTTTCTCGGGAGGAGCTATAATTCTAACCACCATGGATGGTGACGACCTTCCTCACCCCGTCAATGCAGACGTAGTGAAAAAAATACTACGCATAATCAAAGACCCGCTAGGTTGAATGGCCTAGGAAAAAATAAGGGCTTCCCGGCGAACCAAAAGGGTTAGGGCAAAAGTAAGGGATGAAAATGAAAAAAAACTGTACACCCGGCAAGTCGAAAACCTGAAAAGGCGACTTGGGGAAAAAAAGGGTATCCCGGTGGACTGAAAACCCAAAAGGGCGGTCCAGGAAAAATTAGGGATCGAAGCGTAACACTATGTCTCATTAGATCATCTTGCAACCAGACTTCGGTATCAAGTATCAAGCTCGGACAGCGCCAATCAATCTGATCAACCTTTGACCAAGCAGCAAAGTGAGGAGACGCTTGAAGATATAAAAGGCAATAGCAGAGTTGAAACCCGATGGGGTCGTTTCACATAGCTATTTTTCTTTCTTTAACACAAATTGTAATTTCCATCTTTCGGCGGCGTTCTCTTACTAGGACGTCAGCCTCTTTGTACAAAAACGCCTATTACAGACCCACTTCAAAATCAATACAATTCATCTTTACAAGAAATTTCAATTTGTTTTTCTTTTTTTCTGTTTTGTTTTGCAAGAACGTCTGATGATTCATTTTTGATATATGCATTTGAAAATGATTGTTGCTCATAAATATTTACACAAGAAACAAAAGACAATTACTCGTAATTCTAGGAACAGGGACAAACAAGAAGTGCCCAAACCTTACAGTTACTCTGCCCACCAGGTATCGAGATAGAGCCAGCTTGAGAACATCAGTAGTGGTACATACACTCCCCAGAGTAAAAAGTATCCAAAGACATTGATGTTAGCTTTCCCGAATAGGACACAACTCTCCCCAACTAAGGTTCACGATCACGACTGAGTTAGTAAATTTTTCCCCAAGCAGAGTTTATTTCTCTCAAGCAGAAATTCAATCTCCAACAGAAGTCATTATCACCAGCAACGAAAATTCATCCCCGGTGGAGTTTATTTCTCCAAATCAGCAGATCTATCAACAGAGTATCTCCTCTCTAACAGGGTTATTCTCCCGTAGAGTTGTTCTCAAATAGGGTCTCTCCTCGGCAGAATATCCGTAAACGAGGGGCAAATCCCCAGCATAGTCATCTTTGTTCACCATCCCCAATAGAAGCGGAGGAACTATGGTTCTTTTTTACGGCAGTCAAGAATACCACTTATCATACCCTCCAAACAGTAGTCAGGGATTTATTTTCCCGGACTCAGATTATTACGCCAGCATTTCATGTTCATACATCATGACATGTGCATACATTACATATAACATAATCTCAATTATTTTGAGAGCCTCACCACAATGCATCTCATGCATTGCACATAACTAACCCTGTATTTCTTTCAGGAAATACAGTTATTATCAACAATTTCCAGCAAGTCCATGATCAACACTCGAAGCTAAACAGAGTAATCATCAGTGCGACAGATGCAACCTTACCCAGATTCCTCCAGCAGTCCCACACCGACTCATCACAAGGAAACCTCACCCAGGTTCCCTCTGCAGTTTTACCCAAACTCATGTCGAAGTAACCCTACTATACAGGTTCCTTCTCACAACCCTACTATCCAGGCTTTCATATCGAAGTAACCCTACTACCCAGGTTCCTTCTCACAGCCCTACCATCCAGGCTTTCATATCGAAGTAACCCTACTATCCAGGTTCCTTCTCATAGCCCTACTATCCCGACTTTCATATCGAAGTAACCCTATTATCCAGGTTCCTTCTCACAGCCCTATTATCCAGGCTTTCATATCGAAGTAACCCTACTATCCAGGTTCCTTCTCACAACCCTACTATCCAGGCTTTCATATCGAAGTAACCCTACTATCCAGGTTCCTTCTCACAGCCTTACTATCCAGGCTTTCATATCGAAGTAACCCTACTATCCAGGTTCCTTCTCACAGCCCTACTATCCAGGCTTTCATATCGAAGTAACCCTACCATCCAAGTTCCTTCTCATAACCCTACCATCTAGGTTCCTTCTCACAGCCCTACTATCCAGGCTTTCATCTCGAAGTAACCCTACCATCCAGGTTCCTTCTCACATCCCTACTATCCAGGCTTTCATCTCGAAGTAACCCTACCATCCAGGTTCCTTCTCACAGCCCTACTATCCAAGCTCTCATATCAAAGTAACCCTACTATCCAGGTTCCTTCTCACAGCCTTACTATCCAGGCTCTCTTATCGAAGTAACCTTACTATCCAGGTTCCTTCTCACAGCCCTACTATCCAGGCTTTCATCTTGAAGTAACCCTACTACCCAGGTTCCTTCTCATAACCTTACTATTCGGGTTCTTCCTCTCTTATCCCCAGACAGTAGTCCACGACACTGTAAGACCTGGACCTGATCAAACACATTTGGTTTCGCATTTCCCCAGAAAGTCGCGGTGCAGCATATACCCTAACCAGACACGCAGTTCACTTCCCCAAATCAGAATTATTCCCCAGTAGAGTAACGGATAACTGAAGCTCCTAAAACTCTATTTCTCTCAAGACATAGACCAACATTCCCTAGCGAAGTCCTCCTCAACAACAGGTATACGAGTTCTCACAAAGGAATCTCTTATGTGATCGACACTCCTTCCGATGGAATCTTTAATCCCACCTCTGACAATTCTATAGCAACTACTAAATGGCGTCTATAAGCCCATTCCCGATCTCACAAGTCAAGTATCACTTCATGCGAGTGCAAATTTCTGGGCACTCTAGTGTTCAATCATCTTCCACCTTCAGATCACGAAAGGTAGACGAGTCAATCTACATCTTCAGGTTTAAGAAGATTGAACTGGGGCAGTTGTTGTACCCCAAAATTTACCCTCCCATATTTCTCAACACATGGAAAGAGAGGCCCCCAAATTGCTCAAGGAAGGTCAAGAGTTGACCAGACAAACTCTCTCTTAAGGCAGTCTACCTTAAATTAGGGTTTCCATCTTCATCAAGATGTGTGAACCACAAAGGACTCAAATTCTCACAATTGTTCTTATATGTCCTCAAGATCATCCATGTCAAGTGTCAAGCCTTGCAGAAGAAGTTTGCTCAGTGAATTGCTCAAATGCCTGAAAATCAACTATACTAGGTCAAAAGTCAATTGTGGCCCACATACAGTCAAACTTTAAGATTTTTGGTCAACATCCTCATTTTGAAGTATTATTAATCATTTGATCAAGGGTTGATCATTATTCCTGAAGGATAGCTCACAATTCATCAAAACCCAAAAGTTGCTAAATTAGGGTTTTATAGGAAAAGTCAACTCAACTTTCACCAAGTATAACTTTCTCATACTTTATCAGAAATAACCCATCCAAAGCTCATTTTGAAGAGGATGCAATTACCTACAATTCATATTCGTCCCCCAAGTTCATAATATTCACCCACAAAAAGATATGAATTTTGACATTATAGGTCCTTTTGAAAAGTCAACAAAAACACCTTTTGGGTCAAAGCTTCATACATGAACATGGAAGACTCAATTGATATGAGACCAAAAGGGTTGCTTAGAGTACATCTTAATCTTTCTAAAAAGTCCAAGAACACCTCTCTGGGGTCAAAATTGACAGAGTTATACATTGGCCAAGTTGACCATTTTTGCAAAATTGCCAAAAGTCAAATGTGCTCAAATTTGCATTTTTTGCTAAATGGGCCAAACTTTTTATGCTTGAACCTCAATTATAATGTGGTCCACGACTCAAATACTTATCCACAAATTATTTGCTTCATTTTTCAATTTATTTTGATTTTTCATTAATTAAAAAGTGAATTAAATCAAATAAATGATGAAAATTATCAAAGATATGATTTGATTTGTTTTTTTGATAGGTTAGCAACCAAGATATACTGAGCTTGCAAGATCAATTCGAATCAATGGCAATTGGTACAAAAATAGCATGATTGGCATGAAAATAGAAAGATATCATATGGCTAAAGAATCAAATCAAATATCATCAAAGCTTAAAGATTCAATTTGTTTTGCAACCCTAATTCATTGAGGGATGTATAATGAACAAGAACAAAGCAAAAAAGGAGGTTGGCAGTCGTGAAAACACCAAAAGAAAACTCAAAAATTTGCAAGAAAGTGGAAGATCATTCTTGGACTTAAAGAGTGATTCAAGCCATTCTAAGGCTACCAATAGACTTCTGGATATCTCTAGAAGGGATCTCAATAAATTGCAAGCATTTTCACGTCCGGAATCGTAAACTACAGGCACCACAATTTTCCTAAAAACTTGATTTTGATTTCATTGATTTACTCATCATAAGCATGTTTTAATTATATATTCTTGTTCATCATTGAGTTTGCAAGCTATTGGTACAACTTAATTGCATTTACAGTGCAGGAATCACGATATGCCATTGTTAGGGTTCCTTTGCTCATTTTAGGGATTTTCAGTATAGGCAAAATTAGGCCTGGATTCTGGCACCATGATGCTCGTGAGAATGAGACGAGTTGATTGGTACCTTTACCTTTCATTTATATTGCCTGTATATGATTTTTGAATGTCACAGGTCTGTAGTTACAGTAAGATGTCCGTAGGTAAAAGTTCCATGGTCTAAAACGACAGTCTGAGGAAGAAGATGAGGCGTGGCAATCATTGGTTGGTTGGTTTGAATTTCGCGCATTTTCTTCAGTGAACCACCGTGTTTTATATATTATATATTATTCTTGTTATATTAACAAATAAAGCAGGTGGCACAGATGGTAAGGCGTGTTGGTGTTGAGTGTGAGGACCTGGGTTCGATCCCAGGTCCCAGCATTTTATCATTTTCTTGACATTTAACAACAGATCATGTACTCCACATATCCAAACATCCACCATGCAACTCAATGATCTGGCCATCAAACGCATCTTCAGCCAAGATCCAACGTGCCATCATTGAAGGATCACCATATACCTGAAGTTAACACACGCACCAGATCAGGCGTAGTCAAACAGGCTTTAGCCTTGTTGGGCCCAGAAAATTCAGCCTCCAACCCCCAGAATTGCTAAATGCAATCAGGCCCATCTCTAACTTTTTTATTATTTATTTTTTTAATTCTTTTAATATCTTCTTTAATTATTTTAATTCATAAAATTAATTACTATTTTTCATAAAAATCATAAAATCAAGAATTCACAAAAAAAATTAGAATTAGTTTTTTATTATCAAATTTTATTTTGTTAATTTAATTTAACTTAGTTTAACTTAGGGAGATTTTAATTTATTTTCACAAATAAAATCAAATAGAAAAAACTAGGTTTAAGTTCTTGATTTAATTCTTTTCTTTTTTCAAACAAAAAATACAAAAATAGGTTTTAGAGTGGATTAATTTACTTTTCTTAATTTAAAATTAATTAGAACTTAGGATTTTATTTTAATTTAATTGTTTCATTATTTTCTTAAATAACAAAACATGACAAAAACATATTTTTTTAATCAATCGCAAATTGGTTTAGTCAAGGGTCAAAACCCTAGTCGTTTCGTATTTAATTCGCCACGCGCTTGTTAATTATTGTGCCAATATTTTGTAACTATTTATGGTTTGTAATAGTTTAATTTAGGGTTTTATTTACTGTTTAAAATTCCCGGGTTTTGGCTATGTAATTAATCCCCCTCCCCGAAGCCTTGTAATGGTGTAGGTTTATTTTCTCGCATTTTAATTCCTGCAAATATTTAACTGTTTAGATGTATGCTAATAGGATTGTATGACAAGAATGCATGACAAATTAATACGATTAGAAAACCCTAATGTGCAAAGATAAATAATTGAAACAAATCACTCGCACATATCACTCCTAGGGTATACTCTCACTTTGGTTTCCTTCGGTAAACGATCATTAAGCATAGGTTGTCTTAGTGGTTGCCCTCCTGTCTAAAAAAGATCAAACGTCCCATTCGAATGTTTCCTCAGAAATGTTGCCTCGGAAATGTTGCCTCGAATATAATCTTAAGACTCTAGGGTTATTACTAAGGTGTCCTAATTTTGCTTTAGTGATTGTGCGTCCCTTTTGAATTGACCCTTACAAATCCAACGACGGTGCTACCTATTTCTCAATAGTAGAATAGTGATGTCTAAAGGAAACAAGAATATAAACAATCTTTTTTCGAGTAGGTAGATGCTAGTAGGTACTTGCTCAAATCAAAAAATTTCACACTTACACTTTTCAAACAAACTTTCAAAACAAACTTCGTCACACCTTTGAGGACTGATACAAGGGTTATCACGAAGAAAAACATTTTTCAAAAGCAAGCACACAAACACAAGCAATTTAAAAATGAGCAAGTACCTAAGAGCCCATGGAAAACCATGGATAGAAAGGGTGCTAACACCTTCCCTTTCTATAATCTACCCCCCGTACTCATAATATCTCGAAAAAATGATTTTTTTTCTGTACTTTTTTCCTTTCTGATTGGATGAAATAAAATTCGGTGGCGACTCTTGCTTACTGCAACATTTGCAAATACAAAATGCAAACCAGTATTAAACAGACGGTTTTGCCACCGTATCACAGGTACGATCTTAGGGGTAATAATTAGGGTATGACAGATGCCCCTATTTATGTTTCTTCTATCTGGAGATATGAAGATTGGAATCTTCGTCTCGACGGGATTGAAGATACTTAAATATAGAAGACTCAATTTTTTGCCCTAAGATACTACAAGAAATGCTTATGATATATATGCAAATGATAGGACTCCGCGGGGAAAACTTTATTGGAGACCAAACTCTGCGTAGACCAACTACGACTTTGATTTTACTGGAGAAAACAAAAGGGGAAACACGACTCATTGGGAATAAAACAACCCTACAGGAAACTATTCTTGGAAAGAAACTAAAGCACAAACGGGGTAGAAAAATAATTGCAAACATTAATGGAAGAGTCCATTGGGAACTATGCAGCAAGGCGGACATCACCAACTCTAATGGAGGAACACACTCTGAGAAAGGATCACTAGTTCTATCAAGAAAATCATGCGTAGAATAGTTAAAAGAAATTATTGGCTCCACTAGGGAATAATCTCTAAAAGGGGGTCATTGGCTGTGGAAAATACCCTAAGTAGGTAGTGAGGAAAAACGTTACTATCAACTCATAGACGAAGATAGTAAGCTCAAGAATACCGACTCATGGATGATGGTAAACTACCAACTCATGGACGAAGGTAGAGGAAATAGGTACATTAACCCATAGACGAAGGTGGGGAAAGGATTGATATGCCGACTCATAGATGACGGTGGACTACCAACTCATGGATGAAGGTAACAAAATATCGATACACCGAATCATAGATAAAAGTGAACTACCAACTCATAGACGAAGGAGAAACAGATCACATTGATAATAGGCTTCCTAAAACTTCTAATATTCAACCTGGAATGAGGCTCATCTTCTTCTTTAACCAGGGATTCCTTCTAGAAAGGGTAACAAACTCCCCAAAACTTACAGTATTCAACATGGAATGGGTCTCAGTTTCTTCTTTAACCAAGGATTTCCCCTAGAAAGGGTAACATACAAGCTTCTTAAATAAAGTGACTACCACTTGCTGCGGATATAAGGTTTTAACTTGGATCGCAACAGGCTTCTCAAATAGAGAGACAACCACCTGTTCAAATAATGAATCAGTGCTTAGCCTTGATCTGATTGAGGATTTTCACAATGAGCTTCTCTGCCAGGGACATATTGGAGAGATTTCCACTTGATGTGAATATTTAATGCTATGCTTAGGACATTGAAGCTTCTCAAATAAAGAGACTGCCACTTATGACGCACAAAATATCAGAATGCCAGAAACAAACAAGTTTCTCAAATAAAGAGACTGCCACTTGCCACTGAGAAAAAGCTTCCAAGATAATGTTATAACAATGTTGTTGGGAATATAATGCATCCTCTGTTGGGGATATAAACCATAAACACATGGAGCTGTTGAGGAAAGCAATATCCTCAAAAGGGTAAACCTAAAAAATCTTCTTTATCACCTAAGTATCCATGCTAGGGAGATCAATCATTGTTTCAAGGGACCAAAGTTCAATCCAAGAATGAAATGGAATGAAACGGTCAAACGAGACTCTACCCAACAAGGAATGAACTTGATTGGGGACTTATTCCCTCCAGATAATGAGTTGGAAAAGAAGGCTAAAACGTGATTATCCCACGAGGTACAAACTTTTTGGGGAGATAAGGAAAATATTATTTGCTTGGGGTGACACACTACCAAAGGAAGTCTATTCAGAAACACTGAGAAATGCAAATGAGTGTGAATATGCCCCTGGCTATGCATGGCAATGTTTGTTATGAATGTTTAAAATGTGTGCAATGTCATATTTATGCTTGACAAAATAGTATATTGACTCAGATGGGAAGATAAATAATATTGAACAAACTTAAATAATCGGCCAAGTCCTAGCTAGATGGAGGCTAGGTTATATAGCTTGTCTTCTAGGGAAATGAAGATTTGCTGGAGATAACTTCTGAAATCAACAACTCTTTGAAGATGCAACAACAAACTTCACAGAATCTACTCTTGGAAATATCTACTGGGAAAACACAACATGAATCTTTCAATAACAATCTTCTAATAAATAATTTGCACTAGTTATGCTATGGGGAAACCCAAATCAACAGTACAACAATCAAATCAATTGGAGGGGGAGATAAAGGCTTTGCAAGGAAAAACCAGACCACCCATACCAAAACAAACTAGCCACAAACATTGTCTGATTAGGACTTGGCTGGGGAAATCATGGATTCAACACATGATCAAAAATTTACGGGGGGAATTTTGTATCATTACATCAAAGACGTTTGCAAGATGAAATCATCACTTAATGAGGATTCAGCAATGGAGATTTGGATTATCAAACCAAATACCTCAACATGGGGAAATTCACTATTTTGATCCAAACTCTACTGAGGAAACATGCGCCATCAAAATATATATGTGGGGAACCACAAGAACCATTATAATGGGACAAGTTGTGTTTCGTTCTTCGAGACTTGATCATCTTTAAAAAATAATCAATGTTCCTTTTAGTTTTTTTCACAAATCAAAGAAAATCATTTTTGTAATTTTCAAAAGCATGATTATTATTAATATTTCTTGATTGTATCAACATTCACTGAACGAGGCAGCTCCTCACCATCCATAGTTATAAGATTCATTGCACCGCCAGAGAAGGATTTCTTAACAACATATGGGCCTTCGTAATTAGAAGTCTACTTTCCACGAGAATCATTATGAGGAGGCAAGATCTTTTTGAGCACGAGGTCGCCTTATCTGAATTTACGAGGACGGACCTTCTTATCAAATGCTTGTTTCATTCTCTTATGATATAATTGACCATGACACAAGGTTGTCATTCTCTTCTCTTCAATCAGATTCAATTGGTCATATCTACTTTGGCACCATTCAGCCTCTAACAACTTGGCTTCCATCAAGACTCGCATTGATGGGATCTCAATCTCTACAGGGAGCATTGCTTCCATGCCATAAATAAGAGAGAAATGGGTTTCCCCTGTTGAAGTATGGATGGTACCCATGCAAAGAAAAAATGAGCATCCCATTTCAATCCTTGTAGGTGACTACCATCTTCAGCAAACATCTTCTTAATGTTCTTATTAGTCACTTCGACAACCCCGTCCATCTTGGGTTTGGAAGACGAGGAATTGTGATGTTCAATTTTGAAAATTTCACAAAGCTCTTTCATCATATTATTGTTCAAATTTGATCCATTGTTAGTGATGATCTTACTTGGGATACCATATCGACAAATGATTTAATTCTTTATAAATCGGACCACAACCTGCTTGGTCACATTAGCAAACGACACCGCTTCAACTCATTTGGTGAAGTAATCAATAACTACCAGGATAAACCGATGTATGTTTGAATCTTTAGTCTCAATCATGCCAATCATATAAATTCCTCACATAGAGAAAGGCCATGGAGATGAAATAACATTTAGTAGCGTCAGAGGCACATAAATCTTGTCCGCATAGATCTGACACTTATGGCACTTTTTAACAAATTGACAGTGATCAGATTCCATTGTCAGCCAATAGTAATCTGCTATGAGCATCTTCTTAGCCATAGAATGTTCATTGACATAAGTACTAAAGGATCATTTGTGAACTTCTTGCATTAACATGTTTGTTTCATGTCTATCCACACATCTGAGCAAGACCATGTTATGATTCCTTTTATATAGCACATATTTACTGAGAAAGAAATTGTACGCCAAACTCCTCAAAGTCTTCTTATGTTTACTGGATGCCCCGGGTGGGTACACTTGTTCACGTTTATTTTAAGGTGTGAATCTATCATTCAAACCCTTGTACGAAAGTAAAGAGTTTTTAAGTACCGATTTTAGTCCGAAAGGATATGTACCGATATCCAAGAACAAATTTATAAACAGTTGAATTCAATATAACGAAAATACTTGGATGAGATTGAGAAATGTTCCATTTTTACATAGCGCCTTATAATAAAAATATTGTAATTTTTAATAATTAAAATAAATATAATATTTTTTTTAGGAATTTTTAATATTTATTATAATATTAATAATTTATGACCACAAATAAGAGGGGAATTATAAGAATCAAATGACAGTTACACAAATTTCAAAGGTAAAATTTTGGAGTTGAGATTAATAATATTCATGTTAGTGTAAAAATTTTCAGTTTAATTCCAATTAAATCTTTGGAATTTGACACCAAGAGAAAATGAAAAGCAATAAAATTTCAATTTAATGAGAAAATGGAGTAACTAGATCTCAACTATCCATTTTGAGAGTAATTCAACAGGGAAGATAATTGCCAATTCACCAATCCAAGCATCACAATATAGTCCCTTCAGTAATTTCTCTTTGTTGCTTTTGAAGAAAGAAAAAAAAGGACAAATTCTTAAATACTTATGATAAATAATTGAATATTGGTATCTTTAGTATAAACTGATATATTTAATTTATTTTAAAATAAATTAAAATAAAAAAGGGATTGATTTGCGTGAATCTTGAATTATTAATTTAATTTAATATAAATTGATAATTTAATTTAATAAAATTATTTAATTATTATTCAACAAATCTTGAAACTCCATGTCATCGATCCGCGTGAATCCTCAACAACATGCTTTTATATATGATTCTCTTTCACGTTGTTTCGGATGAGCCAAATGCTTTCACTTTCACCTTTACTCTTATCTCTTCGAACTCTAGTCGTAATTACACATCTAATCATACTTTTGGCAAACGTGAAGAGAAACATATATACAAAATTTATAGGTATATCAAATATGTAAAATTCACAAATATGGTAAACATATACAAGTATCAATATAAACAAGTTTCTATATACACATTATAGACAATATAGACATTATATGCAAAACTCAAAAACAAAGAAACTATCGCAATGCGATTCAATAAAAACACCAATCTTCGACGACGGTGCCATTTTGCTGAAGCGGTAAAGCGGCAAGAAAAAGTAAGTATTTTTATAGGGTATATCATATCGTCTTCACATGAATTAGTGCTACTGAATTGATGTTCGACAATTTCTCGTGTTTATGAGTTTGGGTTAAAATGAGTTTAAAGTGTAAAGTGCGAGAATTAAACATATGAACAGGAATAAATACACTCTTCGAGAAAGTGAGAACTATTGGGATTGAATTTCATATACCCATCAAATACTTAAACTTACTACTCAATTGTACTTAACCTAAATTACCCGTCGATATCATCACGTATCACTCACACAAAGGTTATCTCTAATGCAAAGTGAAATATCAAATGTATTGATCTGCATCAGCAATCTCTCTACATAACACAAAATAACATGGAGGCATTAAGAGTCGATACCTAAATGATTATTAAGCTTACATCTATCTCTAGAGTTTAGAAACTAATAGATATTCATCCTAAGTCCGTATTCAAACTGTATATGTCTATAGCAACTCAAACCCAAACACTTAGCAAGTTAAAAAGGATAAACATTGACAAAGATTTATAAAGAAAGCTTCATACAAAACCATAGATAATAAATATACATACAAGACAGCATATTTACAAATAAAACCCCAACACAATAGAGATTACAAAGAGAGAAAAATAGATAAGCTGACACTTCTCGAGTTGTCATGACAATTGGTGAGAATCCAACTCCAAATCAATAAGTTGCAAACTCTATTTTGTTGTTGTCTGAGCTCTCAAAATATCAAAGAATGTTTGGTGATGGAGTGGGAGTAAAAAATACTCAACCATACCCTAAAAAAATGTGTTTTTACCTAAATATGAGTTTTTGTCCAGCCTGCACCACCCGATAGTGATATGGCACCGCTCGGCGCTCAAAATAGAACTTTTAGTGCATTTTCATGTTTCCAGAGCGCCTCTGCACCGCCCGACCCTCTCGGGGCGTTGTCTGACAGTAAGTTGAAAAAATCAGCATTCTTTTGGCCATAACTTGAACTGTAACTCTGAGTTGCGCATGGTCGGAAGCGTTGAAAGCTTATTCAATGATCTATCTAACAATGTCATAATATATGCTTGAATACCTATAAAATGAGATAAAATCAATTAAACTCAATGATATTTACACGATAACGCAATATATACACTATAACATAAACTATACCGAATATATACTAAAGTTGAGGTTTATTAACAAAAAACAAACAATTTAAGCCGATGAATGCTAATTATTCACACTAAAATTCACAATAATTTAGCACTCATGAAACTCTCCTCAACTTAAAACAATTTTTATCCTCAAACAAAGTCAAACAACTTAAAGAAGCAAAAGACGATAATCAAAAAATCATGAATCAACAGGTTTTGAAAACAGAAAATAAATGTATGGTTCAAATTAAAAACGCACAAGCAAAGTAAATAATTACCACAATCCTACAACGACAACATGAAAATGAAATAACTCCTATATACAAAACATATATCATAAATTATAAAACAATATAATGTTCATAAGTGAATCACACCTAGCACACACTTCATCGGTAGATAAAAAACACAAACATGAGGGGCTTAAGTCTCACCAAACAAAATTGCTAACAAAAACTAAATTATGCATTCATCAAAGCAAACTCATGTTGAAAAGAAATAAAACAAAATCACAAGGGCTTCAAGGATTCTAGTGTGGTTTGGGTAACAAGGAAGTGTCAATATCTAAACGTAATTGAAATAAACAATAATGCATAATTATATGGGAGTGATCAATTCACAAAGTCTCAAGCACCGCTCAATCAACTTTTATAACTTTCTCAATTGTTACACCAACACAAAACTTTTTATTTGATGCTTTTTTTTTCTTTCTTTTTCAAAACTTTTTTCGCTTTTTTTTTTATTTTTCTTTTATTTTCTTTTTCTTATTATTTTTTTCTACTTCCACCACTTATTTATTTTCATCCTCAAACAACCATATTACAAACAAGCAACATTTCTCTCTCCAACTTAAATATAACCATACAAAGTGACAAATTGTTTCCAACTTTTTAAGGCAAGGAAAAATCCAACCACAATATATGGTTGAGAGTCACGTGCCAAAAAACAAAAATTAGAATCAATGATGAACTACTTACTCATGCATAAGTTCATAATTCAACACCAAGATGAATTCTAACTAAAAGGCTCAAAGGGATTCACAAATGATCGCTCACTCACAAGGTGAATTACTTTTGCTTAGGTGGTTTTTCTCAATATCAAACAAAATGCCTTGATCATTTCATAATTTCATATAAATCAATATAAATACAAGATTAAACATAATAAAATTGAGTTAAGACAAAAATTATTCGTCTCCCGTGCATATAATAAACAATGGAAAGCAACCTCACAGGGGATTTAGTCCTAAAGTGATTCAAAAGTGAACACAACTTGCAAAAGAATGAATGACTAGAAAAGTGTACAAAAGAAAAGTCTCATAATTGTGAAATCAAGCTTCTCAAATAAGCTTTTGTTTTGATGAAGACAAACCATGGCTAACAAATAAGGCAAAGACTTTGGTCAAGCATCTAAGCATCTAAGGATAATATCTTCAATCAAAGCTCTCAACATCTTTTGAAGGTACAATAATATTATCTACTTTGATCTTAAGATATAGATGCTCAAAAATGAAAAAGAAATGTTTAAAAATCATTCTCAAGCCTTTCAAAGATTAATTTTCATTTTTCATATGCATGCAATCGATTACATAGTTTGTGCAATCGATTGCACACTTAAAATTTTCAAAACAATTGATTCTGTCTTAGCATACAATCGATTACATAGTTGGTGCAATCGATTGCACTCAGTTAAATGTTGCTACTGACCTTGTATGCAATCGATTACATTGTTAATGCAATCGATTGCACTCTTAAAATTTTGAAAATATAGCTGTTGAAAACCTTGTGCAATCGATTACACTAAAGGTGCAATCGATTACACACTACAAGAATTTGAAAAATTACAGCTTTGTTCATGCCTTTTGATCATGCCTTTTCATTACATCTTTTCACTCAAACTTGGCATTTGTTCATGATACATTTCCAGATCTTCATGATGTTTCAAAAGGGTGTTATGAACATATAAATATTCAATTTCAAATTCATATCTAACATCTTCTTTCATAATATTTTTCTGAACTTTAAAAATACAAACTCAAGCATTCTTCATTTTCATGCATAAGTTTTCTGCATTTATTTTCATACTTTAAAACAGAAAACTTTGAGCAAATATATCTTGAGTCTTTGTATAATATTATTATTGAAAGAAGAAGATTATTCATTGTCAAAATCACTCTTAAGTGATCAATATACTCTACTCACTCAAACTCACAAATTGATATTTACTTACTTAATTTCCAGGATTGTTGGAATTAAGTTTAAGTGTTTTTGTTGAAATCTTGTCTTTCCAAGTTGTTGGATACAAGTGTAGTTACATTGAGAGGATTGCTCTCATAGGTAACTTAGTGAAAATCCAAGAGGATTGTTCTTGGTCCAAGAGGATTGTTCTTGGTTTGGTTGGTAGTTCTTATGTAAGTTTGCCACAATAAGGAAATCTCTTTCATGTTGAAAGGGGACTGGAGTACTCTCGGACTGTGAGGGGAACCAGGATATATTGCCCGTGTCTCTTTATTTTTCTGAATTTTTAAGCTTTCCTAAAATCTCTTATAACCAGAAAAATAAGAACCATCATCACTAAAAACCAGAATTTTTAAAAGTACCTAATTCACCCCCCCCCCCCCCCCCCCTTAGGCGCACTTCGTACTTACAATTGGTATCAGAGCAGGTTATAGGTAACCTGCTCCTAAAAGATCCAGAATGGCTTCTCATAATCCCGTTTTTAGAGATGATGGTAGTAACAACAAACCTCCTCTATTCTATGGTGAATATTTTGACCTCTGGAAAATACGCATGAAGGCGCATCTAGAAGCACAAGGAGAAGAAATTTGGGATGCCGTCGAAAATGGTCCATTTATCCCAGTTACGGTAATCAATGGTGTTGGCTCTTTAAAGCCTAAAACTGCATGGGACGATGATGATAAAAAGAAATTTCTCTATGACAAAAAGGCAATAAACCTTCTTCAAGGTGCACTTAGTATGGACGAATTCTTCCGTGTCTCGACATGCAAAACAGCAAAGGAAATATGGGATACCTTGGTACAAACTCATGAAGGAACGGCTGAAGTAAAAAGATCAAGGCTAAATACCCTAAGTCAAGAATACGAACTATTTCGAATGCATCCCGGAGAATCCATTCTTGACTTAGAAAATATATTTGTGCACTTGACAAATCATTTAAGTGCTCTTGGTAAAACTTTGACAAATGATTAATTGAATCTGAAAGTACTTAGGTCCTTAACAAGGGAATGGCAACCAAAGGTAATGGCAATTTCAGAAAAGAAAAGTCTCTCCAACATGACATCCGCAACTATATTTGGAAAACTTCAAGAATACGAAACGGAACTCGGAATACTCGAAAAGCATGAAAATCAAGAGAATAAATCCAAGAATATTGCTTTGAAGATAGACTCCAAGGAAGTTGAAAAGGAAAACAATCCAGAAGAAGATGAAAACTTCATGCTTCTTGTTAAAAGGCTTGGTAAGTTCTTCGGTAGAAATGACAAACCTTTTTCTCATTCAAAAGGAAAGAAACATTTTGGGAAAAAGGAAGGCTCCACATCAATATAAGAAATCACATGTTATGAATGTGGTAAGCAAGGTCATATCAAGTCAGATTGTCCAAAACTCTCCAAGAAAGGTGGCTTCAAAAGCAAGAAGGGATTCAAGAACAAAAAGGCTTATGTAGCATGGGAGGACAATGAAATAAGTTCCTCATCCGGTTCCGATAGTGATGAAAGTGCAAATCTAGCATTGATGGCCTCACACCATTCCGATGATGAAGACAATGAGGTTAGTAATGAATTTTATCTTTTTGATAGTGATGCACAAGATGCTATAGATGAACTATTGAATGAATGCAAAATTCTGTATAAAACCATTTCATCACAAAAGAAACAAATTTCATCTCTAGAAGAAAAATATGTTTCAATGGAAAAAGATTTCAAAGAAGAAAAACAAAAATCAAGTGATGAACAAAAACAGAATTTTGTATGCAAAAATTGTGATTCACTCTCTTTACAAATTGTCCAATTAAAAAGAGTCATTGAAAGATATGAAAAAGGGAAAATTGGATTGGAAGGTGTTCTTAGCCAACAAAGATACTCCAATGATAAAAGTGGACTTGGATATTCAAAGTTCTCAAAACCAAGTTCTAACAAAACTATCTTTGTTAAGGAAAGTGATCAATCTTCCAAAGAGAAAGTGAACAAACCTAAAATAGTTCGTCACTATCCGAAAAAGAAAACATTTCCTAAGAAGAAATCTTATCCTTCTAGATATAGAAGTAAATTTGAACCTACTTGTTTTTATTGTGGTATTAAAGGTCATACACCTAATGCTTGCTATGTTAGAAACTTCAGTGTGGCAAGTGGGCATTATGTATGGGTAAAGAAAGGCATTAATTATGAAGGACCCAAAGCAACTTGGGTACCTAACAAAACCTAATTTGTTTTGAAGGTATGCTTGAAGACCACATGCAACCTTTGGTATCTTGATAGTGGTTGTTCAAAGCATATGACAGGAGACATAAACCAATTTTCACATCTAGCGCTAAAGGCCAGGGGTTTTGTCACTTATGGAGACAATAATAAGGGAAGAATCCTAGGCAAAGGCAAAGTTGGTGCTCCACCTTTCACATCCATTGAAGATGTTCTTTATGTTGAAGGACTAAAGCACAATCTTCTAAGTATTAGCCAACTTTGTGACAAAGGCTTCAAAATCAAGTTCACCAAGGATAAATGTTTGATAGAAGACGAAGTCACTCATGAGGTTATACTTAAAGGTAAAAGAGTCAATAATATATTTATGATTTCCCTTGATGATCCATCTTTGAAGGTTAAATGTCTCATGGCGAACAACGATGATTCATGGCTTTGGCACAAAAGAATTGCTCATATTCATATGGAACACTTGAATAAATTAATCAAGCATGATCTTGTCATTGGATTTCCTAAGAGAAATTTCGTCAAAGATAGACTATGCGATGCTTGTCAAAAAGGGAAACAAACTAGATCAACTTTCAAATCTAAGAATGTGGTGTCCACTACAAGGCCACTACAATTGTTACATATGGATCTATTTGGTCCATCGAGAACAAGGAGTTTCGGAGGTAATGTATATGCTTTAGTTATTGTTGACGATTTCTCTAGATATACTTGGACATTCTTTTTAGTGCAGAAAAGTGATGCATTCAAGGCGTTCAAGAAGTATGCTAAACAAATTCAGAATGAGAAGTCTTTAACAATTGCCTCAATAAGAAGTGACCATGGCGGAGAATTCCAAAATGCTCTATTTGAAGAATTCTGTGGAGAACATGGAATATCTCACAACTTCTCGGCACCAAGGACCCCACAACAAAGTGGAGTGGTTGAAAGAAAGAATAGGTCTCTTGTGGAACTTGCTAGAACCATGCTTAGCGACTCAAATCTTCCAAAATACTTTTGGGCGGATGCGGTGAGCACGGCATGTTTTGTTAGCAATAGAGTTAACATTAGACCAATATTAAAGAAAACTCCATATGAACTTTTCAAAGGGAGAAAACCAAATATTGCTTTCTTTCATATCTTTGGGTGTAAATGCTTTATCCTTAACAATGACAAAGACAATTTGGGTAAGTTTGATGAGAAATCCGATGAAGGTATATTCCTTGGTTACTCACTTTCTAGTAAAGCATATAGAATTTACAACAAAAGAACTTTGACTATTGAAGAATTTATACATGTTTCGTTTGATGAAACTAACCCCTCCAAGGAGGATAATATTGTTTGTGATAATGATGATGAAATTTTAGAAGGTCCTCAAGAAAATTCTTCCAAGGATCAATCCATTCAACTAGAAAAATCACCTCAACAAGAATCAAATCTCAATGATCTACCAAAAGAATGGAGAACTCATAGAGATCATCCTATTGATAAAGTAATTGGTGATATAAGTCAAGGCGTGTCTACAAGATTAAATCTCAAGGATGCTTGCCTAAACATGGCATTTGTCTCTCAAATTGAACCCTCCAAAGTTGATGAAGCTTTAGGTGATGACCAATGGATCATAGCTATGCAAGAAGAATTGAATTAATTTGAAAGGAATCAAGTTTGGGAACTCGTTCCTAGGCCAAGCAACAAACACATTATAGGAACAAGATGGGTGTTCAAAAACAAACTTGACGAGAATGGAATAATTGTTCGCAACAAAGCAAGATTGGTAGCACAAGGATATAATCAAGAAGAAGGAATATACTTTGAAGAAACTTTCGCTCCAGTTGCAAGGTTAGAAGCTATTCGTCTCTTACTTGCCTATGCTTGTTCATTAAATTTTCAGCTTTTCCAAATGGACGTCAAAAGCGCATTCTTGAATGGATATATCACTGAAGAAGTATTCGTCAAGCAACCCCCGGGTTTCGAAGACTTCAAGAATCCATCTCATGTATTTAAATTAAGAAAAGCTCTCTATGGACTGAAACAAGCACCAAGGGCATGGTACGATTGTTTAAGCAACTTCTTATGCGAAAAGGGTTTCGAAAAAGGCAAAGTTGACAAGACTCTATTTATCAAGAAAATCAAAGGTGACACTTTGCTAGCACAAGTCTACGTTGATGACATCATCTTTGGTTCTTCAAATCAAGAAATGTGTGAAGAGTTTTCATCAATGATGCAAGGAGAATTTGAAATGTCCATGATGGGAAAAATGAACTATTTTCTTGGACTTCAAATCAAACAACTTAAAGATGGCATCTTCATCAACCAATCCAAATATTGCAAAGAACTCTTGAAAAGGTTTGACATGGATAGTTGCAAACAAATGTCTACACCTATGGGTTCTGGTTCTTATGTTGATCAAGATGAATCAGGCGTTTCCATCGACATCACTAAATATCGAGGTATGATTGGCAAAAGAACCATTCTATAAAATTCGGCGAGAGCTCGGCATTCTTGACGAACGCGACGTATAAGGTGCATTCTACCCTTGATATTTCTCTTATATATGCTTTTATATTTGCCATATATGTTTTTATGCTATGCGATACTTATATTTTCAAGAAAAATTTGGTTTTGGACAATTTTTGTTGGTGCAAATCGATTGCACAAAGAGTGTAATCGACTGCACAAAGAAATTTTTCAGTTCTGTCCATTCTGTTTCATGTGCAAATTGATTGCACCTTTACTGCAATCGATTGCACTATGTGATTTTTGCTTTAATTTTTGGTTCTGTTTGTGTGCAAATTGATTGCACAAGGTAATGCAATCGATTGCACGCACTGAAAGTTGCTTTTATGACAGAAAATTAATATTGGTCAGAATTTATCTCTCATCTTCCCAAGACAAATACACTTCAATTCTAATAACTCATCTCATACCTACCAAAATCACAAAAGCTTTCTCTTTCCCAAAACCTTCTCTCTCTCTCACATAAACCCTAAAAACACAAAATTTAAAACACCATTTTCATGGCTTCAAGAACCAAGAGAAAGGCATCAGCTTCAGATAAAAAGAAGATTGACTCATCATCCAATCCACTGCTGTCAACTCTCACTGAGCAACAAGAAGTCAGATTTGTCAAAGACTTCCAAAGGAAAATTGTTTCCAACCCTAAGTATGGTATTCTCTCCTCCTTCCCTGAAGAATGTTTTTCATTTCAAAACGATCTAGCTGCTTATGGTCTGGAACCATTGATTTCTTCGTATGGTCCATACTACCCGGATCTGGTAAGAATGTTTTTCAGTAATCTAACCCCCTACAAGGAAAAGATTGTCACATATGTGTTGGGCACTCGTATCTCTCTAACTCCTCAGGTTGTTGGTGAGATCTTGCATATTCCTTTCACCGGAAGCTTCCTATATGATCCTGAAGACGAGATATGGGATGGCTATACAAAAAAGGGATTCTTTTACAGCATTGGGCGGTTAAGTGAAGCTGAATTTCGCGCCAAACGGATACGTGGTCTTGGCGGAGTAATTCCTTCCAGAGATTCTTGGAGTGCAGGTAACCTCTATATAGACGATCGTTTATTTCATTATTTCTTGGTCTATATACTTTTCCCAAGGGCTGGAAACCATTGCACGGTTACCGACTTCAAAATGCAGCTTATATATGCAAGGAATAAAGGAGTTAATGTCAACTGGGCAAGAATGATGATGATGCATATGCTAAGAGTGGATGAAAAATCAAAATTCCTTCCTTATGCTTATTTTGTCACCTTAATTATGGAGGATTTTGGTGTAGATTTTCGCGGTTTTGAAAAGGTGGATATGGACCCTACTTCAAGCAGAATTTTAATTAAGAATGTTGATTCAAGGATGGGCGTACACTTTAATTCGGAGACAAAGACCATCACCTATATTGGTGAAGATGTTGTTGGCAATGAAGATAATGACCAAGAAGTTGAAGGCGGTGAAGTTATGCCTCCTCCTCCTACTGCTCCCTCTGGTCCAAGCAACCAAGAACTCATGGACTACATGGCTCAACAGTTTGCTTCTATGAACACCAACATCAACAGTCAATGGAGTGCAATAAATGACTCCACTACAACCCGGATAAATGATTTTCGCTCGGATGTGAACCAAAAATTCTCATACCTTTATTCTCACCTGCATATCCCACCATATGATCCAAACAACCCAGCTGCACCTCCTCCTCATTACACAGAACCTCCACTGCAACAACAATTTCCCAACCAGGGCTCATGGCCTAACAACCATCCAGACATTCATCACCCCTAATGTTCTGGCTGCTATTGTTTTTTATGTTATGTTGTTATCTTTCAGTGTTTAATTCGTTCAACTTTTATGTGTAACTCTTAAACAATGTTAGTTAATGTTTTTTCTCTATAATTTTTTTTTGTTGTCAAAATATTGCTCGATTATTATTTGCTTGACGCATCTTTCCCTTCTTTTTGATAATGTCAAAGGGGGAGAAATATGTATGGTATTTTATGCTTGTATTTTCCTTGTCTTATCTTTTCAAGGTACTCTCCTTTCAAGATGAAGAATTGCAAAGGATTTCAACCCTCTCCTACATAGGGGGAGTTTTGCATCTCAGGGGGAGAAGCTCTTCCGGAAAGTACATCGCATAAAGAAAGATTGTTTGTCATCATCAAAAAGGGGGAGAATGTGAAATCAAGCTTCTCAAATAAGCTTTTGTTTTGATGAAGACAAACCATGGCTAACAAAGAAGGCAAAGACTTTGGTCAAGCATCTAAGCATCTAAGGATAATATCTTCAATCAAAGCTCTCAACATCTTTTGAAGGTACAATAATATTATCTATTTTGATCTTAAGATATAGATGCTCAAAAATGAAAAAGAAATGTTTAAAAATCATTCTCAAGCCTTTCAAAGATTAATTTTCATTTTTCATATGCATGCAATTGATTACATAGTTTGTGCAATCGATTGCACACTTAAAATTTTCAAAACAATTGATTATGTCTTAGCATGCAATCGATTACATAGTTGGTGCAATCGATTGCACTCAGTTAAATGTTGCTACTGACCTTGTATGCAATCGATTACATTGTTAATGCAATCGATTGCACTCTTAAAATTTTGAAAATATAGCTGTTGAAAACCTTGTGCAATCGATTACACTAAAGGTGCAATCGATTACACACTACACGAATTTGAAAAATTACAGCTTTGTTCATGCCTTTTGATCATGCCTTTTCATTACATCTTTTCACTCAAACTTGGCATTTGTTCATGATACATTTCCATATATTCATGATGTTTCAAAAGGGTGTTATGAACATATAAATATTCAATTTCAAATTCATATCTAACATCTTCTTTCATAATATTTTTCTGAACTTTAAAAATACAAACTCAAGCATTCTTCATTTTCATGCATAAGTTTTCTGCATTTATTTTCATACTTTAAAACAGAAAACTTTGAGAAAATATATCTTGAGTATTTGTACAATATTATTATTGAAAGAAGAATATTATTCATTGTTAAAATCACTCTTAAGTGATCAATATACTCTACTCACTCAAACTCACAAATTGATATTTACTTACTTAATTTCCAGGATTGTTGGAATTAAGTTTAAGTGTTTTTGTTGAAATTTTATCTTTCCAAGTTGTTGGATACAAGTGTAGTTACATTGAGAGGATTGTTTTCATAGGTAACTTACTGAAAATCCAAGAGGATTGTTCTTGGTCCAAGAGGATTGTTCTTGGTTTGGTTGGTAGTTCTTATGTAAGTTTGCCACAATAAGGAAATCTCTTTCATGTTGAAAGGGGACTGGAGTACTCTCGGACTGTGAGGGGAACCAGGATATATTGCCCGTGTCTCTTTATTTTTCTGCATTTTTAAGCTTTCCTAAAATCTCTTATAACCAGAAAAATAAGAACCATCATCACTAAAAACCAAAATTTTTAAAAGTACCTAATTCACCCCCCCCCCCCTCTTAGGCGCACTTCGTACTTACAATGATCATACTATGTTCTAGAAAGCGATAAACGAGTATCTTATATGTACCAACTTCAAATAATATCATTATCATACATCTGCAAGTTGAAACGATCAAACTTGAAAAATCACCACTTGCAACTTCAAACCAAAAGACAAATATTTGAGTCCCAACAACAAACAAAACATTAGAATATACTACTAATAAACATACTAAAAGACCGGGTGAAATTGGATAAAAAAGTTGAAAAGTGAAGATTTGAAAATTTTAAGAACTGGTCCAGTTTTAACTTGTTTAACCAATTCACCACACTACCTATACTAATACAATAAAAATGATAAAGAAACTAAAAACAATAAA
Source organism: Vicia faba (assembly GCA_948472305.1). Classification (NCBI taxonomy): domain Eukaryota; kingdom Viridiplantae; phylum Streptophyta; class Magnoliopsida; order Fabales; family Fabaceae; genus Vicia; species Vicia faba. Next base: position 1,242,975,729 of record OX451737.1, read on the forward strand.
AACATGCTTGTTTTACGTCGTAAGCTCGACGCCTGTTATTTATACACACTAACATGTTGCTTCGGATGAGTCAAATGCTTTCACTCTCGCATTTGCTCTCATTTCTTCGAGCTCTAGCCAGAATTACACATCTAACCACACTTTTGGCAAACGTGAAGAGAAACAAACATATATAATAAATTTATAAGTATAACAAATATGTAAAATTCAAAAATATGGTGAACATACACAAGTATCAATATAAACAAGTTTCTATTTACACGTTATAGACAATATAGACATTATGTGCAAAACTCGAAAATAAAGAAACTATCGCAATGCGATTCAATAAAAACACCAATCTCCGACAACAGCACCATTTTGCTGAAGCGGTAAAGCGACAAGCAAAAGTAAGTATTTTTATAGGGTATATCATATCGAATCCACATGGATTAGTGCTACTGAATTTCCGTTCGACAATTTCTCACGGTTATTAGTTTGGGTTAAAATGAGTTTAATGTGTAAGGTGCGGGAATTAAACATATGAACATGAATAAATACATTCTTCGAGAAAGTGAGAACTCTCGGGATTGAATTCATATACCCGTCAAATACTTAAACTTACTACCCAATTGCACTTAACCTAAGTTACTCGTCGATATCATCATGTATCGCTCACACAGACGTTACCTCTAACACAGAGTGAGATATCAATCATATTGCTCTGCACCAGCAATCTCTTAGGACAACACAAAATAACATTGAGGCATTAAGAGTCTATACTTAAGTGATTATTACGCCTAAATCTATCTCTAGAGTTTAGAACCTAATAGATATTCATTCTAAGTTCGGATTTAAACTGTATATGTCTATAGCAACTCAAACTCAAACACTTAGCAAGCTAAAAAGGATAAACATCGACAAAGATTTGTAAAGAAAGCTTCATACAACACCATGAATAATAAATATGCATACAAGACAAAGAAAATTTACAAACAAAAATCCAACACTATAGAGATTACAAAGAGAGAAAAAGAGATAAATCGACACTTCTTGAGTTGTCAGGACGACTGGTGAGAATCCACATCTAAATCAAAAAGTTGAAAACTTTATTTTGTTGTTGTCTAAGCTCTTAAAATATCAAAGAATGTTTGTTGATGGAGTGGGAGTGAAAAATACCCAACCATACCCTAAAAGTGTGTTTTTTTGACCTAAATATGAGTTTCTCCCCAGCCCGCACAGCCCGACGGTGAAATGGCACCGTCTGGCGCTCAAAATAGCACTTTTAGTGCATTTTCATGTTTCCAGAGCTCCTCTGCACCGCGTGGTGCTCTCGGGGCGCTGCATGATAGTAAGTTGAAAAAACCAGCATCGTTTCAGCCATAACTTGAGAACTGTAACTCTGATTTATGCACAGTCGGAAACGTTAGAAAGGTTATTCGATGATATATCTAACCATTCCTAAATTTCAATGCTTGGATACCTATAAAAATGAGATAAAATCAATTAAACTCAATGATATTTACACGATAATGTAATATATATACACTATAACGTAAACTATACTGAATATATACTAAAGTTGAGGTTTTTATTGACGAAAAGCAAACGGATTAAGCCGATGAATGCTAATTATTCACACTCAAATTCACAAAAATTTAGAACTCATCAGTTAACAACAACCAGACTAATTCCCAAACTTTTGTGGTTGAATACTGTGTTGCTTGGGTATCTATTTTTGTCTAGCATTTGTTACTGAATCATAGTCTGACTAAGGACAATATGACTAGAAGGAGGATTCTTGCTACGAACGATGATGGACGTGTGGTGAATTATGGTGTGGATAAAGACAGAGATCATTTGTTTGTAACATATGATTTTTCGGTAGGTTGTGGCCTCTTATTTTTAATTGGTTAGGATTCTCTACGTCATCTCAAGCAACAGTTTTGGATCATCTCTTGCAGTTTGGTGGGCTTGGTGGTTTTTCGAAAAATGTTCGATTGTCTTTTAACAATATTTGGTTCACAATGCTTTGGGTTATCTGGAAAGAGTGAAATAGACTTATTTTTCATAATAAAATGGAGCAATTACATGTGTCATCTGAAAGGGTAAAACTCCATCCACATTGGTGGTTAAAGTCAAAATATGTTACTTTCAGTTCTGATTACCAATTGTGGAGGTTGCAGCCTTTATCTTGCTTATGAACAGTATGTCACTACTACGGAAAATCCATCTAATAATGGTTCGGAAACACGTATAATCATGCGGGTCCAGGCATTGTTGTGTAGAGTATGGTTGAATACACGATACTTACAATCATGGTTTAGTGACTGTTATTGTAAAATGTCTATCACAACGGTTGACTCAAACAACTGTTGTAATAATTATAGTGGCACGGGCTTGATACCCAGCTACAATCAAAATTAAAGCACATAAAAATATTTGTTCACCATGATTAAACATTCCAACTGTTATGGTATATATAAGAGTTTATATAAAATATGAGATTGCTTGTTTTTCCCAGCCTCTCATTAACCATATACAATCATTCAAATAGATTTTTGAGACAATAATAAAAAAATTAAGTTATTATTGAAAAACAACTTAAAATATCCAATATTTTTCAAATTGCAAGCATCATGTAAATCATGATTTCCTCTTTTAACTTATAGGATTTGATTCAATCCCAAATTCTTCAAAGTAATGTGCATAAATGGATGGCAGTCTGAGTCTTTTACATAAACTTTAATTTCCTCTTATTTTCTAATTCATTTTTCAAACATCAAGTTTTGTGAGAAAGACCCGGACTGGCACCCATTTATCAATATTGTTTTGAAAGTTTTGTGACATTGAATGAAATTTTATATGCTAAAGTGGGGATTATGATTTACAAGATTTATGCAATTCGAAAAAATATTGGATCGTATAAGTTGATTTTTAAGAATAACTTGATTTTTTAAATTATTATCTTAAAAATATTTTTAAATGAGGACAATTTCAATGAGGGTTAGTGAAACAAGCAATCTCATATGATATAACAAACTCTCTAACAATATTTATCAACAAAAACATCAAATTAATTTACATGGATAGTGAAACAAACAATATACATACTATATAATAAACTATACTTTATCTTGATATGTCAACATGTATAATAATTTAAACAACAAAACACTGTTACACAAACCATATGTACCTTATCAACTCATACTATACGCTTGTTGCCACCATCATCATCATCATATGAAGTTCATCTAGTTTGTGAAGCCATAAAAAAGAAGTATAAGATGGATGAAGTTTACACGATAGCTTCATACTTCTTATATTTCTTCTCATAGCTTCTCAAACTAGATGAAGTTTGTTGTTGTTCTTTGTTAAGGTAGTAAAGACGAATCTGAAAAAATGAGAACAATCAACAAAAATAACATGCAACAAACGAGATAATAGCTAACAAGAAGGAGGAAGAAGAAGAATACCTTAACGTATGAAGCACAAGATTCACGGCTAATGGCGAAGAAGAAGAAGAGAAAAAATGGGTGCTAGGGTTTCACTGTGAAGGAAACGGCGATATTGTCAATAAGTGAGAGTTAATTCGCTTATATATGGGTAGATTATTTCACAACGGTTTTCTGACAATCGTATTAATAAGTATTTATTTATTATAAATATATCACAGCGGTGGAACTTACCAATCAGAGTCATGTCCCTTTAAGTTTTTTATATAAAAATAAATAAATAAAAAACACACTCACAAACGTTAAAGGAATAATATATGATGGCGCTGAGGTTCGAACCCATGAAAGCTTGATGGTTTTACCACAGTTTGTTTCTCAACCGTTGTTATATATAAATAATTTTTAATTAAAAAACAAAAATAATATGGAAGCACCTTATTTTAGAGATGTCACCATGGTGTAGTGAAGAGCAGTGGTGACCATGGTGTTGTTGTTTACGCATTTTGTAGTAGTGTGTAGACTGTTTTTTGCTGATTTTTTTAGACTTTCATATTATAGTTTTAGATACTTTCTTGTCAATTTCGGTATATCTTGAGGTGGGGGAGAACAGTGAGGTGTGGAATTGGCGTAGGAGATTGTATGCTTAGGAGGAAGAGGAGTTAGTGGAAGAGTGTATTGAATGATTAACTTCAGTTATTTTGTAGGTGGATGTAGAAGATCGTTGGGTTTGGATTTTACATCATTCTTCTTGTTACACTGTCAATAGTGCGTATAACAATTTGTCTAAAGTTGACGTTAACAACAATCAGACTAATTCCCAAAATTTTGTGGTTGAATACTGTGTCGCTTAGGTATTCATTTTTGTCTAGCATTTGTTACTGAATCATAGTCCGACTAAGGACAATATGATTAGAAGGAAGATTCTTGCTACGAACGATCAAGGATGCGTGGTGAATTATGGTGTGGATGAAGATAAAGATCATTTATTTATAACATGTGATTTTTTCGGTAGTTTGTGACCTATTATTTTTTATTGCTTAGGATTCTCTACTCCATCTCAAGAAACAGTTTTGGATCATCTCTTACAGTTTGGTGGACTTGGTGGTTTTTCGAAAAATGTTCGATTGTCTTTTAACACTATTTGGTTCGCAGTACTTTGGGTTATCTAGAAAGAGTGAAACATACGTATTTTTCATAATAAAATGGAGCAATTACATGTGTTATCTAAAAGGGTAAAACTCCATCCATATTGACGATTAAAGTCAAAATATATTACTTTCAATTACATCCTTTATCTTGCTTATGAACAGTATGTAGACCACTTTTGCTGATTTTTTTAAAACTTTTGTTATAGTTTTAGATATTTTCTTGCCAATTTCATTACATCTGATACCAAATTTGACTTGTTTTGATAGTTAATATATACTTTATTTTAGATTTTTTTTTTAAAATTTTTTTTTTTTTCAAAGACAAATATAATATATTATATATAAGATAAAAGAAGCACTAAAGTTTAAAGGTTTTAAATTTGAATTGTGGAAGATGAAAAGTTTTTTATATTTTTTTATAAGAATCTTTAATTTATTACTATTCTAAAGAATAAAATTAAAAAATATGATATAAAAATCATATTATATTGTCCTTCCATCTCAAAATAATTGTCATGTTTAAAAAAATTATTTGTTCTAAAATACTTGTCACTTTATATTATGATTGCAATTTTATTTTTAATCTTTGAATGGTATTTCTAATAGATACTTTTACTTCTTTTTTTTCTCACTTAACATTAATGATAATTTAAATACATTAATAGTTGATAAGGATAATTTAGTAAAATTATTATTCTCTTTTATTTATTACGAGTTTTATCTTTGTGAATGTGTCAACTATGACAATTATTTTAGAACGGAGAAAATATTATTTAATTGGTCTATATAGTGTTTTTGATTCTAAATAAATAAAAATCAGTAATTTTTTCTTTTTTCAAAGACAAATATAATAAATTATATATAAAATGAAAAATATTAAATTTAAAGATTTTAAATTTGAATTTTGGAAGATGGAAAGTTTTTTATATTCTTTATAAGAATCTTTAATTCATTATTATTCTAAAGAATAAAATTAAAAAATATCATATAAAAAGCATCTGAAAATTACATTATTATCATTGAGTTTATAGAAATGGAAGGTTTTTTTAGATTTGACATAGTAGCAAAATGTAGTTTGCATTATAAAAATATTATAGATATAAATATTGTCATTCTAAATAAATAAAAATCGCTAAACCTTTAGTTTTTTCAAAGGCAGATATAATATATTGTATATAGGATAATAGAAACATTAAATTTAAAGATTTTAAATTTGAATTGTGGAAGAAGAAAAATTTTATATTCTTTGTAAGAATTTTTAATTCATTATTATTCTAAAAAATATGATATAAAAAGAATCTGAAAATTATGAATTTTTTTGCAATAATTATGTTTTAAAAAAAATACACAAATAATCATGTTTTGGAGAAATTTACACAAATAAGCATATTTCTAAAAAAATGAATTAAGGAGGAGGCGCCACTTAAATTGGTATCTATTATATTTTTCAAACTTTTTCAATTACCTGCAGATTTGACATTACCTGCGGACTTACACGCGGATTTCCTATGAAATTATCTGCAGAAAAAATAGTCCACAAGTAAATCTGCAGGGAACGTCAAATCTGGAGGAAAACGGCAAGTAAATAGAAAAAATTAAGGAGATGACTGAGCGTCATCTCATTTGGCGTCTCTTTTAAAAAAATCAATGCATGCCCCATCTGAGATAGCTACTGCATTATAATATTTTCTGAAACATGATTATTTACGTAAATTTGTCTGAAACATAATTATTTATGTTTTTTTTTAAAACATAGTTATTGTTAAAAAAATAAAAAATAATATAAAATTTATAGAAATAGAAGATATTTTAGATTTGATATGTTAGTAAAATATAGTATTTTTTTTAGAAATATATAAAATATTTATAGATATATAGATGTTTTATGTAATGTTTGTGATTCTAAATAAATAAAAATCATTAATTTTTTCTTCAAAGACAACTATAATATATTATATACAAGATAAAAGATACATTAAATTTAAAGATTTTAAATTTGAATTGTTAGATGGTGGGATCTATTTCAGCTTAACTAGAGGTTTTGGATATACAATAATTTTAATTCTATAAGATTTGAGAGATTAATCTATGAAATTGCATATGCAGAGGATATTCCAATTTATATAAAAAAAATTAAAATATTTATATTCTTTTTGTAGAAATTTTTAATTCATTATTATTCTTAAAAATAAAATTTAAAAAATATGATATAAAAGCATTTGAAAATTACATTATCAACCCCAACTTTATAAAAATGGATTTTTTTTTTTTTTTTAGATTTGATACGTTATGTGTCAAAATTCTGACACGCACTCAATTTTGTGACGTGTTTTCATGTCGTTAATGTAAATTTTGTGACATAAATATCAAATGAATAACTAGTTAACACTTATCAACTCTACAATCTATGTAAAGGTAGATACAATCTATTTAAAAAGTTATGATGTGAACATTATATCACAAATTTACGACGTGATTTTTTCGTAGCAATGAGTTGCGACTAAGTGATATTACAGCGTATTTTGTTCACGTCACTAATTTTCTTTTGTGACGTGATATTTGTATTTGTTACATAAAAATCACGTGAAAAAGACGACTAATTTCTTATATTAATTAGTTAACTGTAAAAATTAATGACTTACGTTACAAAATTAGATATATCAATCAATCTAGAACTAGTTTAACTGATAATGATTATTAAACTTATTTGTTAATTAGTTACAATCAATCATTAATCCATTGAAGTTGAATAGTAGTATTAGACTTCTCCCCAACTTCAACTTTTCTTTGCTGTTTTCACAGTTTGACCGTGCCACTTTCATTGATTATTGACTCGTACAAAACGCGGAAAATCAAATCAACAAATTTTGTTCCACCGCGTTCAACCTGGCCAGGCTCATCTACAAAGGTGTATTCCATTTCCATCCTTATTTTTTTTCCCTTTCATATTATTACTTATTAACAACAACAATAACGTGAAATATAAGGCAAGAAAAAACCAAAAAATAATTGTCTTGTGTCTGTTTGTTTTCTAGAATCATGTCTTTCAACTGGTCCATATAAAAAAAGACAGCACATAATAGTCAGAAAAAGACAACGAATACTTTCTCTATTTCCATCATTAATACACGTTCTTGTCCACGTTGAAATTACCATATCTACCTCTATTCTTTTTCATCACATAACCAACCAAACTCCATTAAACATTACTACTTAATATCTTATATATATATATTAAGTTATAACATAAGGTTTTCATGCACATTACATTACAAACCACAAAACAAAAAACAGTTGAAACGTTAATCTGAGACAATATGGCTTACGACAACGGTTCTGTCGGTGGTGGTGTTAAGGATCTCTATGGTGAAGATAGTGCTACAGAAGATCAACTTATCACTCCATGGAGTTTCTCTGTTGCTAGTGGAAGCACTTTGCTCAGAGATCCACGTTACAATAAAGGTCTTGCCTTCACTGAGAAAGAAAGAGATGCTCATTATGTTCGTGGCCTTTTGCCTCCTGCTGTTTTCACTCAAGATCTTCAGGAAAAGAGATTAATGCATAATCTTCGCCAATATGATGTTCCTCTTCATAGATATATAGCCTTGATGGACCTTCAGGTACTTATATAATAATCTGCTTCTTCTGTTGTACATGTTTAATTTGAAGTTTCATTTTTTCACTGTCTTTGAAATTTCTCTATTGACAGGAGAGGAATGAGAGGCTGTTTTACAAGGTTCTTATCGAAAATGTCGAGGAATTGTTACCTGTTGTTTACACTCCAACTGTTGGTGAAGCTTGTCAGAAATATGGAAGCATTTTTAGGAGGCCTCAGGGTTTATATATCAGTTTGAAGGAGAAGTGTGTTTTTTTTTTTTGCATAGTACTTTTTTTAACTTGGTGTTTTAGATTAGAAAATTCTTATTAAGTGCTTGAATTTTTTTTTTCCAGAGGTAAGATCCTTGAGGTTCTTAAGAACTGGCCGGAGAAAACGATTCAAGTCATTGTTGTGACCGATGGGGAACGTATATTAGGACTAGGAGATCTTGGTTGCCAGGTAAAATGCGGCCATAGTTACGCTGCGGATCTTTATGTTTAGAAAAATTTAGGTGAATCTTAATATTAACATGATTCGCTTCTTCGATTGTTTTGTTAGGGAATGGGAATTCCTGTTGGGAAGCTTTCTCTATATACTGCATTAGGAGGTGTTCGTCCTTCATCGGTAAGAAGGACTAAATGCTTTTCTTTTTTCGTTTGCTTTTTAATTGATCGATCGATTAATGGATTACTATCTGCGTATTTATAAATTTCAGTGCTTGCCTATAACGATTGATGTTGGCACAAACAATGAGAAATTGCTGAATGACGAGTTTTACATTGGACTTAGACAGAAGCGAGCAACTGGGAAGGTTTGATCATCCCTCACACTCACTGGATTTTGTACATTGGGAGTGAAATTTCTATATTGCTAACATTGTGTTTGTTCGTTGTGGTTTAGGAATATGCGGAGCTTTTAGACGAGTTTATGCATGCAGTTAAGCAGAACTACGGAGAGAAAATTCTTGTGCAGGTTATATATCTGATTCAACAACATCATGACTGGCTTTGGTGTTTTGCTTGAATCAATTGTTTACCTGATTTTACTATTCTTTTGTTCTTCAGTTTGAAGATTTCGCCAATCATAATGCATTCAATCTTCTGGATAAATATAGCTCGTCGCATCTTGTTTTCAATGATGACATACAGGTAAGGTAGCATAGCCGAAAGATTTTGACTTACGCACGGTTTCTGTTATTGACTGTGTTCTACTTTGGTTTAATTCAGGGTACAGCTTCTGTGGTATTAGCAGGATTGCTCGCTTCCCTTAAGTTAATCGGAGGAACCTTAGCTGACCAAACATTCTTATTCCTCGGAGCTGGCGAGGTAAGTTCCTTAGCGAGCCTAATTTAGTTATTTGCATTTGTTATGCAGTTCACATTTTTGTATTTAAGCTTTAGAATCTATGAAACACAAGACACGTAGAAAGTAGTGATGCTACATAGTTTAGAACTTTCTTTGTAAATGAAACTCTTACTTCTATATTTTGGTTATTGAAGGCTGGAACTGGTATAGCAGAGTTGATAGCTCTTGAGATTTCAAAGCAGGTATAACTTGGTTTTTATACTTGATTGTTTATATCTAAAGGTATTCTTTTTTTTTTAGTACTTGAACTAAATTCAATCTTTTTGGTCAGACGAAAGCCCCGGTTGAAGAGACTCGCAAGAAGATCTGGCTTGTGGACTCCAAGGTAATAAGAGCAACTAACTTTTGACTCGGTGTAACTAGTTTGTAACTAACTTTTACGTCTCTAATACCTTGTGAAGATGAATGGCGTAGTTTTTTTTTCTTTCATAACCTCTCATAACAAGCTGACTCTTTTGCAGGGTCTTATTGTTAGCTCTCGTCTGCAATCTCTTCAGCACTTCAAAAAGTCTTGGGCGCATGAGCATGAGCCGGTGAAGGAGCTTCTAGATGCTGTCAAGGTGAGCAAAGTGTCTCGAGTTTTATTTTCTTAGTTCAATAAAATATTTACTACCGTTAATTCATTTATGCCATGTCTCACGATTAATTTCATCAGGCAATCAAGCCGACGGTATTGATTGGATCATCTGGAGTAGGAAAGACATTTACCAAGGAGGTTGTTGAAATCATGGCATCCTTGAATAAGGTATATTCATGATTTTCTCTAGTAATAACTCTAACACGCTATGAGAAGATTTTATCTCTAATGTTTATGATATTTCTTGGCATGTAATGTAGAAACCTCTCATTCTTGCACTCTCCAACCCGACTTCACAATCTGAGTGCACAGCTGAAGAAGCTTATACATGGAGCAAGGTAAATAAATTATACATTACTTCTTATTTGCTCAACTTAAGAAACATCTTTTTATGAGTTATTTCTTACTTACACTGTTACATCTCTTATATTTGGTTGCAGGGTAAAGCAATTTTTGCTAGTGGAAGTCCATTCGATCACGTTGAGTATGAAGGAAAAGTTTTTGTTCCTGGACAGGTGTTAATTCAATTCTTCACTAAGCTTTTTCTTTTCCTAACAGACATACCTTGCCACAATTTAGTGACTAACTTTTATATTTTTGTTTTTTCTGCTATGCAATTTAGGCCAACAATGCTTACATCTTTCCTGGCTTTGGTTTGGGTTTGATCATTTCTGGTGCAATCCGTGTGCGTGACGAGATGCTCTTGGCAGCCTGTAAGTACATGCAAACTTGAGAGATTGTATAATTAGAGCATGACATAAAATCAGTGTTGCAATTGTGTGTTGTTAAGACGTGGTTTTGATTTGGACGCTAACCGTTTTATTTTTTATCTGAAACAGCTGAAGCTTTGGCTGCACAGGTATCACAGGAGAACTATGATAAGGGCCTGATTTACCCTCCATTCACAAATATCAGAAAGATATCAGCCAACATTGCGGCTAGTGTTGCAGCTAAGACATATGAACTTGGTGAGTTTCAATGTGAAATGTGTTTTGTTCAGTTCAGACAACACTCTTGTGTTTTAGTAGTTATTAATTGTCTTGTCTGTTTTGGTTAACAGGTCTAGCTTCTCATTTACCTCAACCAAAGGATCTTGTCAAATACGCAGAAAGTTGCATGTATAGCCCAAGCTATCGAAGCTACCGTTAAGATTTTGATCAAATTATATATGTAGAGACTACATTGTCACTCTGCGGTGTTTTATTTGATTTTGATTTATTTTATTGCTTGCTAGAAGTGTGGAATAAGGCATTGCCATTTGAATTCAAGTTCTTCATTCCAAGGTTGACTTTGACAAGTTACCAATCTTTCAATATATAGATTTGTAACAAGGAAAATCACTATCAGTAATAATAGTATTCAATTCCTTTTTCATTTTTTTTTCTGAATGCATCATTTTTACATTAGCATGATTTAAGAAACATGGCATTTCATTGCTTGGTTGTAATGACTTGACTTGGGGGTTAAAACAAGATAAGGAGACACCACTTTGAAATGTTTCTCTCTACTAGGTGGATAAAAATTGGTGACAGGGAAGCAACTCATCAACATTATTTAACTATAAACATAACATAATATAACCATGCACGTTGCTACACGAAGACTGCATTATATTATATACATAATAGCACCATGCAGTGCTTTATGAACACATGTTTCCACAGTAAGCTAGATTTATCTATTCATACAAAATTCAAAATTATATGGTCACTACTACATCAGCAGAACTAAACGTTTCGGCGTGTTTCTTCTGCAAGTTGACAGCTCCGAATACCCCAAAATGAAGCAGGTCTCAGTTTTTTGTTGGTGGTTGTAAAAAGCCATCCCATTTGGGTTCTACATGTGGTACAAATAGCAATTGTCCATGCATATCTGCCAAAAGTAGCATATATTGGCATATAAGCTTATCAGATTTCAAATTAAACAGCACAAGAAAAGACCAGACCGCTCCCAAATTATGTACTAGCATTCAGAGTGCTAACCAACATTACTAGTAGAGTTGTAAAGCTTCATGGCACACAATAGTTTGATTCTTGATATATATACTACTATTGAACAAGTTGCTTCTTTCATAAAATCATAAGACATGAGAATGGACTAACACTCACCCGGGAAACCAGCTGTATTCTGTAACTGCTGGCCCGATGAGAGCTAAACCATTGGCTTTGTAAAGAGTCATTATCTCGTGTACATAACCGTCAGGATTTACATAGGCCCCAAGAGGACCCTCATTTGACATCACCAACATATCACTTCGTTTTGCAATTGTAGTCTGCAAATTTGTTGACATTTTTTTAGAAAAAGGAATAAACATTAATCTCAGCACTTAAAAGAATTGTATATCCAAAATCGTGTAAACTTTAAACACGGGCAATATGGTGTGCAAAATTGAGATGCTTTGATAAGAGAGTGATTACTTGGCATATTTTACATCGGACAAGATCAATGCTCTCTAGTAATTCAATTTCCCTGCGCAACCTATATACGATGCCATCGATATCTAAAAGCTCTTGCCTTGTAGATTCAGAAACAGGTATTTTACTGGCGATGTGAAATGATAAAACATCAGGCTTCTTGATGAGACTATCCATACTAGGAACCCCAACTATTTGCTTCCACATATCTACAGATTATCAAGCCAAAGTTCAGAGATAAATTTAATACTTAAATTGAATTGTTGTACAAAAAGGAAGCTTAACACACACACACACACACACACACAAAAAAAAGAGAGAGAGGAATTGTATTATCTGAAAATTAAGTAATGATTGCACATGAGTTTTCCATTAATATTTCTCTTTAAATTTTAAAATCAATAATAAAAGACCAGCAAACAAAAGAAAAGCAAAATTTCATCAGCCATAATAGTGATATACCATAGCAAAGAGGGAAAAGGCAAAATATATCTACAAAACTACCTGCGGCCTTTTGTGCAAGCAAATAGGAGTCATACATGCGATATACCCAGTGGGGTAAGAATACTTTTGAAATTATATGTGATGGTTTATTCTTATAGCATCTATTAAGCTCTTCTTTGGATGACAGCTTTCCAGAAGTGGAACAGATCCCAATTCTCGAATCCAAATTGGATCTTATTTCCTGATCACTAGTGCTTGCTGATACATCCATCATATCACTACTGTTTGCTAATTCATTTTCCCTGTTTTTTAATCCATGCATTTTAACACGGCTGCGAAGCATATTACATGATGATGCTGATTTGCCAAAAGCATCCCTTGGAGTTCGCAATGGTAAATCTTCCTCAATAATTTGGATCTCTCCATAAGGCTAAGAAGAGCCAAAGAAAAGGAAAGTCATCAATCTTTAGCTGCAAAGCTAAAGCACAAGTGGATAATAATAAAAAGGAAGCAAATGTAGTAATATTTTTCTAACCACTCCGTCCACGTCATTCCAACACCGCCTTAGGTGAAATCGTTGTTGTCCACGGCTCACCACATTCATCGAACCATCCTCTAGACGCCCATATTGCCGAATCTGTTGATATGATATTAGCAAGTAAAAATAAGGTAATAGACATATTGAGACTGATAGCTAACTATAGTAAGAACTAAGAACACTAGCAAATACAGATGATCTCTTTTGTTTTGGGTTCCCTCCTTTAAGGGAAGTGGTTTATTCATTGCTGCATTGCAAAATCAGGCTTTGTATTAACTAATAGAATGTTAATTACTTAAGCGTTAAATTAGCTTTATTGATCTCAAATTCACATCTACAACAATCAAACTATATCCCACTAGGCGTAGTTGACTCCATAGATAAGATGGCTATGGCATCATAATCCCCTTACATGTATTAAGTTAACATATCATTATCCTTAAATCTCTCTTGATGGTTTAGTCAGTGATTTTTCTTAGTCTCACTTTATCTTCAACTATTAGACTACTCTTTAAAAACAAAGACTTTTGCACAAAATACACATGTAAACTGTGAAGTGATATGATTATGAACCTTTTACCAACATTAAATTTCTGTGAGGTGCGGTGCCGGGAATCAGAGTGCTATTTATCAATACAAAATTTAAAAAGAAAGAACTTTATTTCTTAGTTAAAAACCATATTGGACACACATTTACTATGCAAATTATTCGGCGTGAGTCTGGTATAAATATTACATCAAATGAGATGGAATACCACTGCAGTTGTCCCAATGCTAGCCGCTTTCATCGTAAAACTTCCAGTTTCCCTGTGAACCCGAATCTGAAATGGAAAAAAAAAAAGCATGTCAGTGACTCATGGATGTTTAAGAGAAAAACTAAAGCAGAATCTCAAGCATGGAAAAATCACAAACAACCGTCACAAGGAGTTAGATTAACATACGACAGCAATGGTATAAGGAACATCAACTTGACTCAAAGCTCTCTCAATAGCAGTCACAAAACGAGAAACAGTAACCCTAAGGGGAAGAGTAGCCCCAGGAAAGAGTACAACGCCTGAATATTGCAAGAACTAGTCAAATAATTCAGGCAATAAGTTAGAGTGTCAGTGAGGTGTTTCCAGTGTTGGTGGTAAAAGGATGATATAAGAAAGTGAAAATAGAAAAAGTAATATTACCTTGAAGACAAAAGAGTGGAATGTTCAATATAGCACCGCCATCCAAAAAAGAAGTCCGGTGGCGCGTGTCTTCCACGTCTGTAAACAACAAAATTGAGCTTAGTGAAAATCAAAAACACAGTCGAAATTACATAACAGAAATCAAAAACTGAAAAAATCGTACCACCGAGATATGTGTGCAAAGAGGCGATACTGGTATTGAAGGTGAATTCGGCGGGCGAAGCGATTGCAATGGCGTCACTGCATGAGAAGAATGTGGAAATTGCGTGTTGTTAGATGCAGAAATTGTGAATATGAATGTGAAGGTGAGTGAAGGAATTACGGTTGGTCTTGAGAAGAGGAGGAGGGGGATGGCGAGGGAGGGGGGAAGTGGAGGAAGGGGTTGTTGAATTCTTCTTCGACTTCGTAGAGGAATTCATCCTCGATTTCATCATCGCTGATATTATCCATTTTTTTCTTGCCAATTTTTGGGGGATTTCTTCGATGGACAAGGTTTAGAAACCTTGTGCGTCTTTTTATGATTTAGGAGTACGATTTTTTTTTTTTATATATACGAATTTAGGATTACGATTTTAGTGGAGTCCTTCTAACTTGATTATAAAATAAAGTTTACAAACACATTAATAGATGATTTCTTCGTTAAAAAATAACGCAAAAATAGTCATGTACCTTGTCTTCAACATTTATTTTAGTTCTTTAATTTAAAAATGATTCACATTAATTTTTTAATTTTTAAAATATTTCATTTTAATCTTTTTATTTCATTAGCGACAAATTTAACTATTAATTTTTAAGTTTTTTTATTGTTAATTAGACAAAAAAATTAAAATCAAACATTTTGAAAGTTAAGAAATCAATATAATCTTTTTTTTTAAATTAAGAGACCAAAATAAATCTTAAGTTAATATACGGTACTAAAAAAAGTATTTTATTTTTAAAAAAAAAGTATTTGAATTATTTTAAAAATGTTTTGATAGGTATGAGCAAAGGATTTTACAACCTTGAAACTTTGTTCGAAGAATTCATTATATGGAATGCCACCAAATTGAAGTGTTATTCCAGCTAACTTGTTTTTTTTTTGTATAAATAAATGTTGTAAATGACTTCACGAATGTAATGTTAAATTTACAGGACTATGCAAAATTATTTTTTATTGTATTTTGCAGGGTAATATAGCATTGGTGACATATGAGTAAGAGCTCTTCCGACACATTGAGCTAATCTTTAATACGATGGAGCAGGAGCGGGCCTATAAGATTAGTACTTCAACATCTAAGCTAGTGAAATTAAAGAGATGTAACTCGAAGGAAATGAATGAAAAAGGTATTTGTCATGGCACGTGAACGAGCTTATATATGATGAGCGGTTAAAACGGCTTTCGTTTGGCTCGGTGTGGAATGATCTCATCCAATGGTTGACGATGAGTGAATGGTATGGATCTAGTGTGTGGTCTTCCAACGAGGGTCTACCTGGTTGCCTTTTTTGCAAGATTATTTTGGATTGAGCCTTTAACGTTAGGTTGGTCTTGTTGGACCATTTGACCGATCTTGAATAGTTGTACATCCAAATTCTTGCTAACGCGGATAAAGCTAGGACTTTTATAGAAGTTATCACTACTACAAAAAGTTGTTGTAACGTCGGACACAAAATGTTTTTACCTCGGCAACCCAGGCGACGTTAGTAAGGTCGTCGTGAAAAGTCTCCACTTAACACCTCAGTGTTTTAAAAACTGAGGTTAAAATTGAAAAGATCGTGGATTTGATCCCTAGGAATTGTATATATTTTATTTTCTACATTTTGTTGCGCGTTTGATATAGCTATCGATTTCATTTATATTCCGAGGTAATAAAGTTTTTTGACTATATTTATCAATTTCATTACCCATGTATCATTTCTTGCCTATATCGTTTTCACTGGCATGTATCATATCATTATAATAAATTTATTAGTCTGCCAGTATTATTTTTTACACAAAAACTATAAAATATGTAACAGGATATCATATATCATTTCAAACCAAGTGTGCAAATTAACATTGTTATCATTAAGACAAAATAAGAAAACATTTGTTCATATACAAAATAATAAAAAAACCAACATAAACTATTGTTCTTATTCTCGAGCTTCATAATGAGATAAGAAGACACTGGGCTAACATGATTGGATGTCATCAATTTCCTCTGTTGAATATGGTTTTTGGTTGCTAAGCTCCTACAATTAGAACAAAATTTAAACTATGATTAGCTAAACAACAAAATTAGTTTAAGAAGTATACATAGCATGGATTAAGCTAATACCTTATTCTTCATCCATCCTTGTGTAATGTCATCAGAGACAATATGGAGCATATATCTCATAATATAATATCCACAAGAATGGTCGTCGGTTTGTTTTCGCCACTACAAATATAACACATTTATTAATGTCACTCTAATACACACAATTAATATAATATCAAATAGCACAATTACTATACTTACTATTGGGTAATAAAAGTTTGGCTTTTTACCCATAAGATTTCTTCTTCGTGCATTATATTCCTTCATCGCTCTACACGTGTGTTGGCTGAAGATTTTGATGATATTATTAGAAGCGAAGCAAATTGGATGTTTCGATTGGAATAAAGCAGGATGTCATGTTTCGAAATGGTAGAAGCAGTACTTCGAATGGGCATATCAAAGTTTGGAGCTTCGAGTGACAGTTATGAGGATATCTTCAAAAGAAGTCTCGAAATGATAACAAGGCTGTGTCCAAGAAATGCGTTCGAAGCGAAGAAGTGCCAAAACATTTGAAATTCAAATGCAAGCGGGATGTTCGAAATTTAAAATATGTGCGCTGGAGCATTTGAAGACGCGTGGAAGCTAGAGAGGGGCATTGCTTTGCATGTTCTGAACGTGGCAGAATCTTATAGCAAGACCGTTATGGTCGAAGTAGTATAAATAGAAGTCTTAGCATTAGGATTTCGTGTGTCATATCTATTGTACAAAAAACTCAGTAAACATTTAAAATACCACATGGCTAGGGAAACGAATGCACGAGCAATGTACGTATGATAACACCAAGTGTTTATGATTTAATAAAACTTTTTATCACTTCCAGTATTTTCCTCTATCTTCATGTCACTATCATTCAAAAGCCTTTGCATTAAAATATTTTCATTCGAAGTCTTTTTACTGATGCCTTACATTTAAATGTGTTCTTTCCATTTCAAATCCTTTACTTTCAGAAACTTTTGTATATTTCATGCCTTTATCTTCATGCTTTTATCATTCGAACACCTTTTTCATTTAAAGTCATTTTACTGATTTCTTGCATTTAAACGCTTTCTTCATATCTCGAATCTTTTACATTCCAGAAACGCTTTTACATTACATGCTCTTATATTTCGAAGTCATTTACTTGTCTTTTCTGCAGTTTTTACATGTCTTTACAATTGAACTTTATTCATGCAATTTAGTTTCGCACGCATTTACTTGATCACGCCTTTAGATCTTTAATAGATTAATCGAAGTAAGTTAAACACCTACACAACATTCTAAATACCAACCATGAATATCAGTTCTATAATGAGAGTTATCCAAATGACCAATACATCTTAGGATCAATCTAGTCGATCCTGCAAGTTACCAGAGAGATTAAATAACAGTCATTAAGATTATTTGATAGTTTGGAGGACTAGCGGTTGTTTACCAGAAATCACTGTAAACAAATTGGCACACCTGGTGGGACTCACCATTGGCCATTACAAAATTTAGAACAAAGTAAATAATTGTTGAGACGTAACCATTGTAAAAATACTCTCTGAGTGATAAGTTTGTTGTTTTATGAACCTTAGAAGTGGTAGAATAACCAATAGCAACCAACCCTTATCCAGAAGAAAACGTTTAAACAAGATGTCTAATTCAGAAAATCAACAAGGGGAACAAAATATCCCACATACAACAGGCACTAATATGTCTGCTTCGATGGGAACATCTAATGCAATCCCTTCGAACACACAGTCTGTTGCATCCTCTACCAGTAATATAGCCACTAATGGAACGAGTGGCATATCAACTAACAGTTCGATCCTAGGAAATACTGGAACCATTGGTTACCTTGGGGGATTCGTCCCACCATCAGGGACACAAACCCATTTCGCCACTCCACTAACTAGACCACCCGGTTTCGATGGTAATAGAGCCAGAAATTCCTCTTATGGAATGCCAACATCTTTTATGGCAGGCTTACACAATTCCACATCGAATTCATCACCACAGTTAGGGTCTGGGTCTGGGGCAAATTAATTTATGACAAATAACCAAGGATCAGTGGGTTATAGTGCAATGCCTATCCTAACCACAGAAAATCAGTTGGCCTTTAGGCAATTGATGGATGACAGTAACCATAATATGATAGGAGTGTTAGCACAAACTATGCAGGAGATATTTGCCCCAATAGTACAAAATGTGACTGTGACAAACAGAGAAAATGCAGATAACATGAGTCGAATAACAGATTTCTTCGCTCCCCCAGAAAGGCGTAGGCAGAATCAGGCGGGAGTTCGAGCAAACGTACCTATTATAGAACAAGTTGCTAACGACCCACCCTATAGACCAGCCAGAGAGGAGGTTAATTTGGGGGCAAGGGCACAAAGGCTAGAAGCCCCAATGATCCAAGGCCCACAAAGGGAAATTATGGAACCAGGGGCAAGGGTCGAAAGGCTAGAAGTCCCAGAGTTTCGAGAAGAACAACCTAGAGGGGTTGTCATGGTGGGTCGAAATCAAGATGCTGATGCAGTCGTTCATAGAATTCGAAACGATAACATCTTGGCAGAAAATAATTTAACCACCATGATAGAGAGGATCATGGCCCAAAATGGCCTCAACACAGGAATTAGAAGGCCAAATTATGCCTCCCCTATATTAGATTACATAATGCACACTGATTTACCAAGGGGATATAAAGTCCCTAAGTTTACAAAGTTTGCTGGGGATACCAATGAGTCAACAGTCGAACATATAGCCAGGTATCTAACCGAAGCAGGAGATATAGCCAATAATGAAGACCTTAGGATCAAATATTTCCCAAGTTCCCTGACTAAGAACGCTTTCACATGGTTCACCACTTTGCCTCCTGGGTCCATTGATACTTGGGCTCTTTTGGAGAGATTATTCCATGAACAGTTCTACATGGGACAATCAAAAATAAGTCTGAAGGAACTGGCCAGTGTCAAGAGGAAGTTCACTGAACCCATAGATGATTATCTGAATAGATTCAGGCTCTTGAAATCTAGATGTTTTACAGTAGTTCCTGAACATGAGTTGGTCGAAATGGCTGCTGGCGGCCTGGATTACTCTATTCGAAAGAAATTAGACACTCAATACTTGAGGGATATGGCTCAATTAGCCGATAGGGTTCGACGGGTCGAAAGGCCGAAAAGGCCAGAGTCTTTAAAAATAACAAGAAGGAAAGGATCTCCTATGTTGGAACTGAGGAAACAGAAGATTATCCTGAATTTGAATTCGAAAAGGTCGAAATCGACCTCGCTGAATTAAAACAGGCACCACCTTACTCCTGCAAATTATTAGTTCCCACAAAAGGGAAAGAAATTGTTGAAAATGAGAAAAGTGACAAATTCCCAAAGAAGGTTTATACCTTCGATGTCACTAAGTGTGACGAGATTTTTGATTTACTTGTCAAAGATGGCCAACTCATTGTGCCATCGAATGTCAAAATACCTCCTTTAGATCAAAGAAAGAAAAGAGGATTTTGCAAGTATCATAGTTTCCTAGGCCACGAAACCTCACAGTGTTTTCTTTTCAAGGACCTAATTCAGAATGCAATTAAAGATGGCAGACTGAAGTTTGCTGATAAAGCAAAAATGAAAGTAGAGGAAGATCCTTTGGACGTCGCAGACACCAATTACTCCGAGCCTGCATGCATTAGGGAAATTAACATGGTGGAAGCTGACCAAAATGACGCTCCAGTAGGAGAGAAAGGTACTGAAAATGAAAGTTGGGTGATAGTCGAAGTCAATAAGGGGGTCACTGAAGACGTCCACAAGCAACCAGAGACTTCGATTGAAGCAGCACCTTTAGCTGTTGCAAGAGAAATCCAGGCTACTGAAGGCCAGGAAAAGCAAAACCAAGAGTGGACACAGGTTACTGAAGGCCTGAGGCTAGAATTGGAGAAAGTCCAAATCACGAAGCCAACCTCCCCTCAGAAAGAAATATGGGATACTTTAGGGGAACCCAGTGGAAAGTTTGACTACTTGGTCAAATATTATGCCCCAGAGAGTTCAAAGGTCCAAATTGAAGATATAAAACCTACAGGTCGGGGAGATGATGACACTAAGGGGGAGGATGTTGAGGTAAACATGGTGGATATGGAGAGACCTCGCTCTGAAATGGAGGAGGTGGAGAAATACTTAGAAAAAGAGAAGTATAAAATGGAGGATAACCATGCTGGAGATGTTAGTCTCAAGGATTACCTCATGATGTGCCACAAAGGAGATACGGGAATGATATTATGCCCTAGGTGCAGCATCCTCTGCAATCAGAGAATCGCTGCAAACTTCGAGAGGGTACAAAAGGTGAGAACTGGCAACAACTGGCGCCAGGATAACCAGTTATTTAGGTGTTATCCTAAAGCTGGAGAGAGTTTGTTGGAATTTGTGCTTCACTGCTACAAAGGGGCAACCAAATGCTTGATATGCCCAAGGTGTTATGCTGTGTACGATCAAAGCATGGCCAGAGCCTTCGAAACAATCCCTTTCGCCCCTTGCTGGAACCACCAAGAGACTATTCAGATGGGCCCACGTTTCGATAGCAAATACAAACAACGAAGGCCCGATAGTCCTCATCCCAAGGGTGCTCGAAGAGTGACGTTCAAAATTCCTGCTGAAGTGCCAACAGACAAATGGCTGCAAGTCAGAAATGACAAAGGCAAAGACAAATGGAGGAACAATGAACAAAACACACGCCATGCTATGACATATAGAAGGCAGTTCAACATAGCGAAGAGGGAAGAGGTGAGATTAGAGAACTACAAAGGTAGAAACCCCATGTCAAGATCTCAATGGCGAAGGCAATAGAGAATTCGAAAGGCTGAAAGGGAAGCTGTGGCAAATAAAGGAGCAACTTCAATAAAAAACCAAGGTGAATCTAGCACCAACAAACCCACACCAAAAAATAAAACTGAAGACAAACCCCCAGTTAGTAGGAGGCTCTTCTCCGAAGTACAACCAACTGAACCAAAGGAATACACTCCAGGGACAGAAGAAGACGAAGATATGCTAACGGACAATTTCGAGTCAGAGGGGGAGTCTTCGTTCAATATCAATTGCAAGATGGTATCTGTGCTTCCTTGTGAGTTTGGACAGGAAACTGAAATTGACGAGTATGAGGAAGAAGATACCATGGATCTGATGAAGCATAGGCATGTGTGCTACTATGTGATGGATAATGGAGCTGTCGAGGAGCAGAATGCGTTCTTCGAGCATCCAGAACCAGCTATGAAGAATCATCTGAAGCCATTATTTATTCGGGCAAAGGTTGGTGCCCATGGCGTGAATAAGGTTTTAGTGGATGGGGGCGCTGCAGTCAACTTAATACCCCATTTCATGCTGAAAAGGTTAGAAATACGCGAAGGAGACATCAAACCACACAACATGGTTC
Organism: Vicia faba; assembly: GCA_948472305.1. Classification (NCBI taxonomy): domain Eukaryota; kingdom Viridiplantae; phylum Streptophyta; class Magnoliopsida; order Fabales; family Fabaceae; genus Vicia; species Vicia faba. The sequence continues at coordinate 1,242,998,082 of OX451737.1, forward strand.
TATCCAATTATGAAGGGAAAGTAGGCAAAATACTGGGGGTGGTTCAATTGGACTTGACGATAGGTTCAAGCTGTAGGCCCACTGTTGTACCCCAAAATTTGCCCTCCCATATTTCTCAAAATATTTCAAGAAAAATTCACAAGTCCAACCCGGCGCGTCATATTCAGGTATTCTTTCGCCAAGATATCTCTGATAACATATTCTCAAATTCAGGTTCGGCTCAAGAGTCAATTCTTTAAAGAAGGTATCCGAATGTGTGAGTTTTCTCGAAGAAATATGGTGAAAAAGTGTGCTGAAAGTGCAGTTTTTATGCGCTAAAAAATTCATAACTTGAAGATCATGGCTCGTTTTGAACCCGCTCCGGTGGCCAAAATTCCGTCTTCACATTATCTACGTTTTCGTCTCTCACGGCTGGAAGCCAATTTCGATCAGAAGGTCTTCAAAAATGTGGATTTATCAAGTATTTTCGTGCAGAAAATTTGTGACAGAAGTTTATTTGCGTCATGTTCAAAAAATCATAACTTGGTCGATTTTCATCGTATCGAGCTGGTTCTGGCGCCAAAATTTCACAAATTGAGTTGGCTACATTTTCACATAAGGTATTGAGTTCAAAAGGTATTCAAAAGGCCTTCATTTTTTGCTCAGAGTGCGTGACACGCCGAAAATCCTGAATGCTGAATATTATTTCATCTGGGCCGAAACTTCGAAAATTCATAACTCGGTCAATTTTTATCGGATTGGGCTCATATTTTTACACAAGGTCCCTGACTCATAGATCTACAACTTTGCTTCAAAAGTCGAGACCAAATTATGCACCGATCAATACCAGTTTTTTATTGAAGAACGTGTGAGAGTCGACACTAGAGCCCAAAATAAGTTTGTCTGAGCTGAAACTTCAAAAATTCATAACTAATTCACCGTTTATCCGATTGAGTCGATTTTCGGACAGGAGTTAGTTCTCGATATCGGCTACATTTTGTTTTCACATTTCAACTTCAAAAATTGCACTTAAGTCCCTGCGATTTAGCCTGGAAAGTGACGAACTCAAGTGAACATTGGAGGCCCAATTGCACATTCAAAGCCCATTTTCTTTACCCTAATTTCCATTATATAATCACCTTCTTTTCACACAAACCAGGAGGAGAAAAAGAGGAGAAAAAAAAGAGAGAGAAAACCTTGCCACAACACTGTTAGAATATCAAATTCTTTCAAGAATCCTAAAACCTTGAAATCCTTATTACAAATCCCTCTCTCACTACAAACAAGCCATCACAGTTACAAACCAACACCTCACTACTTCTTCAGTAAGGATAAGGCTGGCTTGATCTCCATGATCCTAATTTTCCAGTAAGGCATAAAAGACCTCACTACTTCTTCAGTAAGGATAAGGCTGCCTTGATCTCCATGATCCTAATTTTCCAGTAAGGCATAAAAGCATTCAGGTCACTAATTTTCCAGTAAGGGTAAGATTGATTTGATCTCCATGATCAAAAGGGTATAATCATTCATACATGTCATATTGTGCCTAAACATTAAATTTCTTCATATATTGGCTTTATTTGCATTTTATGATTTTATTTAATGTGTTCGTGAGATTCAACTGCAGATTTAGACAGGATCCCAGGTTCATTAAGGAACGTTGAGGCCAAAAGCCAAATGACCAAAAGCCAAAAGCCAAATGGCCAAAGTAGAAAAACTTATGCATGACACCAATACATGGCGAGACAGACATCCTGAGAAGATTAAGGAACGTTGAGGCCAAAACGTAAATGGCCAAAAGCCAAAAGCCAAATGGCCAAAGTAGAACAACTTATGCATGATGAGGCCAGAACACAAATGGCCAAACCACTCCAATTCACCTCCAAAAAGGGGACAGAAACCCCCCAAGGTATTGTATTTTCTTTCTTTTCCTTATTTTATTTATTTCAATTATTTCTTTTTTTAATTAATTCCTTTAATTTAACTTATTTTCATAAAATATAAAAAATAGTAAAAAACAGAAAAGTCATAAAAATCAAAATATATTTATTTAATTAATATTTTTTGTAAATAAATTTCACTAATAATTAATTATTTATTTTTATAAAACAAAATTGCATGTAAATAATTAGATTAATTTTAGGTTTAATTTTAACATGTTTTTCTTAATAAATAAAAAAATTAGAATTAAGGTTAATATTTTAATTTCATTTAATCTTTCTCATAAAAATACATAAAAAACATAAATACCAAAAACTCAAAAAAAAAAAATAATAATTTCTTTTTTCTCTTTAATTTCATTAGTTTAATCATTTAATTTAATTTCATTAAAAAGGGTCCAACGCCCTCGTTTCCAATTTTAATTCCTATTCGCGCATTTTTATTTATTTCCTTCTTTTAAATATTTATGTAACTCTCCCAAAGCCTTGTAAACTTAATTTCTCGCACTTTATTTTATTTCTTTATTTACTTTCCGTCAAATCGGGTCCTGGATTTTAATTTTGGCGATGTGGACCCGCACCTTTGTAATAGTTTAGAACTTTCAATTTCCGCATCTTTTTTAACTGTTAAATAAATGCATGCAAGAATGAATGACAAAAAAATAAAAACAAACGCATAGATCACCCATAACCTGACAAGACAAAAATAAATGAATCTGACACACAAATCACACACCACCCCTAGGGTACGCCTCACTGTTGCCTTGCCTCGAAAGGTGATCGTCGAGTAGAGGATGTCTTAGTAAGTCCTCATGATCCGGGAACCTGGCATGAAGGTAGCTTCTAAGGTGTCTTCCCATTGCTCTGGTGATCACCATGTCCCGAACCTCGAATTGACCCGAACACCTCCAACGGTGGTGCTACCTACCTCTCAATGATGGGATGACACTACTTTAAAGGACATTTACACAGACGAATTCCTTAGGGTAGGTAGACGACTCTAGATACTTGCTCTAATGTCAAAACAAATTCAAAAATACTTTTCACACCGACACCTTTTCAAAAAGCTTTCGAAAGCAACTTTTCAAACACTCTTAAGGACCGATACAAGAGTCGAACTGGAATTTTCAAAGAAACTTTTTAAAACCCACAGTTGAAAAGCAAACAAACCATTTTTGAAAACACAATGAGCAAGTATCTAAGAGCCCATGGATAACCATGGATAGAAAGGGTGCTAACACCTTCCCTTTCTATAATCTACCTCCCGAACCGAGAGCGATCTCTTTAAGGAATTTTTCTGTGCTTTTGTCCTTTCCATTTGGAGAAAATAAAAGACGGTGGCGACTCTTGCTTCCGCGACATTTCGCGAACCAGCGTTAAATAGTCAGTTCCAGATCCACCGATCACAGAACTGGCGACTCTGCTGGGGACTTAAACTTAAAGTGAGGTGTACCTTAGGGTTAGTTCATAACTGTGTTTTCAATTGTATTGACTTGTCTGCTTTAAATTTGTGGGTTGCATGGGAGTTACATAGATCCTAACCCGGATCTAGGGATACCCTGTTTAGGTAGCATAAGCTGTGAGGGACCTGTCCGGCGTATACCGACATGGGTGAAGCAGTGGCTACGTTGGTGTGGCGCCTTGGTCTGTACCGATATCCCTCGTGTTGAAACGGGGAGAATATGGGTCTTCCAAGGAGTCATCAAGCACCAACAGACCTTAGAACCTTAAATGACCCAACTTGGCCATTAGAACAGTGGCAGTATGCTACGCCCATTGAGGCTAAACTCTCGTGATGGTTCTGGCCGCAAGAAAAGATTGCGATGCTGGAGTTATGACCGATTGAGGGTAGTCAATGATATTGGGATCCTCTAAGAACCCGGTTACTTTGATAGGACAGGTATAAACCAACAAACTGAAAGAGGGTAATACCTAGACCCCATGCTGGTCTAACTCTAAGGGCTTCTATTGTGTGACTTGTGTGCCTTCGTACTTGACTACTTGCATGCTTGTTATCTAACATATGAACTACTTGCAGGTTTTGTTTATAGTCCTTAATTGGGACTCATAACAGGGTTGACTAAGTTTCTTGCAGGTTTTGTTTATAGTTCTTAGTAGAGACTCATAACAAAGTTACCCAAATTACCCCATGCATAGCATAACATCATACCATTGCATGCATCCTTCCTAAAGACTAACCCGTTTCAAGGATCTCAAGGGCTTGTGATGCAGGTCAGAATGAACCATAATGTCTAGCAAGGGGCAAAGGGGATTTATTTTCTTCTAGCCAAAGTTGTCAGGGGCTATGACCCACTAGATATGGTGAGCCTTTGACCCTTGAAGAAGAATTCTCAACAACATGGGTTTCCTTCAATCAAGCTACCAGACCCAAATTCTAACAAATTTTCTTGTTTATCCCGCGAGGTCCTTGAAAACATTACATGCATGTCATACACATCATTGCATAACAGGTATCCTTGTTGCAGGTCACTTACCTTTCTCGCTGTTTATTTCAACAATGGCTTCCCAACAAGATAACCAGGACCTTCTTGCTCAAGAGACTCGTTTCGGGGAAATCCTCCTGAATCTATCCAAGGGGCGGGAGGAGCTGAGAGCACTTCTCATGGGGACTTTGGTCAGAAACAGTGCTGAGGACGAACGGATGAAACATCTGCAAGCTGAAGTGGATGCAATGAGAGTCCAGATGCTGGGGCAGGTGACTGCCATTCAAGGGTTAGCTCAAAGACAAGATGAGCTCGGGGTTCTCGTCAACCAACTGCTTCAGGGTAACCAACTGGGGCAAACGTCTAAGGGTAAAAAGCCAGTCATCGTTCAACCACCTTTGAGACAAGGAGGTAAGGGGGGAGCTCCTCAAAAAGCTCCAAAGTCACAAACTCAGCAGCAACTTCACCAACTTCAGCCAGACAAGCCCAGGAGGCAATGCACCCAGCTCAACATGTCGCTGTTCCAAGCTTTACAACGCCTATTGAGGTTGAACCTGATCACGTTAAGGGCTCATCCCCAGAATCCCAACACAGCACATCCTACTTATGATCCCAATAAAAGGTGTGCCTACCATTCTGCCTGCCCAGGACATGATACCAATGAGTGTTGGGCTCTGAAGAACAAGATCCAGGACCTGATTGATGAAGGGGCATTGGAGTTCACCCAAGATGGTCAGGCTGAATTTTTCTATCATCCCTCCAAGGCTCACCATTTGAAGTGACAAGCCTTGAGACTAGGAAACTTTTGTTCATTCGAATGTTCAAGTTGTAATTCTTTTTGATTGTTCAAACATTTGTTCATTGTTAAACATTGTTATTTCATTAATGCATCGCATATGTCCGTTTTGAAGCAATATATTCGTATTCACTATACGCAAATTATTTTCATATTTTTTCTGATGATCAACTCTCAATTAACAATTCTAAGCCTCTTGAGGGAGGATGATGAAAACGATACCATAATCTACAGTATGCTTTTGAACAGACCACGCTGATGAGGTACAGGCATTGTTTCAATCCCTAAACACTGGAGTTATAAGGATGATAATCCCTCGTCAACCCATCCGAGCCAAAGAAGTAGGAGTTTTTCTTTTTAAAAATTAAAACCCTTAATCATAACCTGGGGAAGGGTAGTTCTCTCAGTTGATCCAAGTGCATAACGAACAGCACCAAAGAGGTCCTTACAAAACAAAGAAAGACAGTGATGGTTCCGAATAATCAATAAAGAAAGGCAGTCATTATATCTCAAAAATAAAAGCCCAATAAGTCAGAACCTATGAAGGGGACTTACAAAACTAGGGCATCCCGCTGACTGTAATCACAAAAGAAACAGGTCAGGCAAAATATAGGGATAACAAAAAAAGAAGAAAGAGGTCCTACAAACCCTCAACAAAAACAAAAAAAATGACTGCTTGTTCAAAATAAATCATCAATATCTGAACCATCATTGGAACATCAGAACAAAGACTCGAACAAGGTCTAGCGTATGATCAACTGAGTTTAGGTTTGGAGAATATCACAAAGAGCGGGTGGGTACAAATAAAATTTGAGCCATTATCCTTTGTTTCTTAAACCGTGAACCAGGCCACGTTATAACCCTCAAAAGTCCTAGCTGAAGCATGGGTTAGTTCGAAAGCATACTGTTACGAAAGGTATCCCGACTCCTTAAGGCCTATGGTAAATACGGAGTTGACATCACGTTTTATAAACATTCACTTGTTTTATGAAAAAGAATGCATTTTCAAAATCTTCAAGACAGACATAAGCTTTGCATTTTTGATATAACATTGTTTGCATATGACTTTTTGTTTGAACAACAGGAAAATTCGTACGAAGAATACCTAGTGAGAAAAAGCACTTCCAATCAAGGGGCAGACCTGATCTTGGTCTATTATCTGGGGCAGTCCAATCAAGATTCGGAGAATCTCTCAAAAGGCCAAATAGCCTGGGGCAAATCTCCGCCTGAGTCACTTGGGGCATTTCAACAATGAATCTTGCCTGGTCAAAAATCTTCTGGTGGCGTGACAAAACATTTCTAACAGGGGCAACTCCCTACATTCTGAGAGCAAGGACATAGTCGAAAAAATACTACGCAGAAACAAAGACCCGCTAGGTTGACATACCTAGGCAAAAATTAGGGCTTCCCGGCGAACCAAAAGGGTTCGGGCAAAATGAAGGGATGAAATGAAAAATATGTATACCCGGCAAGTCGAAAACCTGAAAAGGCGGCTTGGGCAAAAATGGGTATCCCGGTGGACTGAAAACCCGAAAGGGCGGTCCAGGCAAAAATTAGGGATTCAAGCGTACGACTATGTCCTGTCATCCTGTCACCTGCCTATCAGAAGAATGTTTGTCCATCAACAACTATCAGCACCTCACAGGTATCTTCCTCTCCCACATCAGAAACAGGGGCAATAAAGAGTTGTCTAAGCAATCTGATTGTTCGGTCCTCCAAGGTATCAAGGTAGGTTCCGTTGAAGAATATAACCAATACAGTTCAATACTTCCCCAGGAGAGTCCAATCCAGTTTCCCCAAGAAAGTTGGAATCATCTCCCCAGCAGTAAGCTTATCCCCAGTAGATTCTGGAAGCTTACCCTCGCAGAGCACGAACGCGTCTCCCGGCTTTATTCAAAGAGTTATTTCCTTACCAGGATATAACTGGGTTATCCTCAGCCAAAAGCCACGGAAAGAGCGTCCTCGACGAAGTCTTCTTATCCCCAGCGAAGTCTATCAGAAGAATGTTTGTCCATCAACAACTATCAGCACCTCACAGGTATCTTCCTCTCCCACATCAGAAACAGGGGCAATAAAGAGTTGTCTAAGCAATCTGATTGTTCGGTCCTCCAAGGTATCAAGGTAGGTTCCGTTGAAGAATATAACCAATACAGTTCAATACTTCCCCAGGAGAGTCCAATCCAGTTTCCCCAAGAAAGTTGGAATCATCTCCCCAGCAGTAAGCTTATCCCCAGTAGATTCTGGAAGCTTACCCTCGCAGAGCACGAACGCGTCTCCCGGCTTTATTCAAAGAGTTATTTCCTTACCAGGATATAACTGGGTTATCCTCAGCCAAAAGCCACGGAAAGAGCGTCCTCGACGAAGTCTTCTTATCCCCAGCGAAGTCTATTAACACTTCCAACACAACAGGGGTATCCCCAGCAAGTTATTATCAATAACTCAACAAAGTATTTCTCTCCCCACAGAGTATTGCTTCCCAGCAGGATCACTAGAGTACTTTTCTCCCCGCAGAGTAATCCATTCGCCAAGTTCATTCCCCGACGGAGTTATCTTCTCCTACCGATATTCTTGCAACTATCATCCCCAGCGGAGGCAAAAATCTATTCTTCAACCGCAGCCCAGGAGTGACTTCCCGGCACTCGTCAAGGATTTATTTTCCTAAGACGAAAACATATGTTCATAAACATCACATCTTCATACATTATAGCATGCATATGCATCATACTACACGAACCTCATTAATTTTAAGGACATGTAGAAATCATGCAGTTCATGCATCATGATCTTGCATACAACTAATGCTTTACCTTTCAGGAAAGGTCAATACAAAGATGATTACTATCAACTATCGCAACTCTTTCTAGATATAGTTCAGATGTGAACCAGATATGGCAACGTTCTGATACTTTTTCCATATTTCCTTCTAGATATAGTTCAGATGTGAACCAGATATGGCAACGTTCTGATACTTCTTCCAGATTTCCTTCTAGATATAGTTTAGATGTGAACCAAATATGGCAACGTTCTGATACTGCTTCCAGATTTCCTTCTAGATATAGTTCAGATGTGAACCAGATATGGCGACGTTCTGATACTTCTTCCAGATTTCCTTCTAGATATAGTTCAGATGTGACCCAGATATGGCAACGTTCTGATACTTCTTCCAGATTTCCTTCTAGATATAGTTCAGATGTGACCCAAATATGGTGACGTTCTGATACTTCTTCCAGATTTCCTTCCAGATATGGTTCGGATGTGACCCAGGCATGGCAATGTTCCGACACTTATTCCAGTTGAAGATTTCAAGACCTAGACCGGTTCAGTTAAATCGACCCTAAGATTTTTCTGTTTCTTATCCAGTCCAAGGCCTTCTCTAGTCCAGCTAAATCGACCCCAAACAGATTTTCCTGATAAAGACTCAATTGAAGTTATCCAAGATTCTCTCAATGATTGCTGTTGAGGTTGTAGTCGCCTATGGTTCTCTCCCCGATACTGCGGAGGTAGTAATCATCCCAAGATTCGCTCAACGATTGCTGTTGAGGTTGAAGTTATCCAAGATTCTCTCAATGATTGCTGTTGAGGTTGTAGTCGCCTATGGTTCTCTCCCCGATACTGCGGAGGTAGTAATCATCCCAAGATTCTCTCAACGATTGCTGTTGAGGTTGAAGTTATCCAAGATTTTCTCAATGATTGCTATTGAGGTTGTAGTCGCCTGTGGTTCTCTCCCCGATACTGCGGAGGTAGTAATTATCCCAAGATTCTCTCAATGATTGCTGTTGAGGTTGAAGTCGCCCAAGATTCTCTCAATGATTGCTGTTGAGGTTGAAGTCGCCCAAGATTCTCTCAATGATTGCTGTTGAGGTTGAAGTCGTTCAAGATTCTCTCAGCATTCCTGTTGAGGTAGTAATCATCCAAGGTTCTCTCACCGTTCCTGTTGAAGTAGTAACCATCCCTGGTTCATTCATCACCTTTTGAAGATCCAAATCCAGCTCCTGTAACCAGTCAGGACACATCTATACACAAGAATTTGAAGACCAGCTCCTGTAACAGGTCAGGTAATCATTTTTCTTTTGTAGGTACGCAAGTTCTCGCTAAGGAATCTCTTACGCGATCGACACCCAGATGGCATCTATAAGCCCATCCACCATCCATCATCTCTTAGCATGGCATCTATAAGCCCATCATCCTATCCATCAATCTCTAAATGGCATCTGTAAGCCCATTCCACCATCACACTGCTACTATGTGAGTGCAAATTTCTGGGTACTCTAGTGTTCAATCATCTTCCACCTTCGGATTACGAAAGGCACGTCAGCCAATCTGCATCCTCAGGTCTAAGAAGATTGAACAGGGGCAACTGTTGTACCCCAAAATTTGTCCTCCCATATTTCTCAAAATATTTCAAGAAAAATTCACAAGTCCAACCCGGCGCGTCATATTCAGGTATTCTTTCGCCAAGATATCTCTGATAACATATTCTCAAATTCAGGTTCGGCTCAAGAGTCAATTCTTTAAAGAAGGTATCCGAATGTGTGAGTTTTCTCGAAGAAATATGGTGAAAAAGTGTGCTGAAAGTGCAGTTTTTATGCGCTAAAAAATTCATAACTTGAAGATCGTGGCTCGTTTTGAACCCGTTCCGGTGGCTAAAATTCCGTCTTGATATTATCTACGTTTTCATCTCTCACGGCTGGAAGCCAATTTCGATCAGAAGGTCTTCAAAAATGTGGATTTATCAAGTATTTTCGTGCAGAAAATTTGTGACAAGTTTATTTGCGTCATGTTCAAAAAATCATAACTTGGTCGATTTTTATCGTATCGAGCTGGTTCTGGCGCCAAAATTTCACAAATTGAGTTGGCTACATTTTCACATAAGGTATTGAGTTCAAAAGGTATTCAAAAGGCCTTCATTTTTTGCTCAGAGTGCGTGACACGCCGAAAATCCTGAATGCTGAATATTATTTCATCTGGGCCGAAACTTCGAAAATTCATAACTCGGTCAATTTTTATCGGATTGGGCTCATATTTTTACACAAGGTCCCTGACTCATAGATCTACAACTTTGCTTCAAAAGTCGAGACCAAATTATGCACCGATCAATACCAGTTTTTTATTGAAGAACGTGTGAGAGTCGACACTAGAGCCCAAAATAAGTTTGTCTGAGCTGAAACTTCAAAAATTCATAACTAATTCACCGTTTATCCGATTGAGTCGATTTTCGGACAGGAGTTAGTTCTCGATATCGGCTACATTTTGTTTTCACATTTCAACTTCAAAAATTGCACTTAAGTCCCTGCGATTTAGCCTGGAAAGTGACGAACTCAAGTGAACATTGGAGGCCCAATTGCACATTCAAAGCCCATTTTCTTTACCCTAATTTCCATTATATAATCACCTTCTTTTCACACAAACCAGGAGGAGAAAAAGAGGAGAAAAAGAGGAGAAAAAAAAGAGAGAAAAACCTTGCCACAACACTGTTAAGGATTTCAAATCCCTCTCTCACTACAAACAAGCCATCACAGTTACAAACCAACACCTCACTACTTCTTCAGTAAGGATAAGGCTGGCTTGATCTCCATGATCATAATTTTCCAGTAAGGCATAAAAGCATTCAGGTCACTAATTTTTCAGTAAGGGTAAGATTGATTTGATCTCCATGATCAAAAGGGTATAATCATTCATACATGCCATATTGTGCCTAAACATTAAATTTCTTCATATATTGACTTTATTCTTCATATATTGACTTTATTTGCATTTTATGATTTTATTTAATGTGTTCGTGAGATTCAACTGCAGATTTAGACAGGATCCCAGGTTCATTAAGGAACGTTGAGGCCAAAAGCCAAATGACCAAAAGCCAAAAGCCAAATGGCCAAAGTAGAAAAACTTATGCATGACACCAATACATGGCGAGACAGACATCCTGAGAAGATTAAGGAACGTTGAGGCCAAAACGCAAATGGCCAAAAGCCAAAAGCCAAATGGCCAAAGTAGAACAACTTATGCATGATGAGGCCAGAACACAAATGGCCAAACCACTCCAATTCACCTCCAAAAAGGGGACAAAAACCCCCAAAGGTATTGTATTTTCTTTTTTTCCCTTATTTTATTTATTTCAATTATTTCTTTTTTTAATTAATTCCTTTAATTTAACTTATTTTCATAAAATATAAAAAATAGTAAAAAACAGAAAAGTCATAAAAATCAAAATATATTTATTTAATTAATATTTTTTGTAAATAAATTTCACTAATAATTAATTAATTATTTTTATAAATCAAAATTGCATGTAAATAATTAGATTAATTTTAGGTTTAATTTTAACATGTTTTTCTTAATAAATAAAAAAATTAGAATTAGGGTTAATATTTTAATTTCATTTAATCTTTCTCATAAAAATACATAAAAAACATAAATACCAAAAACTCAAAAAAAAAAATAATTTCTTTTTTCTCTTTAATTTCATTAGTTTAATCATTTAATTTAATTTCATTAAAAAGGGTCCAACGCCCTCGTTTACAATTTTAATTCCTATTCGCGCATTTTTATTTATTTCCTTCTTTTAAATATTTATGTAACTCTCCCAAAGCCTTGTAAACTTAATTTCTCGCACTTTATTTTATTTCTTTATTTACTTTCCGTCAAATCGGGTCCTGGATTTTAATTTTGGCGATGTGGACCCGCGCCTTTGTAATAGTTTAGAAGTTTCAATTTCCGCATCTTTTTTAACTGTTAAATAAATGCATGCAAGAATGAATGACAAAAAAATAAAAACAAACGCATAGATCACCCATAACCTGACAAGACAAAAATAAATGAATCTGACACACAAATCACACACCACCCCTAGGGTACGCCTCACTGTTGCCTTGCCTCGAAAGGTGATCGTCGAGTAGAGGATGTCTTAGTAAGTCCTCATGATCCGGGAACCTGGCATGAGGGTAGCTTCTAAGGTGTCTTCCCATTGCTCTGGTGATCACCATGTCTCGAACCTCGAATTGACCCGAACACCTCCAACGGTGGTGCTACCTACCTCTCAATGGTGGGATGACACTACTTTAAAGGACATTTACACAGACGAATTCCTTAGGGTAGGTAGACGACTCTAGATACTTGCTCTAATGTCAAAACAAATTCAAAAATACTTTTCACACCGACACCTTTTCAAAAAGCTTTCGAAAGCAACTTTTCAAACACTCTTGAGGACCGATACAAGAGTCGAACTGGAATTTTCAAAGAAAATTTTTAAAACCCACAGTTGAAAAGCAAACAAACCATTTTTGAAAACACAATGAGCAAGTATCTAAGAGCCCATGGATAACCATGGATAGAAAGGGTGCTAACACCTTCCCTTTCTATAATCTACCTCCCGAACCGAGAGCGATCTCTTTAAGGAATTTTTCTGTGCTTTTGTCCTTTCCATTTGGAGAAAATAAAAGACGGTAGCGACTCTTGCTTCCGCGACATTTCGCGAACCAGCGTTAAATAGTCAGTTCCAGATCCACCGATCACAGAACTGGCGACTCTGCTGGGGACTTAAACTTAAAGTGAGGTGTACCTTAGGGTTAGTTCATAACTGTGTTTTCAATTGTATTGACTTGTCTGCTTTAAATTTGTGGGTTGCATGGGAGTTACATAGATCCTAACCCGGATCTGGGGATACCCTGTTTAGGTAGCATAAGCTGTGAGGGACCTGTCCGGCGTATACCGACATGGGTGAAGCAGTGGCTACGTTGGTGTGGCGCCTTGGTCTGTACCGATATCCCTCGTGTTGAAACGGGGAGAATACGGGTCTTCCAAGGAGTCATCAAGCACCAACAGACCTTAGAACCTTAAATGACCCAACTTGGCCATTAGAACAGTGGCAGTATGCTACGCCCATTGAGGCTAAACTCTCGTGATGGTTCTGGCCGCAAGAAAAGATTGTGATGCTGGAGTTATGACCGATTGAGGGTAGTCAATGATATTGGGATCCTCTAAGAACCCGGTTACTTTGATAGGACAGGTATAAACCAACAAACTGAAAGAGGGTAATACCTAGACCCCATGCTGGCCTAACTCTAAGGGCTTCTATTGTGTGACTTGTGTGCCTTCGTACTTGACTACTTGCATGCTTGTTATCTAACATATGAACTACTTGCAGGTTTTGTTTATAGTCCTTAATTGGGACTCATAACAGGGTTGACTAAGTTTCTTGCAAGTTTTTTTTATAGTCCTTAGTAGGGACTCATAACAAAGTTACCCACATTACCCCATGCATAACATAACATCATACCATTGCATGCATCCTGCATAAAGACTAACTCGTTTCAAGGATCTCAAGGGCTTGTGATGCAGGTCAGAATGAACCATAATGTCTAGCAAGGGGCAAAGGGGATTTATTTTCCTCTAGCCAAAGTTGTCAGGGGCTATGACCCACTAGATATGGTGAGCCTTTGACCCTTGAAGAAGAATTCTCAACAACATGGGTTTCCTTCAATCAAGCTACCGGACCCAAATTCTAACAAATTTTCTTGTTTATCCCGCGAGGTCCTTGAAAACATTACATGCATGTCATACACATCATTGCATAACAGGTATCCTTGTTGCAGGTCACTTACCTTTCTCGCTGTTTATTTCAACAATGGCTTCCCAACAAGATAACCAGGACCTTCTTGCTCAAGAGACTCATTTCGGGGAAATCCTCCTGAATCTATCCAAGGGGCAGGAGGAGCTGAGAGCACTTCTCATGGGGACTTTGGTCAGAAACAGTGCTGAGGACGAACGGCTGAAACATCTGCAAGCTGAAGTGGATGCAATGAGAGTCCAGATGCTGGGGCAGGTGACTGCCATTCAAGGGTTAGCTCAAAGACAAGATGAGCTCGGGGTTCTCGTCAACCAACTGCTTCAGGGTAACCAACTGGGGCAAACGTCTAAGGGTAAAAAGCCAGTCATCGTTCAACCACCTTTGAGACAAGGAGGTAAGGGGAGAGCTCCTCAAAAAGCTCCAAAGTCACAAACTCAGCAGCAACTTCACCAGCTTCAACCAGACAAGCCCAGGAGGCAATTCACCCAGCTCAATATGTCGCTGTTCCAAGCTTTACAACGCCTATTGAGGTTGAACCTGATCACGTTAAGGGCTCATCCCCAGAATCCCAACACAGCACATCCTACTTATGATCCCAATAAAAGGTGTGCCTACCATTATGCCTGCCCAGGACATGATACCAATGAGTGTTGGGCTCTGAAGAACAAGATCCAGGACCTGATTGATGAAGGGGCATTGGAGTTCACCCAAGATGGTCAGGCTGAATTTTTCTATCATCCCTCCAAGGCTCACCATTTGAAGTGACAAGCCTTGAGACTAGGAAACTTTTGTTCATTCGAATGTTCAAGTTGTAATTCTTTTTGATTGTTCAAACATTTGTTCATTGTTAAACATTGTTATTTCATTAATGCATCACATATGTCCGTTTTGAAGCAATATATTCGTATTCACTATACGCAAATTATTTTCATATTTTTTCTGATGATCAACTCTCAATTAACAATTCTAAGCCTCTTGAGGGAGGATGACGAAAACGATACCATAATCTACAGTATGCTTTTGAACAGACCACGCTGATGAGGTACATGCATTGTTTCAATCCCTAAACACTGGAGTTATAAGGATGATAATCCCTCGTCAACCCATCCGAGCCAAAGAAGTAGGAGTTTTTCTTTTTAAAAATTAAAACCCTTAATCATAACCTGGGGAAGGGTAGTTCTCTCAGTTGATCCAAGTGCATAACGAACGGCACCAAAGAGGTCCTTACAAAACAAAGAAAGACAGTGATGGTTCCGAATAATCAATAAAGAAAGGCAGTCATTATATCTCAAAAATAAAAGCCCAATAAGTCAGAACCTATGAAGGGGACTTACAAAACTAGGGCATCCCGCTGACTGTAATCACAAAAGAAACAGGTCAGGCAAAAGATAGGGATAACAAAAAAGGAAGAAAGAGGTCCTACAAACCCTCAACAAAAACAAAAAAAAGACTGCTTGTTCAAAATAAATCATCAATATCTGAACCATCATTGGAACATCAGAACAAAGACTCGAACAAGGTCTAGCGTATGATCAACTGAGTTTAGGTTTGGAGAATATCACGAAGAGCGGGTGGGTACAAATAAAATTTGAGCCATTATCCTTTGTTTCTTAAACCGTGAACCAGGCCACGTTATAACCCTTAAAAGTCCTAGCTGAAGCATGGGTTAGTTCGAAAGCATACTGTTACGAAAGGTATCCCGACTCCTTAAGACCTATGGTAAATACGGAGTTGACATCACGTTTTACAAACATTCACTTGTTTTATGAAAAAGAATGCATTTTCAAAATCTTCAAGACAGACATAAGCTTTGCATTTTTGATATAACATTGTTTGCATATGACTTTTTGTTTGAACAGCAGGAAAATTCGTACGAAGAATACCTAGTGAGCAAAAGCACTTCCAATCAAGGGGCAGACCTGATCTTGGTCTATTATCTGGGGCAGTCCAATCAAGATTCGGAGAATCTCTCAAAAGGCCAAATAGCCTGGGGCAAATCTCCGCCTGAGTCACTTGGGGCATTTCAACAATGAATCTTGCCTGGTCAAAAATCTTCTGGTGGCGTGACAAAACATTTCTAACAGGGGCAACTCCCTACATTCTGAGAGCGTGGACATAGTCGAAAAAATACTACGCAGAAACAAAGACCCGCTAGGTTGACATACCTAGGCAAAAATTAGGGCTTCCCGGCGAACCAAAAGGGTTCGGGCAAAATGAAGGGATGAAATGAAAAATCTGTACACCCGGCAAGTCGAAAACCTGAAAAGGCGGCTTGGGCAAAAATGGGTATCCCGGTGGACTGAAAACCCGAAAGGGCGGTCCAGGCAAAAATTAGGGATTCAAGCGTACGACTATGTCCTGTCATCCTGTCACCTGCCTATCAGAAGAAGGTTTGTCCATCAACAACTATCAGCACCTCACAGGTATCTTCCTCTCCCACATCAGAAACAGGGGCAATAAAGAGTTGTCTAAGCAATCTGATTGTTCGGTCCTCCAAGGTATCAAGGTAGGTTCCGTTGAAGAATATAACCAATACAGTTCAATACTTCCCCAGGAGAGTCCAATCCAGTTTCCCCAAGAAAGTTGGAATCATCTCCCCAGCAGTAAGCTTATCCCCAGTAGATTCTGGAAGCTTACCCTCGCAGAGCACGAACGCGTCTCCCGGCTTTATTCAAAGAGTTATTTCCTTACCAGGATATAACTGGGTTATCCTCAGCCAAAAGCCACGGATTGCCAGAGAGCATAACCACATACCAAGGTTCTGTGTTTACTGGTAGAAAGATGCAAGAATTTGCTCAAGAGATGGGGTTTAAATTATTAACATCAACGCCATATTATGCTCAAGCAAATGGTCAGGTCGAAGCAGCTAATAAAGTGGTAATAGGGTTAATCAAGAAACATATTGGTAAAAAGCCAAGGAACTGGCACAAAACTCTGGACCAAATACTATGGGCCTGTAGAACATCTCCTAAAGAAGCTACTAACACCACGCCTTTCCAACTCACATTTGGTCATGATGCAGTTCTGCCAGTAGGAATTCATCTACAATCAGCTCGAATTCAAAGACAATGAAATTCCAACTGCATTATAATGGGAGATGATGATGAATGAGTTAGTTGAGTTGGACGAAGTTAGATTGCATGCATTGGAAATCCTGATGAGACAAAAGGAAAGAGTGGCCAGGACATATAACAAAAGGGTGAAAGGAAAAGCATTCACTATTAATGACTTAGTCTGGAAAGTCATATTGCCCATGGACAAGAAAAATAAAACGTTAGGTAAATGGTCACCTCATTGGGAAGGACCTTTTCGAATAATAAAGGTATTTTCAAATAATGCATATGAAATCGAAGAGTTGATGGATGATAAACGTATCCTAAAGGTTAATGGGAAATATTTAAAGAAATATAAGCCACGTCTGCAGGAGATTCGAATAATAACAACGTAATCAAAATATCATAAAAATGCCAAAATGGCAATATGGGGTTGCCAAAATGGCGTTGTTCAGATGTTACAGACAAAAACCAAATTTCAAAACTAATCAACACTAAGATTTAAAAATAGACATTATTCTTCAATCTGTTAAAGGTACTTCGATAAGACTCAAGCCGTTGTTGAGTAAAACGTCTTGCTCCCTCTAAGGTAGCCACTTCTCCCTTGAGTTGTTCTGCGGTTTCCATTTCTGCAAGCCCTTTGTTAAGGAGCTCTTCGAATTGGTTGCCAGCAGTATTGGTTTCGTAGGCTAATTGTTGTTCTTGAGCCTCCTTAACCTTCTGTTGAAGTTCCTGAATTTTCCTTTCCCAGAGAAGGATGGACTCAGCTCGAGCCTCATAATTAGTTTTTGCTTGCTTTAGATGCATGATTTGATCCTCAGCTTCTTGAGAGAGTTTCGAAGCATGCTCATAAGCAGCATCCATTGCAGTTCGTTTTTCTTGAACCTTTCTGGCAGCAAATTCATCTTGGAGAAGGCACCCGGTCACGTTGTCTAGCAGAGATTGAAGATCGAACAAGATAGTGTTAACTGGCAAGGAGCAGGTAGCAAGGTTGACTTTTGTAAGTAACTCCTTCATAGTGTAGCAAGCTGTGCTATCCTGTTTGAGCACTTCGAACAAATCCACATCAAGAATTGTTCTCCTAATCCTGTTAAGAAGTACAATTCTATCATCTGTGGGCAACAGATGGCTAGTCGAACTTGTGCCAGCCCTAACAGGTGGAATATCCCTTTGAGCTAGCTTCGCCTTCATGTACCCAATTGGGTCATTTCATCTTAGGAAAGCAAGCTCCTCTTCAGTCATTCAGGATAGAGACGGTTGAGGGAGTTCCACGCGCAAGGGAGTCACATCCATTTCGACTTCCATGGGTTTATTGGTCGCATCACCATCACCTTCATTCGTTTCATGCTCATTGTCTTCTTCATTATCATCCAAATCCACCACTTCGATATCTTCGTTCTCGCTGCTATTTGCATCTGACTCTGTCCCAGGAGTCGAACCATCGTTGGCATCTTCTTCCTCAGACCCTTCCTCTGCAGATTCTTCGTTTCTTTGATCAGAATCAGCTTTCTCTCCTTCAGCGTGAATGTCCTTTGGATCCTCTTAAAGGGTTTCAAGAGGGGACTTTTGAAGAGAAGTTCTTTGTAAAGTCTTTGCAGATTCATGAAGCGTTGCTTCATTTGTTTCTTTCATAGGGGGAGAAGTGCTCTGGTCATCTTGCTGCTCTGAAGCCCCAGCCAGAACCGCCATATTGGAGGAACCTTTGTTCTGCACCAGGTTGCTGGAGTCCCCTTGAGGAGAAGAATTGATAGGAGCAGCAGTTTGTGATGGTGAAGTCGAAGTGGTAAGAGCTGGATTCAAAATGTCCTACAGAGGCAAAGAATATTAAAAGCATGCACCAAGGTAATGAATAATTATTTTGTCAAAGATTAGAGTTCAATTTACCTGTGGACTCTCAGAAGAGAGGTTGCTAGCTATGCGTTCCAACATTATGTTGGAGGTCGAAGATGGAATTTTGGATTTAGTTGAGGGAGCAGCATCCCTGGAATCGAGTCCAGAGACACTAGTTGGTACAACACTTTTGGAAATTTCCTTCTTCTGCTTCTTCTTCGAAGCAGCTGGTAAATTCCCTCCAGCATTGGGGTCTTCCCCAGTAGTGTTTGTTTTTCTTTTCTTTGGAGTGGTTGGCGGGAGTTTGTTAGTCTGAAAAGATTTAAACAATAAGTTAGATACAAATCATGAAACATTAGTGTATTCGAAACATCAAGGCTAAGTGATTACCTGTGGAGTTGGAGTAGTAGTTATTACTGTTGTTGTTGTTGTTGCAGCAGTTGTTGTTGGTTTGGATAGAGTCACATTATCAATGGTTTCGACAGATGCCTGAGAGGCGCTTCCCTCTTTCGACTTTGAAGCAGCAGTCTTTATCCTGATGGCTGAAAATCGAAACAATTAAGGCAAAAGTTAAGAATGTAGAAAGTGAGAAACATTTGGGATTTTCCCAAGCATTCGCACCTGCGTCTTGATCAAATTTAATCGACATGGCAGAAAGGTCATAGCGAAGATGTCCTGGGAAATCGTGGAGCCAATGTCGAGCCCATGTCACAGTCTCAGATGGCTTTGGTTTCTTTTGAAGATATTTGAACATTTCTTTGCAAGTGAACCACCAAGGGTATGGAGGAAACCAAGCCAGAGCCAGTTCTGAGGTAGGTAATTTAGGAAATTTAGGTGGATGCATTTCGAATGCCAACCTATACCTATCCTCAGGTGACAACCCTGAAGGAAGTTTTAACTTAGAAACTTTTTCTTTAAATTTTTCCTTCAAGGCCTCAGCCGCTTGATGCACAGTGGATTCCAAGTGTGTGGGATCATAAGTAGTTTCGAAATAATTTTGAAAAGCCCTAATCTCTTTGGCATGAGTGAACGTACCTTTCTTGGATTGTACCTGCACATCGAACACATCAGTTAGTTTCTGTTGAATAGTAAGAGTATCGAACATATAAGTCTGATAGAACTTTGTCCACCATTCCAGAAAACCCTTTGCTGTAAGGTGTGTAGGTTCGAAAGATATTAGTTCAAAGTGGGCAAAGCCTTGGTATTGTTCCTGTTGTAGTTTGGCTTCTCTTGCCTTGAAGGTTCGCCCAGAGGTGATGGCACTTTCTGTTTGGATCAGGGGTTCAGGGATTAGTTGGCATAAGCCAAATTGTCTCGAAACGAAGTTGGGCTGATAAGCAAAAAGGAAGATTTGGTTCTTAGAAGGAGTAATTCGTGAAGAGATTAATCTGGGAAGTAAAAAGGCTTTCCATACATCTTGAATTTCTTTGCTCTTGATTGCTTCTGAGAGAGCCATGGTAAAGCAGGATGGCCCATGAGTCCTTGAAGCAAAAGGCGCCATGGTCTCTTCGAATTTATGCCTCTTGGAGAAAATCATGATGTATTTGGAGAAGAGAACTTTGAAGTCATCCTTATCATCGTTTGGGGTAAGTCTTCGCAGCCTAGTGCCTTCGATGATTCTATCCGCTATTTCTGGGTCCTGTTCAACAATAGTGTTGGCAGTTGATAGTGAAGGTTTGAACATGGCATTAAGCCATAACTGGAGTAACCAGAAAGGGCCAGCTAGCAGGATGTTTTTTGAGGTATGGGATTTCAGGCTCGAAACAACTGATCTTAGACTTTCGTAAAGATCAACGAGTAGCAGTTCGCTTAAACACACCCTCCGATTCTCATGAAAATCTCTAGCTAGAGGAATAAACCTACTGGCTACCTGTAGGGACCTACTGCAAAAGACATACCTTGACAACCATAAGGTAAGGAAAGCAATGTGTTCCACATCCGACACACTGTCACCTTCAGTGTGATAGTGGCTGATGAACTTTGAAAAGCTAGCTAGATTGACTTCGAAGTCAATAATACTCGAATGCTCTTCATTGTCAGGAATATAGGTTTCTCCTATTGGTGATAACCCAGTAATGGCTGCTATGTCAAAAAAGGTGGGTGTAATCATTCCACCAGGGAGATGGAAGGTATTGTAAGTATTGTCCCAGAAGTATAAGGACGCGAATAATAATGGGTGGCTATAGGTAAAGCCTGGTTTCGATAGTTTAATCAAGTTGTAAATACCTAATTCTTCCCATTGCTGGGATTTCTTAGCTTCTACTTTAGTAAACCAGTTGTGATAAGCTGTGTCAGAGGTGGGGCAAGATCGAAATGGTTTGAAGTTACTCTTCACATAATCTAGCACAAAAGGGTCCTTAGGGGGAATGATTGAATTTTCCACGGTGGTCGAATCAGAAGACTCTACTGTCTTAGGGGTATCCATTTTATTAAACAGAGGTTTAAAATTATAACAAACAGGGAAAATTTTTCTGGTGTCTTTTAAGATTTCAAAGACTGTAAGATGGCCCATTAAAGCTAACCTCTTGCCAGCGGCGTTAGTAGGAATTAGTACCTGGGATGCATAGAGCATTTCCTTCTCTTTTGAGATCATCTGAGGAATAAGAACAGATTGACCTTGGTAGGTGCCAACCTTGCTTTCCATTATGGTTCATATGTTCTTTCCTTTCTTTTTGGAAGCTTTTTTCAGTTGAGATGAAATTGAAGAAGACATTGTTGGAAGAATGTTGGAAGTTTAGGGTTTCGGTGATAAGAGAGGAAGAAAAGATTCAGAATGTGGGAAGAAAAGAAAAAGACTAAGTTGATGGGTTTTTATAGTGTGGAAGTTTAAACATCCACTGAGTAAGATTGTGATACGTGGTAGTCGTGGGTTGGTTTGAGAAGGAGGTGGCGTAAAGTTAATATTGGTAATAGGCGTGATTAAATAATAATCATTGTTTTGTAACTGCACCATGCTGTGAAATGGTTCAAGGCGGTTAAGGAATCTGAAAAGCGTTGTGAT
Source organism: Vicia faba (assembly GCA_948472305.1). Lineage (NCBI taxonomy): Eukaryota > Viridiplantae > Streptophyta > Magnoliopsida > Fabales > Fabaceae > Vicia > Vicia faba. Next base: position 1,243,019,691 of record OX451737.1, read on the forward strand.
TGACATGACTGGAGTCATATGCAATAAATGTTACGATGATTCAAAGGTCGCATCAAAATCTTGTGTATATGTTTAAAATAAGTATTTCTCAAAGGAATCGAAATACATATTTTAAAGGGGCATTTTGTTGGCTGAAGATTTTGATGATATTATTAGAAGCGAAGCAAATTGGATGTTTCGATTGGAATAAAGCAGGATGTCATGTTTCGAAATGGTAGAAGCAGTACTTCGAATGGGAATATCAAAGCTTGGAGCTTCGAGTGACAATTATGAGGATATCTTCAAAAGAAGTCTCGAAATGATAACAAGGTTGTGTCCAAGAAATGCGTTCGAAGCGAAGAAGTGCCAAAACATTTGAAATTCAAATGCAAGCGGGATGTTCGAAATTTAAAATATGTGTGCTGGAGCATTTGAAGACGCGTGGAAGCTAGAGAGGGGCATTGCTTTGCATGTTCTGAACGTGGCAAAATCTTATAGCAAGACCGTTATGGTCGAAGTAGTATAAATAGAAGTCTTAGCATTAGGATTTCGTGTGTCATATCTATTGTACAAAAAACTCAGTAAACATTCAAAATACCACATGGCTAGGGAAACGAATGCACGAGCAATGTACGTATGATAACACCAAGTGTTTATGATTTAATAAAACTCTTTATCACTTCCAGTATTTTCCTCTATCTTCATGTCACTATCATTCAAAAGCCTTTGCATTAAAATATTTTCATTCGAAGTCTTTTTACTGATGCCTTACATTTAAATATGTTCTTTCCATTTCAAATCCTTTACTTTCAGAAAATTTTGTATATTTCATGCCTTTATCTTCATGCTTTTATCATTCGAACACCTTTTTCATTTAAAGTCATTTTACTGATTTCTTGCATTTAAACGCTTTCTTCATATCTCGAATCTTTTACATTCCAGAAATGCTTTTACATTACATGCTCTTATATTTCGAAGTCATTTACTTGTCTTTTCTGCAGTTTTTACATGTCTTTACAATTGAACTTTATTCATGTAATTTAGTTTCGCACGCATTTACTTGATCACGCCTTTAGATCTTTAATAGATTAATCGAAGTAAGTTAAACACCTAGACAACATTCTAAATACCAACCATGAATATCAGTTCTATAATGAGAGTTATCCAAATGACCAATACATCCTAGGATCAATCTAGTCGATCCTGTAAGTTACCAGAGAGATTAAATAACAGTCATTAAGATTATTTGATAGTTTGGAGGACTAGCGGTTGTTTACCAGAAATCACTGTAAACAACGTGTAAGTTAAAATTAAACATGAATAAAAACTATTCAATTCAAAAGTTAAATTTGAGTATAAGAAATAATACAATTTACCCACTCGGAGCGTTGATCACAATGTCAGGCAGTGTCTAGTGCACCGAGAAAAAGACAAATATACTATTTTTCTTAGGATGTAAGACAAGTAGTGGCCAATGTCGACTGCATAAACATTCAGAATAATTAATAATATGGATAAAATTGATTTATAAATGAAAACACAAATTAATATATACTTACTCACGGTAAAACTAGGCCACATAACAATCTTTGATGCTCCCTCTCTCCATCAACTTATCTTGTAAGTAAATTCTGGCTTCGTTACCTTAAGAATCACAAGTTAGAGCAATCTTCACAGCATCTAAGATACAATACTTATTTATAAGATTTATTTATGAACAAAACTCATGGATGTGCCTGCAAGGTTGTAATACGGTTGGAGAACTGACTTGGTTGTTTTGTGTTTGATCGCATTTGTTGCGGATAGCAAGAGTCGCCACTGACTTTTCTTTTATCCAATAAGGAAAGGTTGGAAAGAATATGAAAGACCTTTCGAGATTATTTCTTGAGTTCGGGGGTAGGTTATGAAAAGGGAAGGTATTAGCACCCTTTTCATCCGTAGTTATCTACGGACTCTTAGTTGCTTGCTAGATCACTTACTTTTGTTTTAAAATGTGCTTGTGGTGTGGGTTTGAAAATATTTTGAAAAATGTCTTTGTAATGATTCTCGTCTCTATAAGAATGCATACAAAATAGTTCAAAAATATGTTTATTGTGGAAGATTTTTTTTTAAAGTGATTTAGAAAAGTGCCTTTGTAATGATTTTCGTCTCTATAAGAATGCATACAAAGAGCTTTGACTTTTGAAAATGTTTCAATTGAAAGTGTTAATGTGAAAATGATTTTTGTTGTGAGCAAGCAACTACGAGCGTCCTACCTACTTGAAAGGTATTTGTTCTTTTTCTCCTACTTTAGATGTTACTATCTTACCATCGATTTGGTAAGAAGCCCCATCGTTGGATATGAAGGGACGAGTGTGGGTTATTTGTATAGTTATAGAAGGCAACTTATGAGACATTTTAGCAATTTTGTTAGGGACTAGATCGTTTACCGAAGGCAACATCAAGGGTCATTGAGGGACTACTATCTTTTATCGAGGGTCTTTGCTAAAACACCCATATTCGAGGGACATGACTATTTTTCGAGGCAACAAGTGAGATTATCCTAGAGGTGCATGTGTGCAAAGTGTGTTTGATTGCATGCAATTTCTGTCTTTAATTAGGGTGGTCTATTTGTTAGTTTTATCTTGCCATACATCCTAATTACTAACATTTGTATAAAGGAATAAAAATGCAGAAAATAAATATCCTACACTATTACAACCATATTGAATAGAAAGAAAATATAAAGACAAAACAAAATAAAAGAAGGGAACATAAGCTTTTCAATCCAAGCAGCAGTGTCCCTTCGATTATGCCCTTCCTTGCCTCTTTCGATTTGAGCTTAGTAGTCAGCGTAAGATGTAGCCTTCGATTCACCCTTCTTGCTACTTCTTTCGATTTGGGCTTAGAAGTCAGCGTGATATGCAACCTTCGATTCACCCTTCTTGTTAATTCTTTCGATTGGGCCTGGAAGTCAGCGTGAGTGTACACTCTTCATTTCAACCTCCTTGTTGCCTCCTTTCGTTTGGAGCCTGGAAGTCAGTGTTGGGCGAAGCCTAAAGCTTCGATTCAATAAACTTGTTTTGTTTTCTTTTTGTTTGAGTCTGTACATGTTAGTTCTATCATATGTTTAGACAAGAAAAACAAACGAAAAGGGGCAGAAATGAAAAGTAAACAAATGTCATTTACATGCTTGAAATGAAAGGGTTAAGGTCAGGGGACTTACCTTGCTTCTGAAGTTGATACTTCTGGACCTTGAGTGATTGGACTAGATGCTCCTGGATTCGAAGGAAAGAAACAAGTGTGGTGTTTCTTTGACTGGATTCAAAGGTCAAGAAGAGTGGGGTTGTGTTTGTTGTTTCTGGATTCGAAGGAAAAGAACAGGTGTAGTGTTCCTTCTGCTGGATTCGAAAGAAAGAACAAAGTGTGGGGTTGCTCCTGGATTCGAAAGGGAAAAGAAACATATATTGTGTTTCTAGTGTTGGATTTGAAAGGGACAGAAACAAATGTATGGTCTTTTGATTCTGGGTTTGAGAATGTGTTAAGTGTTTGATGATTTTCACACAATCAAAGTTTCTCCAGCTATCAAAAACCTCTGGATGTGTTGTCCAACCCCCTTAAAGGTGTTATGGAGCCTCTTATTTATAGATGAAGTTGGCTGAGGTTTAGGAGGGAAAACAAAAGAAATTTGAACAAATTGAGTATATTATTCTTGTAGTCTTCGAGGTGCAATATATGTATGCCAATTTATTGCAAGTATGGGAGCAGCGTAGCAGGACTGCTATGCAGCAGTTTTGGAGCGTTGTGGCCAGTGCAACAGGTCTGAACTTGGCAGCAAGCATCTTTGAATATTTCATATTTGTGATACGGTGGGAGAACTGACTTGAGGTTTTGCGTTTGTGTTCGCAAATGTTGCGGTTTAGCAAGAGTCGCCACCGACTTTTCTTTTATCCAAAAGGAAAGGTGAAAAAGCACATGAAAGACCTTTTTGAGATATTTTTGAGTTCGGGGGGTAGATTATGAAAAGGGAAGGTATTAACACCCTTTTCATCCATGTTTTTCCATGGGCTCTTAGTTACTTGCTAGATCACTTGCTTTTGTTGCTTGAAAATGTGTTTGGTGTGGTTTTGAAAGTATTTTGTAAAAGAGGTCATTCGTTTAGGCAATCTTTGTAATGATTCTCATTCGTAAGAATGTATACAAAGATGTTTGTCTTTTTGAAAATGTTTTTCAATGTTTATAAGTTGTTTGGAAGTGTGTATGTGTTTGTTTTGAAAAATAGAGCAAGTAACTAGGAGTAATCTACCTACTCAAATGTCTTTCTTGTTCATTTTTTATTCCTTTGACATTGTTGTCTTACCATTGATTTGGTAAGCAACCCTATCTTTGGATGTTTAACGGGACGGGCGTGGGTCATCGTATAACCATGATTAGCAATGTTGCAAAGTATCTTAGTATTTTCGAGGGACTAAGATCATTTTATAAGGAAACTTTGAATAGCGTCATCGAGGGACTATGATCTTTTGATTTTGTTTGTTTTACCAAGATACTTTGCATGCATATCATGGCTATTTTTTTGTGTAAGACAACCAAGTGGAGTAACCCTAAGGGTGCTTGTGTGCAAGTGTGTTTGATTGCATACATGATTTTATCTTTTGATTAGGATTTTCTATTTCATTGATTTTATCTTTCCATACATATCCTAATCACTAACATTTACACTTGAAAGCTATAAAAATGCGGAAATGTAAAGTCCTACGCTATTACAATATTTAGGGGGTGGGGGTACAAATTTATGAATGGGGAGTACCAGCGAGAAAAATAAAGAAAATAACAAGGGGAAGAAAGAAAGAAAAAGGAAAAGAGTCAGCGTGCTGCTGAGAGGAAGTCAGAAGCTCTGACCCTGGCCTGCTGCAAGATAGCAACTTGTTAGTGAAAATGTATAGGTCGGAAGTTTTGACCCTGGTGCGCTGCAAAATAGAAACCTGTTAGTGAAAATGTATGGGGTCAGAAGTTCTGACCCTGCTGGGCACACAGTAATTTTCAGAAGTTCTAATATTACTGATGACAAAACAGGCCCCAGAAGTTCTGGCGTCAAAGTCAGAACTTGGTCTCCCTCCGTGCTAGTCAGAACATCTGCAATTTGGTTATTTTTCCATAAAACAGAAGGCATGCCTAGGACAGTTTCAGCAGGTGTCATAGTGTTTCAGAAGTCAGAACCAAAAATCAGAGGCAAGTTCTGAACTGATTCATTCTCTACTTAAGCATATAAAGGCGTGAAAATCTCAGAACATGCACAATATCAGAAGCATGATATCTACATTGTGTTTTTGAGCATGCAAATTCGGTGATGTTTAAGCAATATGGTGAGGGTCATCAAGTGCTTACCTTGCAGCTAGAAAAAAAATCTATGGATTGGAGTCAGCCTCAACTCTGATGATGTTCTGAACAGGTTCTTTGAATGGATGGATGAAGGGTATATATATGAGTCATAAAACTGTATGGGTGTTTCTTAGTCAAGAAATACTTTGAGAGCAAATGGAGTTTGAAAGCAGGAGATTTAAAGTTAACGGTTGGTATGCTGTGTTCACAGTTTTTGAAACTCTGGGAATTTTGGGCAGAGATTCAAGGTGTTTTCTTGCTAAAACTTTCTGTTTCTTTCCAGCAATTTTTATGAACTTGGACCACCGGTTTTCAATGGACAAAGGTGTTCTATTTATAGACAAAGCTTTGTGGGTTTTTAAAACGTTAAGTGGCGCCAATGTCATGCACTAGATGCTGACTTACTCTTGAAGAAAAGTTCATAAAAAGTTGTGATGATTGACAACTTTTAGCCTAGGCTGGATTAGTAAGCGAGGATTAAGGAAAAGTGACACCCATGAGCAAAAAGTAGCGCATAAACCCATACCTAAATCTGCACAAGAGCATTGTTATGCTGCACGTGGAGAGACCCTTGGGACAAATGCTCAAAAGTGGTTGTGAGCATTAATGAGCATTAAATGGTGATGAGATTGGTCAAGAATAAGAAATCTTGTAATATGAGATTTGCATCATTACTTAAATCTGAGCCAGCAGTTCCACTTCAGCATAGTCCAAAATAATGCACCCTAGTTCTGATCTTGGTATCCTGTTGCCTCAGCAAATTCTGAGGGTTCTCCAGGCTTTCCAGCATGTTTCTTTGATTTGCCTCTGAGAACTCTGGACTTAGAGATTCTGTTTCAGTGTAACACCCAATCTTCCGACCCTGCTTACCTTCTGATTCCAACATGTTCTGAAGGAGCATTCAGATTTTTCCATCACGTTTTATAATCTTCTGGCAACTTCTGACTGAGCTGGCGTAGATGCTAAAGAGCTACGTTCTGACTGAATATTATGTGCTGAGCTAAGTTTGCAACTTCTGACTGCTCCTGCCTAGAGGTTGGTTCAGAAGTTCTGAAGTGTCATTTTTCTTAAATACTTTAGAAAATTCTAAGTATTTAGAATTTAACTTTCTAAAGGTAAAATTTGACTTTTGAGCTTCTTGATGAAACAAACTTCATATTCCAACATGTCTTGATGAAATATGATTTTGATCCAAAAGTCAAAGTTTGACTTCTCAGCGTGTAAATGACCATTTTGCCCTTGTGAATGGCTTGCTTGGAAAGAAATGATAATTCAAGGTTTGGATTCGTTTAAGAGAAAACTTTGAGAATCCAGGGTGATTTCCTGAAAAATGAGAGGGCAAATTTTGGGGTACAACAGCTGCCCCTGTTCAATCTTCTTTAACCTGAAGAGTTAGATTGGCGAGATTTGCCACTCGCGACTCGAAGGTGGAAGATGATTGGACACTAGAGTGCCCAGAAATTTGCACTCGGCGGTGATAGGAGGAATGAGCTTAAATATGCCATTTGGAGAGGTGATAAAATCCTGTTGGAGATGGGCTTATAGATGCCATTCAAGAGTGCTTGTTGAGATGTAATCTGCAAGTTTGATCATCAGAATGGAGTCCGTGTCTGGAGCGTATCTGAATTGTATCAAAAGTTGAATCTGAATGAGTATCAGAATGGCTTTCGTGTCTGGAGTGTATCTAAACTGTATCAAAAGTTGAATCTGAATGAGTATCATAATGAGTATCAGAATGACTTTTGTGTCTGGAGCGTATCTGGACTGTATCAAAAGTTGAATCTGAATGAGTATCAGAATGGCTTCCGGGTCTGGAGCGTATCTGAACTGTATCAAAAGTTGAAATCTAAATGAGTATCAGAATAACTTCTGTGTCTGGAGCGTATCTGGACTGTATCAAAAGTTTGCATATTGTTAGTGGTAGCTGTTAACCTTATCCTAAAAAGGGTAAAATGTTAGCTGAAACAAAGTTATATTGCATGAAATATATGATGCAATGTAGTTGCTTTATGGCATGTGGATGTAATGTATGCGCATGTAAGCTGATTTGTTGTATTGTTGTTTGATTAAGGAAAATAAATCCTTGAATGCTGCTGGGGATATGTGAGTCTTCAATGTCTTGAAGCTGAAGTATTGATGAACTTTTATCGAGAGAAGTAAATTTTGTTGCGAGGGAAACGCCACATACTGCTCGTAAGATCTGCTTGAGGAAACCTAAGAATCTTGACGACTTCTACTGGGGATTAACCAAATGGGAGTTTTTGTTCCATCAGGGAGTATTGAAAACTCTGTGGGGGAAAAGTTGAACCATGTTTGAAAAATTTCAGGAGTCTCGGTTGTCTGCCGCTCTACTGGGGAGTTATCCTTGGCTGGAGAGAATCAAAAGTTAGCTGCTATCTAGTCAGATTCCAGGGTTCACAACAACTTGCTGGGGATAAGGAAGTTTACTGTTATTTGGTCGGATACAGGTTTCTCAGTAACTTGCTAGGGATTGTAGAGTAGTCTACCGGGGAGGAGGAGTTGTGGTCCTTTGATTTGTAGTAGTCGGAGAGGCGAACTCAAGCTGGGGAATCCTGAGAAATTTGATGATTTCTATTGGGGATTAAAACCTGAACTTTTGTTCCTGCTGGGGATTAGCTGGGAGTTTTGTTCCGCTGGGGAGTTAGTTGGGAGTTTTGTTCCGCTGGGGAGTTATTGAAAGCTCTGTGGGGAATATGGAGTGGTCTAGGTACGTTTTCTTGTCTTTTCAACCTATCAGTAATTATCTTTCTTATTTTGTTTATTTGTAAACAATGATTATGTTCAAATGCATATGCTCATCAATGAATCATTGGACGTTTTTGCAAACAAAACACAATTATAAAGAAAAGACAAATAATTTTTGTACTTTCAAAGAGATATCTTTGTATTGACTTTGAGTAAGTACTTTGTACAAGGGAGACAAACATTCTAGTAAGAGAATGGTGCCATAAAAAACAAGAAAAATTTATACAAAGAAAGATAGCCATGTGTAATAATCCCATGGGGTTCCCATTCTGCTATAGCCTTCGTATCTCTGAATATCTTGTCTACTTGTTGCTTCGTCCGAAGATGATTGAATTGATCAGAAACTCTGAGTTTGTCAGTGGAAGTCAAATGTTGTCCGTTAAGTGATTCGACGGGACATAGTCATACGCTTTAATTCCCTAACTTTTGCCTAGGCCGCCCTTTTGGGTTTTCAGTCCAACGGGAAACCCTTTTTTGCCCAAGTCGCCCTTTCGGGTTTTCAACTTGCCGGGTGTACAAATTTTTTTATTTTATCCCTAATTTATGCCTGAACCTTTTTGGTTCTCCGGGATGCCCTTGTTTTGCCTAGGTGTGTCAACCTAGCGGGTCTCTTATGTGTATATCTTTTGACTATGTCCGTGTTTGCAGGGTGTGGCAAGTCGTCGCCGTCCATGGTGGTCAAAATCATTGCCCCGCCAGAGAAAATATTTTTGATTACAAATGGTCCTTCATAGGTAGGAGTCCATTTTCCCTTGGGATCACTTTGTGGCAAGATGATACGTTTGATCACTAGATCCCCAACTTGATATACTTGACGCCTGGATTTCTTGTTGAAAGCCTTGATCATCCGCTTTTGATACATTTGACCATGGAAAACAGCAGTAAGTCTCTTTTCGTCGATTAAGTTCAGTTGATCAAGTCGAGTCTGGATCCAATCGTCTTTATTCAAACCTGCATCCTTCATAATCCTCAAAGAGGGGATTTGAACCTCAATAGGAAAAACAGCTTCCATGCCATATACCAAATAATAGGGTGTTACCCCAGTTGATGTGCGGGCCATGGTACGGTACCTGTGGAGAGAGAATGGTAGCATCTCATGCCAGTCTCTGTATGTGACTGTCATTTTTTGTATGATCTTTTTAATGTTCTTATTCGTAGCTTCGACGACACCATTCATCTTTGGCCGATAGGGGGAAGAATTATGATGCTGAATCTTGAATTGCTCGCACAAGGCGGTGATTATAGTGTTGTTGAGATTTGTACCATTGTCAGTGATGATCCTTTCTGGGATACCGTACCGGAAAATGAGATTTTTCTTGATGAAGCGAGCAACAACATTCTTAGTAACATAAGCGAAGGAAGCTGCTTCGACCCACTTTGTAAAATAGTCAATGGCCACCAGGATGAAGCGGTGTCCATTGGAGGTTGTAGGCTTGATCTCCCCAATCATATCAATTCCCCATATAGCGAAGGGCCAAGGAGCTGTCAAGACATTCAGAGGAACTGGAGGTACGTGCACCTTATCAGCATAAATTTGACACTTATGACATGTTCGAGAGTGTTGATAGCAATCTTCTTCCATGGTAGACCAATAATAGTCTGCCCGTAGGATTTTCTTCGCCATCGTATGCCCACTGGGGTGAGTGCCAAAAGTACCTTCTTGTACTTCAGCCATGATCTTTTCAGCTTCAACCTTATCCATGCACCGAAGCAAAACAGAGTCATGATTGAGTTTGTACAGGACGCCATTACTCAAGAAGAACTTAGCAGAGAATCTCCTTAAGAACTTCTTATAATTGATTGAAGCTCCTTCTGGATATTCTTGAGCCTCGAGATACCTCTTGACTTCATGAAACCAAGGCTGGTCCACTACCTCTTCAGTATTAATCTCGTGACAGTGTGCTGGCTCATCCATTCGTTCGATGGTGATCTGGGGAGCCTCGTCATCCCAATTAAGTTTAAACATAGATGACATTGTGGCCAGGGCGTCTGCTAGCTGATTTTCTTCTCGCGGAAAATGTTCGAAGGTAATCTCCTCAAAATGTGGTAGCAATGTCAAAACATGTTCTTTGTAAGGGATAAGGTTTGGTTGTTTAGTGTCCCATTCCCCTTTGATTTGACTGATGATCAAAGCTGAATCTCCAAATACATCTAAATATTTGATTCCCAAGTCTATGGCAGCCTTGAGACCAAAGATGCATGCTTTGTATTCCACCATGTTGTTCGTACAGTTGAAGCAAAGTCTGGCAGTAAAGGGAGTATGACACCCCTTCGGATATGTGAGTACAGCGCCGATACCATTACCAAGTGCATTGGATGCCCCATCAAAGAACAGGGTCCATCAGGATCCTTGTTCAGGTCCGTCATACGGTCTGATTTTTTCACAGTTGTCTAATGTCATGATGTCTTCATCCGGGAATTCAAACTTCATGGACTGATAATCTTCTAAAGCCTGATGAGCAAGATTATTAGCTAGCACACTGCCCTTTATAGATTTATGAGTAGTATATTGTACGTCATATTCTATTAGGATCATCTGCCATCTAGCTATCCTCCTAGACAGAGCAGGCTTCTCGAAGATGTATTTTATCGGATCCATCTTAGATATCAACAAAGTAGTATAAGTTAGCATATACTATCTTAGCTGGCGAGCAGCCCATGCCAGAGCGCAACAAGTTTTCTCGAGCAGTGAATATCTGGTTTCATAGTCATTAAACTTTTTGCTCAGTTAGTAAATAGCATGCTCTTTTCATCCAGACTCGTCATGCTGCCTTAATACACACCCCATTGAGTTTTCTAAAACAGTCAGATACATGATCAGTGGTCTTCCCTCGACTGGTGGTATCAAAACAGGAGGCTCTTGTAAATACTCTTTGATTTTGTCGAAAGTGTGATCGGTGGATCTGGAACTGACTGTTTAACGCTGGTTCGCGAAATGTCGCGGAAGCAAGAGTCGCCACCGTCTTTTATTTTCTCCAAATGGAAAGGACAAAAGCACAGAAAAATTCCTTATAGAGATTGCTCTCGGTTCGGGAGGTAGGTTATAGAAAGGGAAGGTGTTAGCGCCCTTTCTATCCATGGTTATCCATGGGCTCTTAGATACTTGCTCACTTGTGTTTTCAAAATGGTTTGTTTGCTTTTCAATTGTAGGTTTTAAAAAGTTTCTTTGAAAATTCCAGTTCGGCTCTTGTATCGGTCCTCAAGAGTGTTTGAAAAATTGATTTCGAAAGCTTTTTGAAAAGGTGTCGGTGTGAAAAGTATTTTTTTTGATTTGTTTGAAAGTTAGAGCAAGTATCTAGAGTCGTCTACCTACCCTAAGGAATTCGTCTGTGTAAATGTCCTTTAAAGTAGTGCCATCCCACCATTGAGAGGTAGGTAGCACCACCGTTGGAGGTGTTCGGGTCAATTCGAAGGTTCGGGACATGGTGATCATCAGAGCAATAGGAAGACACCTTAGAAGCTACCCTCATGCCAGGTTCCCGGATCATGAGGACTTACTAAGACATCCTCTACTCGACGATCACCTTTCGAGGCAAGGCAACAGTGAGGCGTACCCTAGGGGTGGTGTGTGACTTGTGTGTCGTTTTCAGATATTTTTGTCTTGTCATGTATTGGTGATCTACGCTTTTGTTTTTATTTATTGTCATTTATTCTTGCATGCATTTGTTAACAGTTAAAAATTGCGAGAAAGATAAAATTCTAAACTATTACAAAAGGCGCGGGTCCACATCGCCAAAATTTCCAGGACCCGATTTGACAGAAAAATAAAGAATTAAAGAGTAAGAGAAAGTATGAAATTACACGGCTTTGGGAGAGGTACATGAATATTATAAAGAATAAAAACTAAATACGCGAATATGAATTAAGATAAGAAACGAGGGCGTTGGACCCTTTTTTTGCAAAATTAAATTAAATGATTAAATTAATTGAAATTAAAGAAAAAGAAATTATTTTTGGTGTTTTTGTATTTTACGACTTTTAATGAAATTGAATTAAATGAAAGACATTAACCCTAATTCTAATTCTTTAGTTTATTAAGAAAGTATTAAATTTTAACCTAATATTAATCTAATTATTTATATGCAATTTGATTTATAAAAATAAATAATATTTTAATAATTAATTTTTATGAAAAAAAAAAAGAAAGAAAAGAAAAGATAAAACTTATTACAAACCCTAGTTCTACCAATTTTAGATTTTTATTAAAAAAAGTTAAGGTTAAAACCTAAATTAAAAACTAAGTTAATTAATGAACTTTATTTACAAAAATATTAATTGAATAAATATATTTAATTTTTGTCTTTTTTGATTTTTTATTGTTTTTTATATTTTTTATGAAAATAATTAAATTAAAGAATTAGTTAAAATAAAGACAATAATTGAAAATAATACCAAAATAATGAAAAGAAATAATGCAAACCTAGGGGGTTCTGCCCCTAATTTGGAGGTGAGACTTAGCATTTTAGGCCCATCAAGACCTTGGCCTGTTTGACTTTTGCGCTGGCATGTGAGATGGTTGACTAGTACCCATCATGATCTCTGGATCCTGGCCCTTGGATTGGTGAATTTGGCCAAGTGGCGTGTTGGATGGAAGAGCATATGGTAGAGCCTTATGTTGAATCTGCATGGGATAACAGTTAAAGGCAAAATAATATGAAAGGGATGAGGACCTGGGGCTCGAACCCAGGTCCTGTGGTTTACCAAGCGTCTTCCCTACCACTCAAGCCAGCGCGTTTATTCTTTAATCTGATGGACACTAAATAATATAATAAGAAAACAATGGATTAGTGGACAAAATAAAAAAACGCGCTAATTATTTGAATCACCCAATGGTATTCTTCCACGCATCATCTTCTTCTTCTTCGTTTATTTTTCCTGAAACACAAAACCATAAGCAACGGTTTTTGGACCGTTCCAGAATATGCCATTCCAGAAAATAGCGAACAGGCCATGTGGCCTCATAAATTAGGCGCGAGGGTCCTATCTTTTTCGTCCAAGCGCGCTGAACATGGTCATGGCATTGAGGTCCTCTAATTTTACGGCGTTAAAAACACCCAATTCAAAGCTTGCAAAACCCTAGAATATAACAATGGCAGATTCTCCAATAGTGCATAAAAACGCAATTAAAATATAGGGTTAGCTTCAGAACACATCGCTTAGTATGAATACATAAACAAAATGCTATGAGAATGTCTCAAAATTAAAACACGAATATGCATTTTTATGAGAAAAAATTGACTTCTGTATACCGATTCAAAGAGTTAGGGACGTGGAAACCTATTCAGGCACGTTGCTTAAGGTCTCAGAAAGGTGATGAGATGATTATCTCAGCTTGAATCGCCCTGGAAAATAGTTTTCAGATTTGAGTTTTTAAGCAAAAAATTCAAGTTGGTTTCTTGGTATATGGCGCAGCTTCTTGGTAATGGGCACGAGGGTTTGCTTGTGTATGTATAGGTGAATGATTTAGGTCAAAGAAAACAACCAAAAACCTTGGCATTCATGACTTGCAAGATTTGATTTTCAAAGATCTTTTTCAATATTTTTTCATGCTATTTTGGCCTCAATCATATCCAATCACTTCAATTCCTTCCATATATGATCATGCACGAATTTTTAAACCTATTCCATGCACAAAAAGATTTGATTGCATTGGTTTGGTATTTTTCATGTATTTTATTTAATTAAATGAATTATTAATAATAAAAAATCCAAATAAATAAATAAAAAATGATAAAGACTTCCCTTTGGGCCAAATGGTCGTGCACATGCCTTGGATAATGAATTGTGGAAGAAAAAGAGGCCCATTAGCAATTTTAGGTCATTTGAAGCAATGTTGACTTTTCAAAATATCCAAAAATTTCCCAACTTCCACAAGGCATAATTTGCTCAATTTTTAAGATTTGCTCATGTTCTTGGACATTTTGGAAAGTTCTTTGAGTCCTCTAACCAATGCCTTTGGTCCCATGTCATTTTGATTTACCAATCTCAAGTTATGGCCTTTGACTTAAAGTTCCTTTTTGTTGACTTTTGAAAATGACCTATAATGTTGAAATTGATAACTTTTTGTGAGAGCATTTCTTGGACTTGAAGTGTGAAGAGGAGTTGTAGGAAATGTCGTTATCTTCAAAATGAGCTTTGGATGGAATTTTTCTGATAATCCATGTGAAAGTTATGCCCTGGTCAAGTTACAGTTGACTTTTTCAACTGTCTAAATATGGAAACTTTTGCATCTTGATGATTTTTGAGCCAAGCTTTGAGAATCATGATCAAGCATTGATCAAATGATGTTTGTGGCTTAAAAATGAGATGTTGACCAAAAATTTGAACTTTTGACTGTCAAATGACCATTTTGCCCCTACAGTTGACTGTAGTGCCATTAGGGTTTTTGACTGTGCAATTTTGTGCTGAAAGTCTTGAAACTTGATATGAGGATGCTTGACCATATTTGTAGGCATGTGGGACTTGATTGGACCCTTGGAAACTTCGTTTTCTTGATCATAACCAAAACCCTAATTTTGACTGTTAGGAGGCCCTTGAACTGTGCAACCCTTGGGGAATTTTGAAGCATGCTTTTGACAAATCTTGAAGAATATGGGAGGGCAAATTTTGGGGTACAACAGTTGCCCCTGTTAAATCTTCTTAGACCTGAGGATGCAGATTGGCTGACGTGCCTTTCGTAATCCGAAGGTGGAAGATGATTGAACACTAGAGTGCCCAGAAATTTGCGCTCACATAGTAGCAGTGTGATGGTGGAATGGGCTTATAGATGCCATTTGGAGATTGATGGATAGGATGATGAGCTTATAGATGCTGTTGTACCCCAAAATTTGCCCTCCCACTTCTCATTGATTTCTCATCACAAAGCCCTTGAAGCTCAGGATCCAGTTAGGGTTTCATCTGCCCAAGACCTCTCCTTGCACTGTAGACTCAAAATTAGGGTTTGTGTTTGCACAAAGATATTTTGACCTAGAATGCCTAAGATGACTTTCATGCTTCATATTGGACTCCCAAGTTTACCCATATCAAGTTTCAAGCCTTGATTCCAAGTTTTGCCCAGTCACTTGGACAGTTGACCTAGAAATCAACTGTATTGGGGAAAAAGTCAACTGTGGCCAATTGAC
Source organism: Vicia faba (assembly GCA_948472305.1). Taxonomy (NCBI): domain Eukaryota; kingdom Viridiplantae; phylum Streptophyta; class Magnoliopsida; order Fabales; family Fabaceae; genus Vicia; species Vicia faba. The sequence goes on from OX451737.1 coordinate 1,243,034,918, forward strand.
AGTCAAACTTCATGAAATTTGACCCACATCAACATTATGAACTCATATGAATCATTTGGTCAAGTTTGGATCACAATTCCCCAAGAAATTTGATCAGATCACCAAAAGGGCAAAATGGTCATTTTTAGGGTTTTGACTGTACAAAGGCAATTTTTGACTGTTTGACCTAGCCAATGGCAAACCAAGCTCACATATGGACTCAAGGACCCCATGGAATTATCTTTACATGCTCAACAAGTTCAAAAGATCCCAAGTACACAAGATTGACAGTTGAATTTCCCAGTCAATTGATCAATTTTGACTGTATACTGAAAAGTCAAACTTTGACTTTTTGGTCAAAATCAAGAGTCAAGATTCATTTTTCATCAAAACATGCCAAATCATGAAACTTGTTCACCAAGAAATCACAAATTGCAAATTAGGGTTAGAAAATGGAATTTTTCATAACTTAGAATTTTTCTAAGTTATGAAAAACCCTAATTTTTCCCCAACTTTACCCCACCTTTTCACCAAGATCCATTTGGATTCAAACAAAAGTCCAAACATGAAAGTTGTAGCTTGTTGCATAATCTACAACTTTGATTCACAAAGTTTTCTCATTTGAAGCTTGTATCTCAAGTTACAATTTTTTGAATAAGGGCACTAAACCATTTTTAACTTAGTGAAATTTTAACCTATTTTGACAAGGTTTTCTACCTCACTTCAAGGCCATTTTTCGTACCCTTCCACTTGGAATTTCAATTTTCATTTCAAAGATGGATTGTAGTACACATTCCAAGCTTTCCAAAATGCCCAAGAACTCATCAAACAACCTCATAACTTGAGAGATTCGAATTTCACAAGTTGGCAAAAATTCACCTTTTGTTCTTAACCAAAGCATGTTCATAATCTTGCAATTTGAACTCAGCTTGCTTTAGGCTAGATTACAGGTCCTTAAACCAAGTTACACTCAAGAATTAAATGCAAAACCAATGTGCCAAGTTTTTATTCTAAGCATTTGGACATTACATGATGAACTAACCCTAAACTAGATAAAGTGAACTTTCCATTTTTGCAAAAGCTTGCTTTATGTCAATTGGTAAATCAAAGAGGTACAGATCAAATCTCTCTAGAATAAGATTATGAGCATAACACTCTGATCAATGAGGGATTATGCAGCACATTAGGAGGCCCCATACATGCCTAGAAAGCCAGGTTACATTTTGTTGCTTAAGTGTGAAGAAAGTCCCATAACTTGTAACAACTTCCATCTCAGCATTAGAACACAAGAACAAACTTATCAAACATACTCAAGACATCATAACCAAGCTGTGACACGAACCACTTGCCTCTCAAACACTCTCCATCTCAGAAACACCACCAAACTGCTCAAACAGAGCAAGCCCTGCAGATTGAGTGCCATCTCTCAATCCCTTCAAGCTTTCTGGCCCAAACTTGTTCCTCTACCTTACTTACAACCTATGCAAGCTATCCAGAAGCTAAGGCACGATCTGTAATTGCTCTAACCACCTCCACCATTTTCACATTTTTTACTTGCAGGTGAAGTTCTATAGCTTGATTCAGAAGCTTTCAAGACAAAGTAAACATTGGAATAGCATCCCTGGACCTCAAGGAAGCTTCTCCAATCATCACCTTGCACTGAAAGCTCCTCATTCTCCAGATAGAAGTTCAACTGAATAGGTAAAACTTTGAACTCGTATCTCTCTTATTATGCATCCTTAGTCTTAAGTTTGTGAAGAAACAAGGTTCTACTCATAGCCCTGAACATGTACATATCTTTACATTTCATTTCTTTTGCCTGAGTTGGGAGAATTTAAGCTTTGAAAATGGCAGAAAAATTAGGTTAGGATTTGGGGGAGAAGAAATTCTCCCTCATCTTAGAGAGTTAGGTCAAGTTCTATACATGGTTAGAATCGTCTCTTCATGCTGAACATTTGTTGTGTTATGAGTTTTTGCTAAAAAGCCAGGAATCGAGAGTTGGACATTGAAGAACAGGGCGCGCGCATTTTCAAACTTTGTGCTGGAGGTTGAAGACAGTGGCATTGGGCTGGGCTTGCTTTGTATTTTCCTTTTCACACCCCATAATTATTCATGAACCCCCTGAGCCCATTTGCTTCATTTTTTAATATTTTTGACTTTTTCTTTTTTTATTTGACTCATTTATTTTTTCTCAACATGTTAAAATTTTGAAAATATTTTTCTCATCATTTTTTGATTTTTATTTGGTATTTATTTGATTTTCCTTTAGTTTATACATAAATATATATATATATATATTATTATTTAAGATAAATAGAAAATATGTAAAAACACTTCTATTTTTATTTTTTATTTTATATTATCCTCTGAAAATATTTTATATAAAAAATACTATTTTCTAAAAAAATTGAATATTATTATTATTTGTATATAATACATACTTAAAATAATATAAGTATACATATATATATATATTAATATACTTAGAGTAAAAATACCAAAAATGTACATATCTTATTTTTTAACATTTAATACTAAAAAATGCCCTTTTTTACAAATATACCATATTTTATTTATTTTTGTATGTAAATAATAAATATTATATGAATTAAGTAATTAATATCCATTTTAATTGAAATTAGGGTTTTTGCCCTAAAAGTTGAAAATACTAAAAAATAATACCTTTTTATTTTCTTGTTTTATTTTACATAAACCATACTTTTTTTTCATACATATAAAAACTTTCTTTTTGCATTTTGCATATTTACTTCATTTCCATTTAATTATGCAATTTATTTACCTTGCAAATATTCAAAAATGATGTAATAATTTAGATTTAAATTCTTGTCTAAATATCCCCCATTTGTAAATTTGTACCCCCCTCCCTATATTATTATGTTGTAATAACGTAGGAATTTAAATTTCGCACTTTATACGCTTTCTAATTATGCCATGTTAGAATTAGGGTTTGCGTGCGAAAAACGATAAAAAATAGTTGGACCTAATACAAGATGAATGAGCATGAAAATAAACAACACATCTCACACTTGCACCCCCTAGGGTACTCCACTTTGTTGCCTTTCAAAAATGGGCCATATTGCATGTTGAATTTCTTTGGGTAAAACAAACAATCAAGTGATCATAGTCCCTCAAAATGATGCCTAAATAAAATGATCAAGTCCCTTTTAAAGAAAATTGCCCAAAGACATTCAACACTATTGCAACTATGGTCTAAACGATGACCCGCGCCTGTCCCTTTCATCTCCTAAGACAAGATTGTCCACCAAATGCAATGGTGGAACAAATTTGTCAAAAGGGTTTAAAACATGACAAAACCTTTGAGAAAACTTTAGGGTAGATAAACTCTTAAGTACTTGTCAATTTGCCAAGAAAACACTTGCCTAATTTCAAAACTCACTTCACAAGCACTTTCAAAATCAACTTTTCAAACCCTTGAAACATCTTTTTAAAAGATAAAACACCTTTTGTAAAACATTCGAGTAAAGAATTGTTACAAGGGTAGCCTAGCACAAGGCATCTTTTCAAAACATTTTCAAAACCATACACAAAGCACCATTTCAAACAATTGAAAAATAAGGCAAGTTGATCTAAGCGAGTACCTAAGAGCCCATGGATAACCATGGATAGAAGGGGTGCTAATACCTTCCCCTTCTATAATCTACTCCCCGAACCCAAGAAAAATCTCAAAGGTTTTTGCTGTGCTTTTTAAACCTTTCCTTAGGATAAAATAAAAAGTCGGTGGCGACTCTTGCTCAACCGAAACATTTGCGAAAACAAACTCAAAACCCTAGTTAGTTCTCCCACCGTATCACAGAACTGGCGACTCTGCTGGGGACTTTTAAAGTGGAGTAACCTTAGGGCTTAGATCACCCTCTTGCATGACTAATTGTTTGATTTGCTTGCTTTATACTTTGGCTCTATTGTTTGGGTTTACAATCCTCCACCCGGATTTTGGGAAACATTCATAGATAGCAATACATTGTGGAAACTGTGCGGGGTATACCGACACGGTCTAAGCAATAGCTATATTAGTGCGACATATTTGTGAGTACCGGTAACCCTTGAGTTCAATCAAGGAGAGTACGGGGCCGCTGAGTGATGTCACTAAGCACTAATGACCTAGAACCTTACTTGACCATCTTGGCCTTTTATTAGGGGTAGTGAGATGACCGGCTTTGGTGCAGTCCGAAGTTGGTAGATACTCGATACTACACTCATTGAGGGTTGTTTTCTTGGAATATTTTGGTCGCTAGTTAAGTGGCTAAACCAAAACAATGAACAATGAAAACAATCCAGTGATATTGAGCTCCTTAGAACCCGGTTACTATTTATAGGACATGTTTTAAGCCAACTACACTCAAAAGGGTACTTACCTATGAAACCCCATGCAAGCCTGAAATTAGGGTTTGGTGTGATTTGCTTGTACATATGTTTTGTGCATACATCATAAACATCATAAAACATCATATGCATTCACTAACCATTTCAAGGGTTTTGGATCTTCATCTTTATTCTTGTTTTGTAGGACATGGAAATACCTCGCAGAAACACCATTCAAGTCAACCTTGTGAGAATCTCTCCTCAACTCAAGGAGATCACTTCAAGAATTCCGGAAAATTCATCCTTCAGTGAAAGACATGGTAGACTGCTCAGCCTAGTCAACACCAACATTGAAGAAGACATGATGAAAGTGCTATTCCAGTTCTTTGACCCTCTTCACCACTGCTTCACTTTCCCTGATTATCAGTTGGTCCCCACTTTGGAGGAGTTTTCTCAACTCCTAAGAATCCCTATCCTTAATCAACTACCCTTCAACGGTACGGAGAAGGAACCAAAGCCTGAAGATGTTGCTCGAGCACTACATCTACAACCATCTGAAATCAAGGGGGATTGGGAAACCAGAAGCGGTGTCAAAGGATTCTTAGAAAAATTCTTGTTCGAGAAGGCACAAGAATGTTGGAATTCATTGGACCTACAAGCCTTTGAAGAGATTGTGGCACTCCTTATCTACGGGTTGGTCTTGTTCCCAAATCCTGACCAATTGGTAGATGTCAACGCCGTCAAAATCTTCTTGTCCAGAAATCCGATACCAACATTGCTTGGGGACATCCTTCACTCATTTTATACACGAACAATGAGAAAGAGGGGTGTTCTCATGTGCTGTACTCCTATCCTCGCAAGGTGGTTTATTTCGCACCTTCCACAATCTGTCTTGAAGAATGACCAAGGTACAAGGTGGTCCCAACGATTGATGACTCTTACTCATTCTGATGTGCATTGGTGTTCTCGGTCCAGAGAAAATGTCATCATCGTCGATCGTTGCGGAGAATTTCCTAATGTTCCTTTACTTGGAATTAGAGGGGGTATCACCTACAACCCTTGCCTAGCTTTGAGGCAATTTGGATATGCACGGAGGGATGGCCCTCATGATATGTTGATTCCTAGCCTAGTTTTTGACTTCGACAACGATGCGCAAGGACTCCGCCAAAGATTCATCAGAGCTTGGGGGAAACTCAACAAGGTTGATAGCAAGACTCTGGGACACAAGAACTCCATCCCTCTTGAGCCCTATCTCAAGTGGGTACGAGCCCGAGCCCAAAGTCTGATGATGCCTTATCCTCATATACTCCCAGTGATTAAAGAGCCCGTCAATGAAGGAGAGGTTCCCTACACCATCCTGCATCCAGACATGCCTACATCGTGGGAGGAAATGCAGAAAAGTTGGATTCAGCTCAAGGAGGAACGGAACACTTTTGAAGCTAGCTACTACGCCAGTGAAAAGAAGGTTCTAGAGCTTACCCGCCAACTCCACGAGCAGGAGGCCCTCAACACCTACATCGCGCCAAAGAGGATGCGCAATGTCTTTCTGCCTTGAGAAGTTTATTTTGTAACATTTGGCCCATAAGGCATTTATGTACTAACAAATCTCTTCTTATTAATATGACGTGCGTTCTTCTTTGTCTGAAACAACTTTGAATGTCCTAAATCCTTGAATGCATTTCATACATCAGCATACCATTCATCATGTGCATAAGCAGGTCTCACTCCAGGTTTCCTTATCTATCTGCTGTTTATTTCAGTAGGATGGATCTCGAGCAAACAGTCAAAGACCTACAAGCCCAGAATGCACAGTTCCAGCAACTCTTGATGACCTTGGTCAAGAGTCAAGAGGATATCAAGGCTCATCTGGAGAGTAAGGACCCAGTGAAGAAGAAAAAGAGGGTCGGAGTGGCTACTTTGGGGAGAAGATTTGACAGAGAAGCTCGGAGGGTGCTTGAATTTCCTCCTACTTCTGATGAAGGGACTAGTAAAAGAGATCGGGTTGTGGTGCCTTCCGAGTCTAATGCAGAGGAGGAAGAGGTTGAAGAGGATGAAGATTATTCTGACCAGCAGTATCCTCCAGCTGATGACAAATATAAGGGTTTAGAAGACAGATTGGCTGCTATGGAATTGCAAAGGGTACCGGGTTTGGATTTTGAAGACATGGGCTTGGTCGCCGGAATTGTGATTCCCCCAAAATTCAAAGTGCCAGTGTTTGTGAGGTACGACGGGCTATCCTGTCCCAAAATGCATCTCAGGTCCTATGTGAGAAAAATTCAACCCTATACGGCAGATAAAAATCTCTGGATTCATTTCTTTCAAGACAGCCTGTCGGGAGCCCAGTTGGAATGGTTTTATCAGTTAGAAGGAACCAGTGTCAGAAATTGGGAAGATTTGGCCACCGCTTTCTATAAACAATACCAATATAATTCTGATCTTGCTCCTACTCGTACCCAACTTCAGGGTATGTCACTAGGAACAAGTGAGGGATTCAAGGAATATGCACAGAAATGGAGGGATTTGGCTGGCAGGGTGCAGCCTCCTTTAACCGATCGCGAGCTCGTTGATATGTTTCTTGGGACCCTATCTGGGCCATTTTTCAATCATTTAATTGGTAACTCTTCCGCAGGGTTTACCGATTTAATCTTAACCGGCGAAAGGATTGAAGCTGGCATCAAGTCAGGAAAGATTCAGAAGGGCGTTGCTGCAAGTGTCGAGAAGAAGCCTTTTGAGAAGGAGACAACTATGGTATATTCTCAGAGAAGAGCAGGGAAGATGGAGCGTCGGCCAACTGTGGGGGCCGTAATGATTCAAAACACCCCAAGTGAGCAGCCTCGCTACAACCAATCCAGACCAAATCAGCAACGAGTAGAAAGGCCACAACGGCAGTTCACCCGTATTAATATGACTCCAGCGCAAGTGCTTCCCCATCTGTTGAAATTGAATCTTGCCACTATCAAGGAGGCGCCAAAGAATGTAAATACATCCTCTCCGCATTATCATGCCAATGCTAAGTGCGCCTATCATTCAGACAGTGTTGGACACGACACCAATGATTGTTGGGCACTCAAGCATAAGATCCAGGACCTGATAGAGGCTAAGGAGGTAGAGTTTGACGCTCCAGAAAAACCCAATGTGATATCTGCACCTATGCCGAAGCACGGTCGGAATGTCAATGCCATTGAAGAGGATCTGTATGTTGCTGACGTTAGTGATCTGACTACTCCACTGCTAACCATTAAGTTGAATTTGTTAAGGGCCGGGATCTTCCCGGGATGTAAAGAAGAATGCTACTGTTGCCACTCTCTGCCGTTTGATTGTCCGCTGTTAAAGAAAGGCATCCAAGGCCTCATGGATAGCCGACAAATTTTGTTCGAAAAAGTTCCTGCTGTTCCAGTTCATGTTGAAAATGTCTCAATCATAACCATTCACGCCAATCTTTCTGAGGCCGTCAAAAGGCCAGTTAAGATTACACCAGCTGCAAAGTCTATACCTTTGAAGATAACAATGCCGGGGCCTGTTCCCTATGTTTCTGAGAAGTCGATACCTTGGAACTATGGCGGTGACATCTACTACCATGGTATCAAGCAAGTCGAAGTAATTGAAGAAAATTCAGATGATGAAGAAGCCAGCATTAGCAACATTGCGGGCACCAGCAAAATCACCAGGAGCGGGAGAATATTTTCTCCAGAGATTGCTCCTCCAAGAGCAGTCTTTGGACCCTCATCAGCTAAAGAAGTCCTCCCTGCACCAGTAAAACTCTCCGCTAGAACTCCTTTGATTGAAGAAATTTTCGTTCCTAGTGCTGTCTCTCCTACCATTGCCGATAAAGGAAAAGGAATACAAGATGAGCCCGTCAGGACGAGGGCTCAACCTTTGGTGATTCCGGAAGCCTCCAAGAAAGAAATGGACGAGATTTTGAGGATAATCAAGAGAAGTGATTATGATGTGGTGGAACAGTTGGGGCAAACCCCCTCCAAGATCTCCATGCTGGCACTATTGCTTTGCTCAGAAGCGCACGCTCAAGCTTTGATTAAGTTTCTAAAGGCAGCTCATGTGCCCCAGGAAACCTCTGCAGATCAATTTCAACATTGCGTGGCTAGTCTGACTGCAGACAATGGATTAGGTTTTTCTGATGCCGACTTGACCCCTAAAGGCCGAAACCACAATGATGCGTTGCATATTTCAATCGAGTGTCGCGGAACCACCCTTGCACATGTTTTGGTTGATACCGGTTCATCGCTGAATGTTTTGCCTAAAAAGGCCTTGGACCGGCTAGATTGCGAAGGGTTGGAATTGAAGCCGAGTGATATTGTCGTCAGAGCTTTCGATGGGTCGAAGAGAATGGTCCATGGAGAAGTTGAAATTCTTATTAAGATAGGTACTGAGGTGTTTAAATCCACTTTCTACGTAATGGACATCCGTCCATCATACTCCTGCCTGCTGGGTAGACCTTGGATACACCATGCTGGGGCAGTCACCTCCTCCTTGCATCAGATGCTGAAGTATCCTGTAAAGGGAAAGATCATTACTGTCCACGGCGAAGAAGAGTACATGATTAGCCATTTAAATTCTTTCCGGTATGTGGAGGTTGAAGGAGAGTTCATCGAGACACCGTTTCAACATTTCGAAGAAGTGCTTCCTGAGATAGCAGTGGCGAAGTTGGCAACTGAGACACCAAGGCAGATGGCCAGGATGGCATCTCTGGAGGATGCAAGGGCTGCAGTTAAAGAAGGGAAGAATTCAGCGTGGGGGCAGTTACCCGATTTTCCGCATAAAGCTGATAAGCTTGGATTAGGTTTCACCGCCGCTGGCCAGAAGGCCATGCGCCAGTCAAAGATTGAAAGAGCGCCGATCAAAATTTCTCCTTACCGAATCAACACCCTGGAAGATGAAGACAAGGAAAGCAACATTGAAGATTGGATTTATCCAACTGTCGGAGGGGGGTTAAGCAATTGGGAGGCTAAAGACTTTGTCCCCATCACTTTTATTCATCAGTAATTTATCTATTAAACATTTCCTATTTGGTCTGTAATATTTTACTTTCAAAACAATCCGTACACTATCTTTTCACCTCCTGCCTTGCCCGGGGCATGTAGGTCCACTTGTAAGGGTTTTGACTATTTTTCATATTCATATGCCATGTTTAATGATTCATTGGACGTTTTTCATTTGATAAACTGCTTATGTTCATTTTCTTTCCTTTTGCATTTTTTGTTTAAGGATGGCTATCCCTTACACACACCCACACTCACCAATGCAGGTACCCATCCACTCCGGATTCCATGGGTGACTACTCTGCTGTATCTTTCAATAACTCTGAAGATCTGGTCAATCTAGCCGAGTATGAAGGTGACGAAGGTTGTGAAGTACCTGGGGAACTAGCCAGACTTCTGCAACAAGAGGAAAGGGCCATCTTACCGCACGAAGAGCCATTGGAAAATGTTAACTTAGGAACCAAGGAGGACCGGAAGGAGGTACAAGTAGGTGCCAATCTAGAACCAAAAGTTAAGGAGCGCCTAGTACAGTTGTTAAATGAGTATGTTGAGATCTTCGCTTGGTCCTATGAAGACATGCCGGGTCTAGACACAGACATCGTGGTTCACCGTCTCCCCACAAGAGAAGACTGTCCACCAATCAAGCAAAAAGTTCGCCGAATGAGGCCTGACATGTCCGAAAAAATCAAAGCAGAAGTAATGAAGCAGTTCGACGCTGGCTTTCTGGCTGTTACGTCCTATCCTCAATGGGTCGCTAACATTGTGCCAGTGCCTAAAAAAGATGGCAAAGTCAGAATGTGTGTGGACTACCGGGATTTGAATAGGGCCAGCCCTAAGGATGATTTCCCGCTACCTCATATTGACATCTTGATCGACAATACAGCTCAGCATAAGGTGTTTTCCTTCATGGATGGATTCTCGGGCTACAATCAAATCAAAATGGCTCCCGAAGACATGGAGAAAACAACTTTTGTCACACAATGGGGCACTTTCTGTTACAAAGTGATGCCGTTCGGGTTGAAGAACGCAGGGGCAACTTATCAACGCGCCATGGTAGCTTTATTTCATGACATGATACATCATGAGATTGAAGTTTACGTAGACGATATGATAGCTCGGTCACAAACAGAGGAAGAGCACCTTGAACATCTGGAAAAGCTGTTTGCCAGATTGAAAGAATACAAGCTTAGGCTGAATCCGAGTAAATGCACTTTTGGAGTTAGGTCTGGTAAACTCCTGGGATTCATTGTAAGCAACAAAGGCATTGAAGTCGATCCGGCAAAAGTAAAAGCAATACAAGAGATGCCTGCTCCCCGCACTGAAAAGGAGGTTAGAGGATTCTTGGGGCGCATAAACTATATTGCCAGATTCATCTCACATCTGACTTCTACCTGTGAGCCGATTTTCAAACTCTTGAAGAAGGATCAGGTAGTTGAATGGAACGACGACTGCCAAGCTGCTTTTGATAGAATCAAGGAGTATTTGCTAGAACCTCCTATTCTAATGCCACCCGTCGAAGGAAGACCATTGATCATGTATTTGACCGTTTTGGATAACTCAATGGGGTGTGTTTTGGGCCAGCATGACGAGTCTGGTCGAAAAGAGCACGCTATTTATTACCTTAGCAAAAAGTTTACCGACTGTGAGACTCGCTACTCATTGCTCGAGAAAACTTGTTGCGCTTTGGTATGGGCTGCTCGCCGACTAAGACAGTATATGCTGACTCATACTACCTTGTTGATATCCAAAATGGACCCTATCAAGTATATCTTCGAGAAGCCCGCTTTATCGGGAAGGATAGCTAGATGGCAAATGATCTTAACCGAGTACGACATCCAGTACACCACCCAAAAAGCTATAAAAGGGAGTGTATTAGCTGACCATCTGGCTTATCAGGCTATCGAAGACTATCAACCCATGAGATTTGACTTCCCAGACGAGGACATCATGAATTTGGACAACGTTGAAGGTGACGGACCATATGACGGGCCTGAAAAGGGATCCCGATGGACCCTGTACTTCGATGGTGCTTCAAATGCACTTGGAAATGGTATTGGCGCAGTACTCATTTCTCCGGAAGGTTGTCACACTCCTTTCACGGCCCGACTTTGTTTCAGCTGCACAAACAACATGGCTGAGTATGAAGCTTGCATCTTTGGTCTCGAGGCTGCTATAGACTTGGGGATCAAATCTTTGATCGTATTTGGGGACTCGACTTTGGTTATCAGCCAAATCAAAGGAGACTGGGATACCAAGCATCCTAATCTTATCCCATACAAAGAACATGTCCTGACATTGTTGCCTCATTTCAAGCAAATTACCTTCGAGCATTTCCCGCGAGAAGAGAATCAGCTAGCCGATGCTCTAGCCACAATGTGCTCCATGTTTAAACTCAACTGGGATAACGAGGCTCCCCAAATCACCATCAAGCGAATGGATGAACCGGCACATTGCCACGAGATTAATACCGAAGAAGTAGTGGAACAGCCTTGGTTCCACGAAATCAAAAGGTATCTCGAGACTAGGGATTACCCTGAAGGAGCTTCCGTGAATGACAAGAAGTTCTTAAGGAAATTCGCTGCTAAGTTCTTTCTGAGCAACGACATCCTTTACAAACGAAGCCATGATTATGTATTACTCCGATGTGTGGATAAAGTTGAAGCAGAGTTGATCATGACTGATATACACAGCGGCACATTTGGCACTCACTTGAGCGGACATACAATGGCTAAGAAGATCCTAAGGGCAGGCTATTATTGGTCTACCATGGAGGCTGACTGCCATCAACATTCCCGTACTTGTCACAAGTGCCAAGTCTATGCTGACAAAGTTCATATCCCTCCGGTTCCCCTCAACGTCCTGACTGCTCCATGGCCTTTTGCAATGTGGGGCATTGATATGATTGGAGAGATCAAGCCCACGGCTTCCAACGGACATCGCTTCATCCTGGTTGCCATTGACTACTTCACTAAATGGGTCGAAGCAGCTTCCTTCGCCTCTGTTACTAAAAATGTGGTTGCCCGCTTTATCAAGCATAATCTCATATGTCGGTATGGTGTTCCCGACAGGATCATCACGGAAAACGGTACAAATCTGAATAATACCATGATCACTGCACTATGCGAACAGTTCGAGATTTATCATCACAATTCATCTCCCTATCGGCCGAAGATGAACGGTGCTGTTGAAGCTGCGAACAAAAACATTAAGAAGATCATTCAGAAAATGACAGTCACTTACAAAGACTGGCATGAGATGCTACCATTTGCTCTGCATGGATACCGTACGACGACGCGTACTTCGACTGGGGCAACCCCATTTTCTTTGGTTTATGGCATGGAAGCTGTCTTGCCTATGGAAGTCCAAATCCCATCTCTGAGGATTATGAAGGATGCGGGCTTGAATGAAGATGATTGGATGCAGACCCGACTTGATCAACTCAATCTGATCGACGAGAAGCGACTCGCTGCTATATGCCATGGTCAGGCGTATCAAAAGCGGATGATCAAGGCCTTCAATAAGAAAGTCAGACGTCAAGTGTATCGAGTCGGGGATCTCGTAATCAAGCGGATTATCTTGCCGCAAAGTGATCCCAGGGGAAAATGGACTCCTACATATGAAGGACCATTTGTGATCAAGAGCATATTTTCTGGTGGTGCAATGATCCTGACCACCATGGACGGCGACGATTTGCCGCACCCTGTGAACGCAGACATAGTCAAAAGATACTACGCATAAAGTAACCCGACAAGTCGAAAACCCGAAAGGGCGACTTGGGCAAAAATGGGTATCCCGGTGAACCGAAAACCCGAAAGGGCGGTTCAGGCAAAAATTAGGGATAAAAACAAAAAAATCTGTACACCCGGCAAGTCGAAAACCCGAAAGGGCGGCTTGGGCAAAAAGGGGTTTCCCGGTGGATCGAAAACCGAAAGGGCGATTCAGGAAAAAGTTAGGGAATTAAAGCGTATGACTATGTCTCGTCGGATCACTTCAAAGACGATCTCTTCATCAACCGATTCCAGGTTTCTGATCAATCCAGCCATCGCCAAACGAAGCATCGAATGGACAGATATTCAGAGTTGTGAAAGTTATAGCAGAATGGAATCCCATGGGATTATTTCACATAGCCATCCTTTGTTTTTTATAAAATCTTTCAATATTTACGGCAAAATCCTCTTACTAGGATGATTGTCTCCTTTGTACAAATATACTCAAAGAAAATCAATACAAATACTCTTCCCAAAATTTGTGTCATTTCCCTTTTTCTTTTTCTCTTGCACTATTTGTTTTATTTTGAGAAACGTCCAATGTGTTGTTAAATAGGCATATGCATTTGAAACATAATCACTTCCTAATTGAACCTAAGAAAAGGATTACTGATAGGATGAAGGTACAAACGGATATTTTGACACCCTTTCAAAGGAAATCCCTCAAGATTTGTAATCCATATCCCTGGCAAACTCTAAGGCTTATCTCCAACAGACCCTCGAAGCCTTTCCCCAGTAAGGTTCTGGAAGATATTTCCCCGCAGAGCACGAACGTCTCTCCCGAGTTTTATTCAAAGTTATTTCTCCCAGAGGCTTATAACTGGGTTATCCTCAGCTAACAACCACGGAAGACCGCACTCGCCAGAATTCTTCCCATCCCCAGCCAGAGAACCCTCCGGAATTCAATTCCCCTCAGAGTTTAAGTTTCAGTGTCCCCAGTCAAGCTAAAATTTCAAATTATCAATCCCCAGCGGAGCCAGACCATTGAACTTTCTCCCCACAGAGTTTTGAGAGGGCAAATCTTAAGTCCCCCGGTGAAGTCGCCAGAGTTACTCCCCACCAAGCCGAAGATTATCAACCTTACCTTCCCAGCATGAGTCTATTAGATTGATATTCCCCAGTAGAGGTCATCAGGATTTCTCTTCCCCAGCGGCAGCCAAGGATTTATTTCCCCCGGCAGCAGTCAAGATGCTTTTATCTTCAGCCACCTCGGATTCATTTATCCTCAGCAAGATAGCTCGTCAGCTTACATGTGCATTCATCACATTCATACCAAAAACATTGATGTCACATACATTGCATCATGCATCATAACATTACATACGACTAACCCTTTGCCTTTTCAGGTAAGATCAGTCGACAGACTAAAATCATTCAACCTCAAGATTTCTGAAAACAGTTCACAGGTTCTCCAAGTAAACGGATGTTAACCTATCACTTGTTCAGATTCTTCTTCAAGACTTTTGAAAACAGTTCATGGATTCTTCCCAACAACGGATGTTAATCTATCAACTTGTTCAGATGCAACTTTTGAAAACAGTTTACGGATGCTTCCCAACGACGGATGCTGCTCTATTGCTTATTCAACTTCAAGATTTCTGAAAAGAGTTCACGGATTCTTCCCAACAACGGATGTTAATCTATCAACTTGTTCAAATGCAACTTTTGAAAACAGTTCATGGATTCTTCCCAACAACGGATGTTAATCTATCAACTTGTTCAGATGCAACTTTTGAAAACAGTTTACGGACGCTTCCCAACGACGGACGCTACTCTATTGCTTATTCAACTTTAAGACTATTGAAAACAGTTTACGGGTCTTCCAAGTAACGGATGTTAACCTATCGCTTGTTAAGTTTCTTCTCCAAACCACTGAAAACAGTTTACAGATTCCTCCCAACAACGGATGTCAATCTATTGCCTGTTCAGACTCCCCGTTCAGAGATGGTCCCAAGCCTGGACACCTTCTTGATATTCCCTTCCAGATGGCATCTCTAAGCCCATCCCCGACAAGATTTCTGTCGCTTTCCCAGATGGCATCATTAAGCCCATCTCCGAATGGCATCTCTAACCCCATTCCCACATCCATTGCTTTGACGAGTGCAAATTTCCGGGCACTCTAGTGTCCAATCTCCTTTTACCCTCGAGTCACGAAAGGCAAACTTGCCAATCTAACTCTTCGGATTCAAGAAGATTGAACAGGGGCAACTGTTGTACCCCAAAATTTTCCCTCCCACTTCTCATTGATTTCTCATCACAAAGCCCTTGAAGCTCAGGATCCAGTTAGGGTTTCATCTGCCCAAGACCTCTCCTTGCACTGTAGACTCAAAATTAGGGTTTGTGTTTGCACAAAGATATTTTGACCTAGAATGCCTAAGATGACTTTCATGCTTCATATTGGACTCCCAAGTTTACCCATATCAAATTTCAAGCCTTGATTCCAAGTTTTGCCCAGTCACTTGGACAGTTGACCTAGAAATCAACTGTATTGGGGAAAAAGTCAATTGTGGCCAATTGACAGTCAAACTTCATGAAATTTGACCCACATCAACATTATGAACTCATATGAATCATTTGGTCAAGTTTGGATCATAATTCCCCAAGAAATTTGATCAGATCACCAAAAGGGCAAAATGGTCATTTTTAGGGTTTTGACTGTCCAAAGGCAATTTTTGACTGTTTGACCTAGCCAATGGCAAACCAAGCTCACATATGGACTCAAGGACCCCATGGAATTATCTTGACATGCTCAACAAGTTCAAAAGATCCCAAGTACACAAGATTGACAGTTGAATTTCCCAATCAATTGATCAGTTTTGACTGTATACTGAAAAGTCAAACTTTGACTTTTTGGTCAAAATCAAGAGTCAAGATTCATTTTTCATCAAAACATGGCAAATCATGAAACTTGTTCACCAAGAAATCACAAATTGCAAATTAGGGTTAGAAAATGGAATTTTTCATAACTTAGAATTTTTCTAAGTTATGAAAAACCCTAATTTTTTCCCAACTTTACCCCACCTTTTCACCAAGATCCATTTGGATTCAAACAAAAGTCCAAACATGAAAGTTGTAGCTTGTTGCATAATCTACAACTTTGATTCACAAAGTTTTCTCATTTGAAGCTTGTATCTCAAGTTACAATTTTTTGAATAAGGGCACTAAACCATTTTTAACTTAGTGAAATTTTAACCTATTTTGACAAGGTTTTCTACCCCACTTCAAGGCCATTTTTCATACCCTTCCACTTGGAATTTCAATTTGCATTTCAAAGATGGATTGTAGTACACATTCCAAGCTTTCCAAAATGCCCAAGAACTCATCAAACAACCTCATAACTTGAGAGATTCGAATTTCACAAGTTGGCAAAAATTCACCTTTTGTTCTTAACCAAAGCATGTTCATAATCTTGCAATTTGAACTCAGCTTGCTTTAGGCTAGATTACAGGTCCTTAAACCAAGTTACACTCAAGAATTAAATGCAAAACCAATGTGCCAAGTTGTTATTCTAAGCATTTGGACATTACATGATGAACTAACCCTAAACTAGATAAAGTGAACTTTCCATTTTTGCAAAAGCTTGCTTTATGTCAATTGGTAAATCAAAGAGGTACAGATCAAATCTCTCTAGCATAAGATTATGAGCATAACACTCTGATCAATGAGGGATTATGCAGCACATTAGGAGGCCCCCTACATGCCTAGAAAGCCAGGTTACATTTTGTTGCTTAAGTGTGAAGAAAGTCCCATAACTTGTAACAACTTCCATCTCAGCATTAGAACACAAGAACAAACTTATCAAACATACTCAAGACATCATAACCAAGCTGTGACACGAACCACTTGCCTCTCAAACACTCTCCATCTCAGAAACACCACCAAACTGCTCAAACAGAGCAAGCCCTGCAGATTGAGTGCCATCTCTCAATCCCTTCAAGCTTTCTGGCCCAAACTTGTTCCTCTACCTTACTTACAACCTATGCAAGCTATCCAGAAGCTAAGGCACGATATGTAATTGCTCTAACCACCTCCACCATTTTCACATTTTTTACTTGCAGGTGAAGTTCTATAGCTTGATTCAGAAGCTTTCAAGACAAAGTAAACATTGGAATAGCATCCCTGGACCTCAAGGAAGCTTCTCCAATCATCACCTTGCACTGAAAGCTCCTCATTCTCCAGATAGAAGTTCAACTGAATAGGTAAAACTTTGAACTCGTATCTCTCTTATTATGCATCCTTAGTCTTAAGTTTGTGAAGAAACAAGGTTCTACTCATAGCCCTGAACATGTACATATCTTTACATTTCATTTCTTTTGCCTGAGTTGGGAGAATTTAAGCTTTGAAAATGGCAGAAAAATTAGGTTAGGATTTGGGGGAGAAGAAATTCTCCCTCATCTTAGAGAGTTAGGTCAAGTTCTATACATGGTTAGAATCGTCTCTTCATGCTGAACATTTGTTGTGTTATGAGTTTTTGCTAAAAAGCCAGGAATCGAGAGTTGGACATTGAAGAACAGGGCGCGCGCATTTTCAAACTTTGTGCTGGAGGTTGAAGACAGTGGCATTGGGCTGGGCTTGCTTTGTATTTTCCTTTTCACACCCCATAATTATTCATGAACCCCCTGAGCCCATTTGCTTCATTTTTTAATATTTTTGACTTTTTCTTTTTTTATTTGACTCATTTATTTTTTCTCAACATGTTAAAATTTTGAAAATATTTTTCTCATCATTTTTTGATTTTTATTTGGTATTTATTTGATTTTCCTTTAGTTTATACATAAATATATATATATATATATATATATATATATATATATATATATATATATATATATATATATATATATATATATATATATATATATATATATATATATATATATATATATATTATTATTTAAGATAAATAGAAAATATGTAAAAACACTTCTATTTTTATTTTTTATTTTATATTATCCTCTGAAAATATTTTATATAAAAAATACTATTTTCTAAAAAAATTGAATATTATTATTATTTGTATATAATACATACTTAAAATAATATAAGTATACATATATATATATATATATATTAATATACTTAGAGTAAAAATACCAAAAATGTACATATCTTATTTTTTAACATTTAATACTAAAAAATGCCCTTTTTTACAAATATACCATATTTTATTTATTTTTGTATGTAAATAATAAATATTATATGAATTAAGTAATTAATATCCATTTTAATTGAAATTAGGGTTTTTGCCCTAAAAGTTGAAAATACTAAAAAATAATACCTTTTTATTTTCTTGTTTTATTTTACATAAACCATACTTTTTTTTCATACATATAAAAACTTTCTTTTTGCATTTTGCATATTTACTTCATTTCCATTTAATTATGCAATTTATTTACCTTGCAAATATTCAAAAATGATGTAATAATTTAGATTTAAATTCTTGTCTAAATATCCCCCATTTGTAAATTTGTACCCCCCTCCCTATATTATTATGTTGTAATAACGTAGGAATTTAAATTTCGCACTTTATACGCTTTCTAATTATGCCATGTTAGAATTAGGGTTTGCGTGCAAAAAACGATAAAAAATAGTTGGACCTAATACAAGATGAATGAGCATGAAAATAAACAACACATCTCACACTTGCACCCCCTAGGGTACTCCACTTTGTTGCCTTTCAAAAATGGGCCATATTGCATGTTGAATTTCTTTGGGTAAAACAAACAATCAAGTGATCATAGTCCCTCAAAATGATGCCTAAATAAAATGATCAAGTCCCTTTTAAAGAAAATTGCCCAAAGACATTCAACACTATTGCAACTATGGTCTAAACGATGACCCGCGCCTGTCCCTTTCATCTCCTAAGACAAGATTGTCCACCAAATGCAATGGTGGAACAAATTTGTCAAAAGGGTTTAAAACATGACAAAACCTTTGAGAAAACTTTAGGGTAGATAAACTCTTAAGTACTTGTCAATTTGCCAAGAAAACACTTGCCTAATTTCAAAACTCACTTCACAAGCACTTTCAAAATCAACTTTTCAAACCCTTGAAACATCTTTTTAAAAGATAAAACACCTTTTGTAAAACATTCGAGTAAAGAATTGTTACAAGGGTAGCCTAGCACAAGGCATCTTTTCAAAACATTTTCAAAACCATACACAAAGCACCATTTCAAACAATTGAAAAATAAGGCAAGTTGATCTAAGCGAGTACCTAAGAGCCCATGGATAACCATGGATAGAAGGGGTGCTAATACCTTCCCCTTCTATAATCTACTCCCCGAACCCAAGAAAAATCTCAAAGGTTTTTGCTGTGCTTTTTAAACCTTTCCTTAGGATAAAATAAAAAGTCGGTGGCGACTCTTGCTCAACCGAAACATTTGCGAAAACAAACGCAAAACCCTAGTCAGTTCTCCCACCGTATCACAGATGCCATGCTAAGAGATAATGGAAGGTGGATGGGCTTATAGATGCCATCTGGATGTCAATCGCATAAGAGATTCCTTAGCGAGAACTTGCGTACCTGCAAAAGAAAAATAAGTACCTGACATGTTGCAGGAGCTGGTCTTCAGATGCTTTGTGTAGACATGTCCTGACTGGTTACAGGAGCTGGATCTGGAGCCTCAAACGGTGATGAATGAACCAGGGATGGTTACTACCTCAACAGGAACGGTGAGAGAACCTTGGGTGACTTTAACTTCAACAGCAATCGTTGAGAAAATCTTGGGATTACCACCTCCGCAGGATCGGGGAGAGAACCATAGGAGACTACAACCTCAACAGCAGACATTGAGAGAATCTTGGTGGGAATTATCATCTCCGCAGTATCGGGGAGAGAACCATAGGCGATTACAACCTCAATAGCAATCATTGAGAAAACCTTGGATGGAATTATCATCTCCGCAGTAGCGGGGAGAGAACCATAGGCGATTACAACCTCAATAGCAATCATTGGGAAAACCTTGGATGGAATTATCATCTCCGCAGTATCAGGGAGAGAACCATAGGCGATTACAACCTCAATAGCAATTATTGGGAAAACCTTGGATGGGATTATCATCTCCCCAGTATCGGGGAGAGAACCATAGGCGATTACAATCTCAATAGCAATCATTGAGAAAACCTTGGATAACTTCTACTGAGTCTTTATCAGGAAAATATGTTTGGGGTCGATTTAGCTGGACTAGAGAAGGCCTTGGACTGGATAAGAAACATAGAATCTTAAGGTCGATTAACTGAACCGGTCTAGGTCTTGGAATGTCTTCAACTGGGTTTTTATCAGAAAAATCTGTTTGGGGTCGATTTAACTGGACCAGAGAAGGCCTTTGACTGGATAAGAAATCTTTGGAGTCGATTTAACTGCACCGATCTAGGTCTTGAAATATGGCTGAGAATTTAACTGAATCTTTCCTGAAAGGTAAAGGTCAGTCATATGCAATGCATGATATGGACCAAGCAATGATGTTCTCAACATAAATGAGATTTGTAAGATATGATGCGTCTATGCATGCTATAATGATGTATGGAAGTGCGATGTTTATGAATGTATTTTTCGTCTAGGAAAGTAAATCCTTGACGGGTGCCGGGAAGTCACTCCTGGGCTGATGTTAGAGAATAGATTTTTGCTTCCGCTGGGGATGATAATTGCAAGAATACCAGTAGGAGAAGATGACTCCGTTGGGGAATAAACTTGGCGAATGGAGTAACTCTGCAGGGAGGAAAGTACTCTAACGATCTTGCTGGGAAGCAATACTCTGTGGGGAGAGAGATACTTTGCTGAATTGTTGATGGTAATTTGTTGGGGATACCCTTGTTGTGTTGGAAGTGTTAGTAGACTTCGCTGGGGATAAGAAGACTGCGTTGACGACGACCTTTCCGTGGCTTTTTGGCTGAGGATAACCCAGTTATATCCTGGTAAGGAAATAACTCTTTGAATAAAGCCGGGAGACGCGTTCGTACTCTGTGAGGATAAGCTTCCAGAATCTACTGGGGATAAGCTTACTGCTTGGGGAGATGGATTCCAACTTTCCTGGGGAGCTAGATTGGACTCTCTTGGGGAAGTTTGAACTGTATTGGGGAAGTGATTCCACTGAATTCCTGGTATGCCGCCGGGGAACAATCTTTAGACCAAGACTACCGGGGATGCTTGTTAAGAATATGTATATTGCTGCTGGGGAATGTTGAGATCTGCTGGAGGATACTCAACTTCCTTAAGGTTTGATAATAGCTTTGCTTGAGGAGAGTGTACTGCTTGCTGACTCACTCTCTGGGGAATTAAGGTATCTGGTTATGTTCTTTAGCTGAACCTACCTTGATACCTTGGAGGACGGAACAATTAGATTATTTAGACAACTCTTTTATTGCCCCTGTTTCTAATGTTACTGCAATTAGTTCTTTGTTTCGTATGCAAATATTTATGAATTAGCAAATTATTGTCAATGCGTATATCACAAATTGAACCTTGGACGTTCTTCGCAAAACAAAACAGAAAAAGAAAAACAATTGGCACTTTTAACTTAAAAATATATTTGTATTGATTTTTGAATGGCCTGAAAATAGGCGTTTTGTGTACAAGAGGCTGACGTCCTAGTAAGAGAACACTGCCGAACAAAAGAGTTTATACAAGTTTTGTACAAGAGAAAATAAAACAGCTGTGTGAAATGAATGATCCCACTGGGTTTCAACTCTGCTATTGCCTTTATAACTCCGAGCGTCTCATCACTTGATGACCTAAACAAAGATGAAGTTGACTGATCGATGCCGTCTGAACTTGATATAGATACCGGATTCTGGATGCAAAGTGATCAATAAGACATAGTATTATGCTTTTATCCCTAACTTTTGCCTGGACCGCCCTTTCGGGTTTTCAGTCCACCGGGATACCTATTTTTGCCCAAGCCGCCTTTTCAGGTTTTCGGCTTGCCGGGTGTACAGCTTTTTTTCAATTTCATCCCTTCATTTTGCCTGAACCCTTTTGGTTCGACGGGAAGCCCTAATTTTTGCCTAGGCATGTCAGCTTAGCGGGTCTTTTTTCATGCGTAGTATCTTTTTACTATGTCTGCATTGGCTGGGTGAGGAAGGTCGTCACCATCCATATTGGTTAGAATCATGGCTCCTCCTGAGAACACATGTTTAACCAAAAATGGACCTTCGTACGTAGGGGTCCATTTGCCCCTTGGATCACTCTGAGGAAGGATGATTCGCTTGATTACCAGATCCCCAACTTGATACTCCTGTGGTCTGACCTTTTTGTTAAATGCCCTGATCATCCGTTTCTGATACGTCTGACCATGACAGATAGCAGCAAGTCTCTTTTCATCAATGAGGTTTAACTGGTCAAGTCGGGTCTGGATCCAATCATCTTCGTTCAGATTTGCATCCTTCATTATCCGGAGAGAGGGTATTTGCACTTCGATCGGTAAGACTGCCTCCATACCATAAACCAAAGAGAAAGGAGTTGCCCTGGTTGACGTCCTAGCTGAGGTACGGTACCCATGTAGAGCAAACGGTAACATCTCGTGCCAATCTTTATAAGTCACTGTCATCTTCTGCACGATTTTCTTGATATTTTTATTTGCTGCTTCTACAGCCCCATTCATCTTCAGTCTGTAAGGAGAAGAATTGTGGTGCTGTATTTTGAACTGCTCGCAGAGCTCAGTGATCATCTTGTTATTTAGATTGGTACCGTTGTCTGTAATAATTCTTTCTGGGACGCCGTATCGACAGATCAGATTATGCCGAATGAACCGTGCCACAACAGTCTTGGTTACTATAGCATAGGAAGCTGCTTCAACCCACTTTGTAAAATAATCAATCGCCACTAGGATGAAGCGATGCCCGTTAGATGCCGTAGGTTTAATCTCACCGATCATATCTATGCCCCACATTGCAAACGGCCAAGGCGCAGTCAGAACATTCAAAGGAACTGGAGGAACATGCACCTTGTCTGCATAAATCTGGCACTTATGGCATGTCCTGGAATGCTGGTAGCAGTCAGCTTCCATTGTGGACCAGTAATATCCTGCCCGAAGAATCTTCTTTGCCATAGTATGTCCACTGGAATGTGTACCAAAGGTCCCTTCATGTAGCTCTTCCATGATCCTTTCTGCTTCAGTCTTATCCACACAACGCAGTAAGGTTGAATTATGGTTTCGCTTGTACAAGATGCCGTTGCTAAGGAAGAACTTTTCCGCGAACCTTCTCAGGAACTTCTTATCATTGATAGAGGCACCTTCAGGGTATTCCTGAGTTTCCAAGTATCTCTTCACCTCATGGTACCAAGGCTTCTCAGTCACCAATTCAGTCTCGAGATCACAACAGTATGCCGGTTCGTCCAGTTTCCAGATGATGATCCGGGGAGCCTCATTATCCCATTTGACCTTAAACATAGAAGACATTGTAGCTAACACGTCCGCTAACTGGTTCTCTTCTCTCGGGAAGTGTTCAAAGGTTATCTTCGTGAAGTGGGGGATCAAGGTCAACACACATTCTCTGCAAGGAATAAGATTCGGATGTTTCGTATCCCACTCTCCTTTGATCTGATTGATCACGAGAGCGGAATCTCCGAAGACACTCAGAAACTTGATCCTTAAGTCGATCGCAGCTTGAAGACCCATGATGCACGCCTCATACTCCGCCATGTTGTTGGTACAGTTGAAACATAGCCGGGCAGTGAGCGGAGTATGAGTACCTTGAGGGGATATGATTATAGCGCCGATACCGTTACCCAAAGCATTGGAGGCTCCGTCAAAGTGCATAGACCATCGGGATCCTTCCTCAGGTCCTTCATCCGGTCCAGGTACTTCACAATCAGTTACTATCATGATGCTTTCATCTGGAAACTCGAAGTTCATTAACTGATAGTCATCTACTGCCTGATGTGCCAAGTGTTCTGCCAATACACTTCCCTTGATGGCTTTCTGAGTTGTGTACTGAATATCGTATTCCCTCAAGATCATTTTCCATCTTGCTATTCTCCCAGACAGAGCAGGCTTTTCGAATATGTACTTTATAGGATCCATCTTTGAGATCAACAAGGTAGTGTGAGTCAGCATATACTGTCTCAGCCGGCGAGCAGCCCATACCAAAGCGCAGCAAGTTTTCTCGAGCAGTGAGTATCGGGTCTCACAGTCGGTAAACTTTTTGCTAAGGTAATAAATGGCATGCTCTTTTCAGCCAGACTCGTCATGCTGCCCCAGCACACACCCCATTGAGTTGTCCAATACTGTCAGGTATAATATCAGAGGTCTCCCTTCAACCGGTGGCATAAGGATGGGTGGTTCTTGGAGATACTCTTTGATTTTGTCAAAAGCGGTCTGACATTCATCATTCCAACGTACTACATGATCTTTCTTCAGCAAATTGAAGATTGGCTCACAGGTAGCGGTTAGATGCGAGATGAATCGAGCAATGTAATTCAGGCGTCCTAAAAAGCCTCTGACCTCTTTCTCTGTCTTAGGAACTGGAATCTCTTGAATAGCTTTAACCTTAGCAGGGTCCACTTGAATACCCTTATCACTGACAACGAAGCCCAGCAACTTTCCAGATCTTACCCCGAAGGTGCACTTGTTCGGGTTCAACCTCAGCTTGTATAGTTT
Organism: Vicia faba; assembly: GCA_948472305.1. Lineage (NCBI taxonomy): Eukaryota > Viridiplantae > Streptophyta > Magnoliopsida > Fabales > Fabaceae > Vicia > Vicia faba. The sequence continues at coordinate 1,243,059,601 of OX451737.1, forward strand.
CAACCGGTCAAACAATTTCTGCAGATGATCTAGGTGCTCTTCCTCAGTCTGGGACCTTGCGATCATGTCGTCAACATACACTTCTATCTCATGATGGATCATATCATGAAATAAAGCAACCATGGCACGTTGGTAGGTTGCCCCAGCGTTCTTTAATCCAAAAGGCATGACCTTGTAGCAGAAGGTGCCCCACTGAGTAACAAATGTAGTCTTTTCCATGTCTTCAGGTGCCATCTTGATCTGATTATAACCTGAAAAACCATCCATGAAAGAGAACACCTTATGCTGAGCTGTATTATCAACAAGGACATCAATGTGAGGTAGGGGGAAGTCATCTTTGGGGCTGGCCCTGTTCAGATCCCTGTAGTCGACACACATTCTGACCTTACCGTCTTTCTTAGGTACCGGCACCACATTAGCAACCCATTGAGGGTAAGAAGTCACTGCAAGGAACCCAACATCAAACTGTTTCATAACCTCGGCTTTAATCTTCTCAGACATCTCTGGACGCATACGGCGGGCCTTTTGCTTAACTGGAGGGCAGTCTTCCTTAGTTGGCAAGTGATGGACCACAATATCGGTATCCAATCCGGGCATGTCTTCGTAGGACCAGGCAAATATTTCCACATAATCATGTAGCATCTTAGTCAACCGTTGCTTCACACTGAGCTCTAGGTTGGCACTAATCTTTACCTCTTTCCTGTCTGCTTCAGTACCCAGGTTTATTGTTTCCACTGGCTCTTCATGTGGTTGAATTGCCCTCTCTTCCTGAAGTAACAGTCTTGCAAGCTCGCCAGGCACTTCGCAATCATCTTCACCTTCGTCTTCGGCTAAGTTGATCGGATTTTCGAAGTCATAACTGGCAGTAGCAGAGTCGTTACCAGTGAGATCCAGAGTGGATTGAAACCTGTATGAGTGAGTGTGTGTGTATATACAGCTGTTTTGAAAAATATGTAAAGTAAGGAAAGACAGAAAAGGAGCATAAGATTTGAAATGCGAGAAAACGTCCAAGATTTTCATTTATGATATATGAAATGACAATTTATATGCCCTCACAAATAAAACCACGGTGCCTCGGGTAAGACACCGGGCCATAGAGTTCAATTTATTGTTTATTACAAATAACGAAACAAAGAAGTTTATTACTGCGTAACAAAAGTAACAGGAGTATGGTCTTTGGAAATCCAATTGGTCAATCCACCATCAGTTGTCAGGTAGATCCAGCTATTGAATTCTGCTTCATCCACTTCATTGTCTTCCCCAACAGCATTCACTCCTGGATTTGTAATGAGCACAGGAGGTCTTCTGGTTTTCGCCTTCCGCGTAGCTTTCTGACCCTCTGCAGTAAAACCCAGTCCAAATTTGTCAGTTTTCTGTGTAAAGTCGGGAAGCCTGCCCCAGTTAGCACATTCACCTTTTTGAACCACAGCCCGGGCATCCTTCAGGGAAGCCATCTTCAAAGGAACATTCTCTTCGACTGCTGTTTCTGCTGCTGCTGAAATTGGAAGCACCTCCTCGAAATGCTGAAAGGGGGTTTCAATAAACTCCCCGTCCATCTCAATGTATCTGAAGGAATTCAAATGGCTCACCATATACTCCTCCTCTCCCTGCACAGTGACGATCTTCCCTCTGACGGGGTACTTCAGTTTCTGGTGTAAGGTAGAAGTCACTGCCCCAGCTTTATGGATCCAAGGTCGACCCAGTAGACAAGAGTACGATGGGCGGATATCCATCACATAAAAAGTAGAGTCAAACACCTGAGAGCCCACACGAATAGGGATGTCAACCTCTCCATGGACCATCCTTTTTGAACCGTCAAAGGCCCGGACGATGATATTGCTGGGTTTTAATTCCAGGCCTTCACAATCCAAACGGTCTAAAGCCTTCTTTGGTAGAACATTCAAGGAAGAACCAGTATCCACCAATACATGTGCCAAAGTAGTGCCCCTGCATTCGATAGAGACATGCAGAGCATCATTGTGGTCTCTTCCTTTTGCAGTCAGGTCAGCATCTGAGAAACCCAAGCCATTGTCCGCTGTCAGATTTGCTACGCAATCAGTGAACTGGACTGCAGATGTCTCTTGTGGCACATGGGCCGTCTTGAGAAATGAGATCAAGGCCTTAGCGTGGGCCTCGGAGCATAGCAATAAGGAGAGCATGAAGATCTTGGAGGGCGTATGCCCCAGCTGTTCCACAACATTAAAGTCACTCTTCTTTATTATCTTTAGAATCTCCTCCATTTCTTGTTGGGAGGCCTCAGCATTTATAGGTATCGGTGCCTCCATCCGGGCAGGCTCATCTTCAATTCCTTTGCCCCGAGCATTGGATGACTCGGCAGCAGGGGAAACAACTTGGTCAGCAACAGGAACATGTACACTTGTAGGTGTTATAAGGAGGGGTCTTCGAGTAGCGGGTGGTGCAATGTCAGGCGAGAAGAGCCTGCCACTGCGGGTAACCTTGGCTGGGCCAGTGATATCACAGATACTGGCGCCAGTGTTGAACTCTTGTTTAATTCCGTTCACATACACATCTGCCCCATAATGCCAGGGGACAGCTTTATCAGATACATAGGGAAGAGGCCCCAGAACAGTGATAACAACAGGTGCGACAGTCATGATTTGGCCAGGCTTCTTCGGGAGAGCCTTGATTGGATTATTGAAGATGGTAACCACAGAAACTTCTTCTACCGGAACCAACTGAACAGCAGACTTCTTAAACAGAATCTCCTTGCTATCCATTAGGCTTTGGATGCCTAACTTCAGCAAGGGACAACCAGATAGGGAAACAGCACAGAACAAGCAACCCTCACTGCAACCCAGAAATAAACCGGCCAGCAGCAGGTTCCTCTTGACAGTCTTCAGAGGAGTAGCTAGATCATCCACAGAAACAGCGTAAACATCTTCATCAACAGCATTTACCCCATGCTGAGGCATAGGAGCAGTAACCACATTCGGCCTCTCAGGCGCTTCGAACTGTATCTCTTTCGCGTCAATAAGGTCTTGCACCTTATTCCTTAATGCCCAACAGTCATCAGTGGAATGGCCCGGGCTATCAGAATGGTACGCACAACGGGCATTTGGGTTGTACTTGGGGGAAGCAGTGTTTACACCCTTGGGTGCCTCTCTAACAGTCACTATATTGGTGGACAGCAATTGTGGCAAGATCTGCGATAAGGTCATGCTCAAACGGGTGAACTCTCTCCGGGGTCTTTCAGCCCTTTGAGGATTGTTTGGCTGAGGAGCGGCAGCAGGCTGAGCAATCATTACCGCACTGACAGATTGGCGGCGTTCGGATTTCTCTTGTCTTCTAGAGCCGTATACAGCACTAGCATCCTTCTTGAAGGGTTTCTTCTCAGAACTAGACGATGCACCCTTCGGAATCTTTCCAGACTTCAACCCAGCCTCAATTCTCTCTCCAGTCAGAATCAGATCAGTGAACCCTGCAGACGAATTCCCGATAAGATGGTTGAAAAATGGCCCAGATAGGGTCCCCAAGAACATGTCTACCAACTCCCGATCAGTCAACGGAGGCTGCACTCTGCCAGCCAGATCCCTCCACTTCTGAGCGTACTCTTTAAAACCTTCACTTGAACCTAACGACATACCCTGGAGTTGGGTACGTGTAGGGGCAAGGTCGGCATTATACTGATACTGCTTATAGAAAGCAGTAGCCAACTCCTCCCAGTTACGAACCTTGGTCCCATCCAGCTGATAGAACCATTCGAGATGAATCCCTGAAAGACTCTCCTAGAAGAAGTGGATCCACAAATTCTTATCCGCTGAGTACGGTTGAATCTTCCGAACATAGGACCTGAGATGTAGCTTGGGACAAGACGCCCCGTCGTACTTAGTGAAAGATGGTGCTTTGAATTTACGAGGAATGATTACACCAGTAGACAAACCCAAATCTCCGAAATCCAGCCCAGGTACCTGTTGTATCTCCATAGCATTCAACCTATCTTCCAACTGCTTGTAACGGTCTTCTGCCGGAGGATATTGCTCTTCATCAAAATCAGTCTCATTGTCGAAGACTACCGGACTAGGACCTTTTTCCGCTTGAGGAGTACTCTTGCCAATAGAAGAACCAACCTCTTCATTCTGCAGAGTGTTGCCAAACCTTCGGCCTGAGTTGAACAGAACAGTTCTTCTCTTCTTCTTCTTCTCCTTCTTCAGGAGCAGAGCCTTCATCTCTTCTTGGCCCTGAGCCAAACCCATGATTAGTTCCTGAAATTGCGCATTCTGCGCCTGAAGAGCTTTGATGGACATCTCAGTTGATGACGAGTCAGGATTCATGATGCTGAAATAAACAGCGAAGAACTGTAAGCAACCTGAAAAGAGGAAAACCTGCTATGCACATGATGAATGATATGTGTTTATGCAATGCATTCAAGGGTTCGAAAGTTCAAATTTGTTGTAGACAAAAAAAGAACACACGTTATCATTAAGGAAGTACTTGTTCAATACATCAAAGCCTCATGGGCAAAATAATACAAAAGCAAGTCAATCCCAAAATATACTACGCATCCTCTTTGGAGCTATGTAAGTGTTGAGATTCCTCTCCTCATGCAACAGGCGGGTGAGCTCCAAGACCTTCTTTTCACTAGCACGTAGACTGGTCTCAAGAGAATTACGTTCTTCCTTAAGCTGGATCCAGCTCTTCTGCATCTCTTCCCAGGATGTGGGCATATCAGGGTGCTGAATAGTGTAGGACACTTCTCCTCCCAAGACTGGCTCTTTGATCACAGGGAGCATATGGGGATAAGGCATCACTAACTTCTGGGAGCGGGCTAGTATCCACTTGAGATAAGGTTCCAATGGGATGGAATTTCAGTGCCCCAGTGTCTTGCTGTCTATCCTACTTGGCATCCTCCAAGCTCTGATAAATCTCTGGCGAAGTCCTTGAGTATCGTTGTCGAAGTCAAAAACTATGTCAGGAATTAACATGTCATGAGGGCCATCCCTCCGAGCATAACCAAACTGTCTCCAAGCCAGGCATGGGCTGTAAGTAATACCTCCTCTGATTCCAAGTAAAGGAACATTAGGGTACTCCCCGCAACGATCAATGATAGTGACATCCTCTCTGGACCGAGGACACCAATGTATATTTACATGTGTGAGAGTCATCAACCGTTGTGACCATCTCAACCCCCGCTCATTCTTCAAGACTGATTGTGGAAGGTGCGAAATAAACCACCTTCCCAGGAGAGGAGTGCAACACATAAGGACACCTCTTTTTCTCATGGTTCGAGTGTAACATGAGTGAAGGATGTCCCCCAGCAACGTAGGTATAGGATTACTGGACATGAAGATCTGGACAGCACTGATATCTATAAGCTGATCTGGATTAGGGAACAACACCAAACCATAGACAAGGAAGGCCACAACTTCTTCAAAAGCTTGCAAGTCAAGGGAGTTCCAACATTCATGGGCCTTTTCAAACAGAAACCTGGCTAAGAACCCTTTGATACCACTTCTAACTTCCCAATGTCCCTTGAGGTCAGATGACTGTAGGTGCAAGGCTTTAGCAATCTCTTCAAGCTTAGGTTCCTTTTCTGTACCATTATAGGGTAGTTGATCAAGGATAGGGATCTTCAGGAGCCGGGAGAACTCCTCCAATGTAGGTACCAGCTGATAGTCCAAGAAGGTGAAACAGTGATGCAGAGGATCAAAGAACTGGAACAGGACCTTGATCATATCTTCCTCAATGTTGGTATTGACCAAGCTGATGAGACTTCCATGTCTTTCACTGAATGATGAGTTCTCGGGAATCCTGGATATAAGCTCCTTAAGCCGAGGAGGGACCCTTACAAGGCTGACTTGAATTGTCTTTCTACGAACAGTTTCCATGTCCTACAAAACAAAGAACAAAGATGAAGATTCGAACCCCTGAAATGGTTAGTCAATGCATATGATGCTGGATGATGTCATGATGCTATGATTAAACACACCACAGATATTTACAAAGACAAACATGTAAGGCACACAAGGTACACAAGACAAGCCCTTAGGGTTTAAGGCCAGCACGGGGTCTGGGTAGTACCCTCTTGAAATTGGTGGGTTCATCCTGTCCTATTAGAAGTAACTGGGTTCTAAGGGTCCCAATATCACGGGATTGCTTTCATTGTTCATCGTTTCGATTTAGCCACTGAACTGGCGACCGAAATATTCCAGGAAAGCAACCCTCAATTGAGTGTAGTATCGAGTATCAACCAACCTCGGACTGCACCAAAGTCAGTTATCTCACTACCCTAAAGAGGCCAAGATAGTTCAATTAAGGTTCCTAAGGTCTGTTGATGCTTCATGACACCACGCGGAGGCCCCGTACTCTCCTTGACTGAACTCAAGGGTTACCGGTACACACCAAAGTGCCACATCAACATAGCAGACTGTTTCAACCATGTCGGTATACCCCGCACAGTTCCCTCACAGTCTTGTTGCTACTTTCTAAGAAAGGTATCCCCAGATCCGGGTTAGGATCTATAGAACTCCCAAGACAGTCCCGCAATTTAAAGCAAGCAAAGAAAGCAATTGAAAACACAGTGATCTTAGTCCTAAGGTACACCTCACTTTATAAAGATATCCCCAGCAGAGTCGCCAGTTCTGTGATCTGTGGATCTGGAACTGACTGTTTAACGCTGGTTCGCGAAATGTCGCGGAAGCAAGAGTCGCCACCGTCTTTTATTTTCTCCAAATGGAAAGGACAAAAGCACAGAAAAATTCCTTATAGAGATTGCTCTCGGTTCGGGAGGTAGGTTATAGAAAGGGAAGGTGTTAGCACCCTTTCTATCCATGGTTATCCATGGGCTCTTAGATACTTGCTCACTTGTGTTTTCAAAATGGTTTGTTTGCTTTTCAATTGTGGGTTTTAAAAAGTTTCTTTGAAAATTCCAGTTCGACTCTTGTATCGGTCCTCAAGAGTATTTGAAAAATTGCTTTCGAAAGCTTTTTGAAAAGGTGTCGGTGTGAAAAGTATTTTTTTTGATTTGTTTGAAAGTTAGAGCAAGTATCTAGAGTCGTCTACCTACCCTAAGGAATTCGTCTGTGTAAATGTCCTTTAAAGTAGTGCCATCCCACCATTGAGAGGTAGGTAGCACCACCGTTGGAGGTGTTCGGGTCAATTCGAAGGTTCGGGACATGGTGATCACCAGAGAAATGGGAAGACACCTTAGAAGCTACCCTCATGCCAGGTTTCCGGATCATGAGGACTTACTAAGACATCCTCTACTCGACGATCACCTTTCGAGGCAAGGCAACAGTGAGGCGTACCCTAGGGGTGGTGTGTGACTTGTGTGTCGTTTTCAGATATTTTTGTCTTGTCATGTATTGGTGATCTACGCTTTTGTTTTTATTTATTGTCATTTATTCTTGCATGCATTTGTTAACAGTTAAAAATTGCGAGAAAGATAAAATTCTAAACTATTACAAAAGGCGCGGGTCCACATCGCCAAAATTTCCAGGACCCAATTTGACAGAAAAATAAAGAATTAAAGAGTAAGAGAAAGTATGAAATTACACGGCTTTGGGAGAGGTACATGAATATTATAAAGAATAAAAACTAAATACGCGAATATGAATTAAGATAAGAAACGAGGGCGTTGGACCCTTTTTTTGCAAAATTAAATTAAATGATTAAATTAATTGAAATTAAAGAAAAAGAAATTATTTTTGGTGTTTTTGTATTTTACGACTTTTAATGAAATTGAATTAAATGAAAGACATTAACCCTAATTCTAATTCTTTAGTTTATTAAGAAAGTATTAAATTTTAACCTAATATTAATCTAATTATTTATATGCAATTTGATTTATAAAAATAAATAATATTTTAATAATTAATTTTTATGAAAAAAAAAAAAGATAAAACTTATTACAAACCCTAGTTCTACCAATTTTAGATTTTTATTAAAAAAAGTTAAGGTTAAAACCTAAATTAAAAACTAAGTTAATTAATGAACTTTATTTACAAAAATATTAATTGAATAAATATATTTAATTTTTGTCTTTTTTGATTTTTTATTGTTTTTTATATTTTTTATGAAAATAATTAAATTAAAGAATTAGTTAAAATAAAGACAATAATTGAAAATAATACCAAAATAATGAAAAGAAATAATGCAAACCTAGGGGGTTCTGCCCCTAATTTGGAGGTGAGACTTAGCATTTTAGGCCCATCAAGACCTTGGCCTGTTTGACTTTTGCGCTGGCATGTGAGATGGTTGACTAGTACCCATCATGATCTCTGGATCCTGGCCCTTGGATTGGTGAATTTGGCCAAGTGGCGTGTTGGATGGAAGAGCATATGGTAGAGCCTTATGTTGAATCTGCATGGGATAACAGTTAAAGGCAAAATAATATGAAAGGGATGAGGACCTGGGGCTCGAACCCAGGTCCTGTGGTTTACCAAGCGTCTTCCCTACCACTCAAGCCAGCGCGTTTATTCTTTAATCTGATGGACACTAAATAATATAATAAGAAAACAATGGATTAGTGGACAAAATAAAAAAACGCGCTAATTATTTGAATCACCCAATGGTATTCTTCCACGCATCATCTTCTTCTTCTTCGTTTATTTTTCCTGAAACACAAAACCATAAGCAACGGTTTTTGGACCGTTCCAGAATATGCCATTCCAGAAAATAGCGAACAGGCCATGTGGCCTCATAAATTAGGCGCGAGGGTCCTATCTTTTTCGCCCAAGCGCGCTGAACATGGTCATGGCATTGAGGTCCTCTAATTTTACGGCGTTAAAAAATGCCCAATTCAAAGCTTGCAAAACCTTAGAATATAACAATGGCAGATTCTCCAATAGTGCATAAAAACGCAATTAAAATATAGGGTTAGCTTCAGAACACATCGCTTAGTATGAATACATAAACAAAATGCTATGAGAATGTCTCAAAATTAAAACACGAATATGCATTTTTATGAGAAAAAATTGACTTCTGTATACCGATTCAAAGAGTTAGGGACGTGGAAACCTATTCAGGCACGTTGCTTAAGGTCTCAGGAAGGTGATGAGATGATTATCTCAGCTTGAATCGCCCTGGAAAATAGTTTTCAGATTTGAGTTTTTAAGCAAAAAATTCAAGTTGGTTTCTTGGTATATGGCGCAGCTTCTTGGTAATGGGCACGAGGGTTTGCTTGTGTATGTATAGGTGAATGATTTAGGTCAAAGAAAACAACCAAAAACCTTGGCATTCATGACTTGCAAGATTTGATTTTCAAAGATCTTTTTCAATATTTTTTCATGCTATTTTGGCCTCAATCATATCCAATCACTTCAATTCCTTCCATATCTGATCATGCACGAATTTTTAAACCTATTCCATGCACAAAAAGATTTGATTGCATTGGTTTGGTATTTTTCATGTATTTTATTTAATTAAATGAATTATTAATAATAAAAAATCCAAATAAATAAATAAAAAATGATAAAGACTTCCCTTTGGGCCAAATGGTCGTGCACATACCTTGGATAATGAATTGTGGAAGAAAAAGAGGCCCATTAGCAATTTTAGGTCATTTGAAGCAATGTTGACTTTTCAAAATATCCAAATATTTCCCAACTTCCACAAGGCATAATTTGCTCAATTTTTAAGCTTTGCTCATGTTCTTGGACATTTTGGAAAGGTATTTGAGTCCTCTAACCAATGCCTTTGGTCCCATGTCATTTTGATTTACCAATCTCAAGTTATGGCCTTTGACGTAAAGTTCCTTTTTGTTGACTTTTGAAAATGACCTATAATGTTGAAATTGATAACTTTTTGTGAGAGCATTTATTGGACTTGAAGTGTGAAGAGGAGTTGTAGGAAATGTCTTTATCTTCAAAATGAGCTTTGGATGGAATTTTTCTGATAATCCATGTGAAAGTTATGCCCTGGTCAAGTTACAGTTGACTTTTTCAACTGTCTAAATATGGAAACTTTTGCATCTTGATGATTTTTGAGCCAAGCTTTGAGAATCATGATCAAGCATTGATCAAATGATGTTTGTGGCTTAAAAATGAGATGTTGACAAAAAATTTGAACTTTTGACTGCCAAATGACCATTTTGCCCCTACAGTTGACTGTAGTGCCATTAGGGTTTTTGACTGTGCAATTTTGTGCTGAAAGTCTTGAAACTTGATATGAGGATGCTTGACCATATTTGTAGGCATGTGGGACTTGATTGGACCCTTGGAAACTTCGTTTTCTTGATCAGAACCAAAACCCTAATTTTGACTGTTAGGAGGCCCTTGAACTGTGCAACCCTTGGGGAATTTTGAAGCATGCTTTTGACAAATATTGAAGAATATGGGAGGGAAAATTTTGGGGTACAACAGAAAGCATTCTAGAATTCATCATTCCATTTGACTACTTGATCTTTCTTCAATAGTTTGAAGATTGGCTCACAAGTATCGGTTAGGTGAGAAATGAATATGGCAATATAGTTCAGGCGTCCCAAGAATCCTCTGACTTCCTTCTCAGTACGAGGAGCAGGCATTTCCCGTATTGCTTTAACCTTGGAGGGATCTACCTCAATGCCTTTGTTACTGACGACAAAACCTAAAAGTTTACCGGATTATACTCCGAATGTGCACTTGTTTGGGTTCAACCTTAGTTTATACTTCTTCAACCTTTCAAACAACTTTTGCAAGTGATCCAAGTGCTCTTCTTCTGTTTGTGGCCGAGCTATCATGTCATCTACGTAGACCTCTATTTCATGATGTATCATGTCATGAAACAAAGCTACCATGGCGCACTGATAGGTTGCCCCAGCATTCTTCAGTCCGAATGACATCACTTTGTAGCAGAATGTGCCCCACTATGTGACAAATGTAGTTTTCTCCATGTCCTCAGGTGCCATTTTGATTTGGTTGTAACCTGAGAATCCGTCCATGAAGGAAAACACTTTGTGCTGGGCCGTATTGTCAACCAGGATATCTATGTGGGGGAGTGGAAAATCATCTTTAGGGCTGGCCCTATTCAAATCTCCATAGTCCACGCACATTCATACTTTGTCGTCCTTTTTAGGCACGGGAACAATGTTGGCAACCCATTGAGGATAAGAAGTGACGGCCAAGAATCCAACATTGAATTGTTTCATGACTTCCGCTTTGATCTTCTCTGACATATCAGGTCTCATGCGGCAGACCTTTTGTTTTACCGGGGGATAGTCTTCTCTTGTTGGTAGACGATGTACCACGATGTCTGTATCAAGTCATGGCATGTCTTCATACGACCAAGCAAAGATCTCAACATAATCATGCAATAGCTGAATCAGATGCTCCTTGACACTAGGCTCCAGATTGGCACCCACCTTGACTTCTTTTTTATCCTCCTCGGTACCCAAGTCGATTGTATCCACCGGTTCCTCATGAGGCTGAATAGCTCTTTCCTCTTGTTGTAGTAGTCTGGCCAGTTCCCCTGGTACTTCACAATCTTCCCCACCTTCATCTTCGGCTTGGTAGATTAGATCTTCAGAGTAACTAAAGGCCATAGAAGTATCGTTACCCATGGGATCCAGAATGGAGGGGTACCTACATTTGTGAGTGTGGGTGTGTGTAAGGGTATGACCATCTTTAAACAATAAAATGTAAAAGAAAAACAATGAGCATAAAAGTTTGTATGTGAAAAATGTCCATGATTCATTGAATGTCATATGAAGATGAAATAAAAACCCTTACAAATGGACCATTGTGCCTCGGGCAAGACACAAGGTTCTGAATGTGCGAATTGCTTGTGAATATTATAAGTCCAACTGAAATATAGAAGATAAATTACTGAGGGATGAAAGTTATTGGGACAAAGTCTCTGGCTTCCCAATTGCGAAGTCCTCCGTTGACAGTAGGAAATATCCAATCCTCCAAGCTGCAATCCTCTTCACCATCTCCCACTGCATTGACCTCTCGGTTGCTAATCTTCAAAGGTGGCCCTCCAGCACGGGCACGAAGCATAACCTTATGAGCACTTGAAGTAAACCCTAAGCCAAACTTATCAGATTTATACGGAATGTCCAGAAGTTTCCCCCAGATGGTGCATCCATCCTCCTCTACTACTGCTTTGGCGTCCTTTAGAGATGACATCCGGAGTGGAGGTTTTGTGATCTTGGGAATCTGGGACGCAGTCTTGGTCACTGCTACCTCTTGGGGAACCTCTTCGAAATGTTGAAAAGGAGTTTCTATGAACTCGCCATCCAATTCCATATACCGGAACAAATTGAGGTGGCTAATCATATACTCTTACTCTCTGTGGACAGTGATAATCTTTCCCTAGACCGGATATTTTAGCATCTGGTGTAGTGTAGAGGTGACAGCACCGGCATTATGGATCCATGATCGTCCTAGCAGACAAGAGTAAGAGGGGAGGATGTCCATTACATAGAAGGTTGAGTTGAAAGTCTGAGTCCCAACCTTTATGGGGATGTCCACCTCCCCATGGACCATCCTTTTAGAGCCATCAAACGCTCTCACGACTATGTTAATGGGTTTCAATGTCAGTCTTTCGCAGTCTAATCTGTCGAGAGCTTTCTTCAGTAAAACATTCAAATATGAGCCAGTGTCCACCAAGACATGGGCCAGAGTTGTTCCTCTACATTCCACAGAGACATGCAATGCCTCGTTGTGCTTTCTCCCCCTTGGTGTCAAATCAGCATCAGAAAATCCTAGGTCGTTATCAGCTGTCAAGCTGGCCACACAATCTTGAAATTAGTCAACAGACGTCTCTTGAGGCACATGGGCTGTCTTCAGAAACTTTACCAGAGCTTTCACATGTGCCTCAGAACACAACAACAATGCCAACATGGAGATTTTGGAGGGAGTTTACCCTAACTTTTCAACTACGTCGTAGTCGCTCTTCTTTATTATTCTCAAGATTTCTTCCATTTCCTTCTTGGAGGCTTCGGGGATAGTCAGTGGTTGAGCCTTCGTCTGGACAGGCTCTTCTTGAATACTTTTTCCTCGAATTTCAGTAGTTGGAGTGTTGGTAGGGATAACAGTAGGGGATGTGCCGTCTTTGTAATTAGGAGCACTTGCATATATGATTATTGGTACGGAGGTAACCTTTGGAATAACCACGGGTCCAAAAACTGCCTTTGGAGGGGCAATTTCTGGAGAGAAGATTCTTCCGCTACGAGTAATCTTACTGGTTCCAGAAATATTGCTAATGTCGGAGTCTTCTTCTTCGGAGCTTATCCCTTCGGCGGCTAGCCCATCTTGTTTGATACCATGGTAGTAGATGTCTCCACCGTAATTCCACGACACTGTTTTGTCTGATTCATATGGGACCGACCCGGGCATTGTGATTATAAGAGGAGTAGTTTTTGGAACCGATGTAATCCTAACGGGTCTTTTGGGGACCCTGGAAGGATTGGCGGAGATGGTTATGATTGAAACATCTTCAACAGGAACAGGTGAAACAAGAGCACTTTCAAACAGAATCTCTTGGTCGTCTATCAAGCGTTAAATGCATGTCTTCAACAAAGGGCAAACAGTTGGTGAGGATAAGTAAAGATGGCAGTTTTTATTACAACCCGGGAATACACCGGCTTCCAGTAACCTTATTTTAATGATTAGGAGTGGAGTCAAGAGCTCATCAACTGTAGTAACAAACAAATCTTCTTCTATTGCATTGGTGTTGTGACCATGCATAGGCATAGGAGCAGAAATGACGTTTGGCTTCTCGGGCGCATCAAACTCAATCTCTTTTGCCTCTATAAGGTCTTGAATCTTGTTTTTCAGGGCCCAGCAGTTGTTGGTGTCATGACCTGGACTTTCAGAATGATATGCGCAGCGGGCATTTGGGTGATAATAAGGGGACGCTGTGTTGGGGTTCTTTGAAGCTTCTTTTAAAGTTGTCAAATTGGATTCCAGCTAACTTATTTTTTTTGTATAAATAAATGTTGTAAATGACTTCACGAATGTAATGTTAAATTTACAGGACTATGCAAAATTTTTTTTTGTATTTTACAGGGTAATATAGCATTGGTGACATATGAGTAAGAGCTCTTCCGACACATTGAGCTAATCTTTAATACGATGGAGTGGGAGCGAGCCTATAAGATTAGTACTTCAACATCTAAGCTAGTGAAATTAAAGAGATGTAACTTGAAGGAAATGAATGAAAAGGGTATTTGTCATGGCACGTGAACGAGCATATATATGATGAGCAGTTAAAACTGCTTTCATTTGGCTCGGTGTGGAATGATCTGATCCAATGGTTCGATGAGTGAATGATATGGATCTAGTGTGCGGTCTTCCAACGAGGGTCTGATTGCCTTTGTTGCAAGATTATTTTGGATTGAGCCTTTAACGTAAGGTTGGGCTTGTTGGACCATTTGACCGGTCTTGAATAGTTGCACATCCAAATTCTTGCTAACGCAGATAAAGCTAGGATTTTTATAGAAGCTATCACTACTACAAAAAGTCATTGTAACATCGGATGCAAAATATGTTTTAACTCGGCAACTCATGCGAGGTTAGTAAGGTCGTCGTGAAAAGTCTCCACTTAACACCTCGGTATTTTAAAAACTGAGGTTAAAATTGAAAAGGTCATGGGTTTAATCCCTATGAATTGCATATATTTTATTTTCTACATTTTGTTGCGTGTTTGATATAGCTATCAGTTTTATTTATATTCCGAGGTAATAAGGTATTAATTTACCTCGGGTTTAGATAAAAACTGAGGTGTTTAGTATGAAGTTTTTGGCTATATTTATCAATTTCATTAGCCCCATGTATCTTTTTTGCCTGTATCATTTTCACTGGCTTGTATCATATCATTATAATAAATCTATTAGCCTGTCAGTATTATTTTTTACACAAAAATTATAAAATATGTAACAGGATACCATATATCATTTCAAACCAAGTGTGAAAATTAACATTGTTATCATCGAGACAAAATAAGAAAACCTTTATTCATATACAAAATAATAAAAAACCAACATAAACTATTGTTCTTATTCTTGAGCTTCATAATGAGATAAGAAGACACTGGCCCAACGTGATCGGATGTCATCAATTTACTCTGTTGAATACGGTTTTTGGTTGTTAAACTCCTACAATTAGAACAAAATTTAAACTATGATTAGCTAAACAACAAAGTTAGTTTAAGAAGTATACATAGCATGGATTAAGCTAATACCTTATTCTTCATCCATCCTTGTGTAATGACATCGGAGACAATATGGAGCATATATCTCATAATATAATACCCACAAGAATGGTTATCAGTTTGTTTTCGCCACTACAAATATAACACAATTATTAATGTCACGCTAATACACACAATTAATATAATGTCGAATAGCACAATTACTATACTTACTCTTGGGTAATAAAAGTTTGGCTTTTTACCCATAAGATTTCTTCTTCACGCATCATATTCCTTCATCGCTCTACACGTGTAGGTTAAAATTAAACATGAATAAAAACTATTCAATTCTAAATTTAAATTTGAGTATAAGAAATAATATAACTTACCCACTCAGAGCGTTGATCACAACGTCGGGCAGTGTCGAGTGCACCGAGCAAAACACAAATATATTATTTTTCTTAGGATGTATGACAAGTAGTTGCCAATGTCAACTGCATAAACATTCGGAATAATTAATAATATGGATAAAATTGATTTATAAATGAAAACAAAAATTAATGTATACTTACGCGCGGTAAAACGAGGCCACATAACAATCTTTGATGCTCCCTCTCTCCATCAACTTATCTTGTAAGTAAATTCTGACTTCGTTACCTGGAGAATCATGAGTATGAGCAATCTTCGCAACATCTAAGATATAATACTTGTTTAGAAGATTCCTTTATGAACAAAACTCATGGATGTACCTGCAAAGTCAAATTTTTATGTTAAAGTACAAGAATGTATGTATATAAATAGAAATCAACATAAAATTATACTTACGATGACCAAGTTTGCAATATGAACTCATCTAGCTCCTCATCTCGCTTCAAGAATTCATGTAACGAAGTCTTGTTAAGAAACACTGATTATTATGGATCATGACTTAATTTAATACCCGTAGTAATAAGTTCAATACTCGGTATCATCATCTCCACACTCTGAAGGCTATCTTGATTTGGTGGTGAGAGTTTAACACTGCCTTAGTTGACAAAAAAATTATGTGTCGCGCTTGTACTACCCGTAACTTTCTCAACCACATTCTCTCGATTTTCCATTTGATTTGAATTTGTGTGGTTGAGTATACCCAACAAACTCAATTTCTACATTATAAAAACAACATAAATACAATCCAAAGCTGAAATATGCAGACAATAATAACAACAAAATACAACTTATACCTCAAGAACATTGCGGGTACACTTCTCGATCTTATTTTTCTCATTTATCCTTTCTTGCTCCTCTTGCGCCTTCTGGCTACTCTCACGCTCTGTTTGCAACAACTTCTCCTTCTCCTCCTCCAAAAACTTATCATGCATCATTTGCAACAACCTCTCATCCTCCTTCTCCAAGAACTTCTCCTACCCCGTCTGCCACAACCTCTCCCTCTCCTCCTCCAAGAACCTATCTCACTTCTCCCTTTCCTCCCCCAACTTAACAGCAACAATCTCTTCAATATCGCTCTTACTTATTTTCTCTCCAGATGATTGAGAGCATCCAAAATATACCTTGAAGCCAACGTATCTACCCAGACCATGAACACACTCGAGATGCTCCTCGGTTCCAATCACTTCTACCAAGATGTTATGACGACCTTGTGAAGTGAAGAGGCTGTCTTTGGTTTGTTCAACAAGATCATCTTACAACATATTAAATTTTATCTTTACCAAATTTATTTTGCCAACATAAATACTCTTGAAAAAAGTATTTACTTACACTCCTTTGAGCCACTTTGCGCGTAGCATCTGATGTGTACTCGTCGTCTTTTCTTTGGCGTGCCATCTTCCATTTCTCGTGGCGTGATGGTGGAGATGGACTTTGATCAAGACTTATAGAATCTCCCAGCTTTTCTTTTGTTTATTTTTTATTTTTTTGTCGATCAATTTTTTTTCAATTCTTTGATATCTTCCACGAGACAACCTATGTGGATAGATATTTCTTGCTCGATTTTCCTTTCCTTTTTGGCTCTTTGCCAAGAAGTCAAGAGTTTTGCGAGACTCTACAAATTTCTCTCAAGTAGCTCGATTAATAAATGAATATACCTCATATGAAGGTGGTTTTTTATGATGTTTAATATAATCATGGGTAAATTGTGTCTTAAACCCCCTCCAACGTTCACCACAATAAATACACATTTTCTTTTTCACATACTTATCATTTGGAGTAACAATGAAGTGATCTTATGTTTACACAATATAGACGTTATTAGTATTGCACAAAAAATATACTTGTAAAACAAATGATAGGTACAAGATCAATACCGTAATATCGACCCATATTTCGTTTTTAAATTCATCGTCAATTTCATGCCAACTATTTACCATAATACTCACTTTACTTCTACCTTGTAACACAATGTAACCCAAAAAAAACATTAGCATGTTCACCTTTAACCTTGTCGGTTTCTACATCAACTCTAATCAGGTGTTGAATACCAGATTCGTTGGCTTTTTTTCACCTTTGTATACATCGTGGCACCTCTAGTTTTTCTTTTACGACTTTGTGTATTAACAGAGTTTGCAGCAGATGTTGTATGGGAGGTGCTTGTCAAATCGGTCGTGACTATCAAGATGAATAGACAAAGTGAAAAACTAACGTTGATGAATATACAAATGGAAAATAATAGAAACAAAATGATCAATAGACAAAGTAAATAAGAAACCCTAAACAAACTGATCAATTGACAAAGTGAAAAACTAATGTTGATGAATATACGAACTAACGATTCAGTGAAGAACAAACTTGTTACAAAAATGACGTTTGATGAATATCTGTTGAAAGAGTTTTGATATCGCCTAGGGTTTTTTGCGAAATAAGAGTGACGAACTGACGTTTGCATGGTGATATGTAAATGAAAAGTTAGAAACTAGCTATATAGTTATATGAAGTATTTCATGCAAAATAAGTTTCGTTTTGGTTTTACAAAAAAAACTGACGTGGTTGTTTTATTAAAAATATAAAATACAAAAATAACTTCATAGCGCCGTATTCTGGGAACTCATTTAAAAGATATATCATGTTGGATATTTATGAAAATCGAGGGGTTAAAATATATCAATAAAATATTAAAATAAGATTTTGAAATTAGTATTATGAAATTGTTAATGCAAAATATATTACGTCTCAGCTGGATCCTGTAGACGAGGCAAATACTAATGGAACAAATAAAAAAAAATTAAAAATGGAAATTGGAAAGGCGCCAATTGAGAAATACCTACTAAACAATTGGAAAAAAAACATAAAATACAGTAGTTGGGTGTCGAAGGGAGCTTCCTTATTGCTACCTTACATCGGTTATATTAAATATCAGAGGTCTAATTTTTATTTAAAAAAATTAATACAACATAGCACTCCTATTGTACCCTAAAATTTGCCCTCTCACATATCAAGAATTTGCTCACAAGATCTCCCTTGACCCAAGACTGTACTAGGGTTTGATCAGCTCAAGACACCTCCTTAAGCACTGATGATCAAAATTAGGGTTTGAGATTGCACATGGATTTTTGAACTTCTAATGCCCCATATGACTTTCATGGATAATTATGGACCCCCAAGTTCACTCATGTCAAGTTTCAAACCTTGGATCATATTTTTGCTCAGTCAATTGAGCAGTTGACCTAAAAATCTGTTGTATTGGAGAAAAAGTCAACTATGGCCAATTTACAGTCAAACTTCATAATTTTTTATCCACATAAACATTTTATACTCATATGTATCATTTAATCAAGTTTGGACCATAACTCCTCAAGAAATTTGATCAAATCTCCAAAAGGGCAAAATGGTCAAAATTAGGGTTTTGACTAGGAAAGGGCAATTTCTGATTTTTGACCTAGAAAATGGTCAATTGGTTTAAGGCATGAACTCAAGAGTCCAATTGCATTATTTTTACCTAATGACATGTGTGATACGGTAGCCAGAACCGGGCTGTTTTGAAAATGCTGGTTTGCGTTTTGCGTTTGTGTTTGCAAAATGTCGCGGTAAGCAAGAGTCGCCACCGACTTTTATTTTATCCAACTAGGAAAGGAAAAAAGCACAGAAAAATTCCTTTTTTTTAGATTTTCTGAGTACGGGGGCTAGATTATAGAAAGGGAAGGTATTAGCACCCTTTCTATCCGTGGTTTTCCACGGTCTCTTAGGTACTTGCTCATCATTTTCAAAATTGCTTATGTGTTTGTGTGATTTGAAAAAAGTTTTTTTGTTTGACTTTGATTTAACCCTTGCTTCTGTCTTCAAGAGTGTTACGAAGTTGCTTTGAAAACTTTGTTTGAAAATAGTGTAAGTGTGAAGAAGTTTGTTTGGATTAAGCAAGTACTTAAGAACTAATCTACCTACTCGAAAAAGAATTGTTCTATGTTCGTTTCCTTTAGACAACTCTATCCTACTATTAGTGAGTAGGTAGCACCGTCGTTGGAGTTTTAAGGGTCAATTCGAAAAGGGACGTACGATCACTAAAGCAATGTTAGGACGTCTTAGTAATAACCCTAATGTCTTAAGATCAATATTCGAAGCAACAATTCCGAGGCAACCTTTCCGAGGCAACTTTGATCTTTTGGACAAGAGAGCGACCACTAAAATATCCTATACTCAATGATCGTTTACCGAAGGCAACCGAAGTGGGAGTATACCCTAGGAGTGCGCATGTGCGAGTGATTCAATTTCAAGTTATTATCTTTGCACATTTAGGGTTTGCTAACTGTTTTAAAGTTAATCATACATTCTTGTCATGCAACCCTAATATTCATACATCTAACAGTTAATATTTTGCGGAAGTTAAAATGCGGAAAATAAAGCTAAGCTATTACAAGGCTTCGGGTATTAATTACATAGCCAAAAACAACCCGTAAAAAAACGATAAATGAAAGTAAAAGTCCAAATTAATCTATTACAACTTGTGAGCAATTACATTAATATGGTAAAAATGATAAAGCGCGATGAACCGAGAACGAGAGAGAAATAGGGTTTTGACCCCGTCTAACCTAATCGGAAGAAACAATTATTTTTGTTGTTTTTAATTATTTAAGAAAAAGAATAAGTTTTTTTTAAAATTAAATACAAAATTGATTAGTAATTAAATTAATTAAAAAAATTGACTAAATTTAACCTATTTTTGTGTTTTTGGTTATTTTAAGAAAAAGAAAATAGAATTAAGTTAGAAAAAAAACCCTAATTGTTCTAATTGTTTTTAATTTATTTACAAAATAATTTAAGTTACCTAAAATTAAATAACCTAATTCAATTAATTATTGTATAAAAAATAAATATCCTAAATCTAATTGGGTGAAAATTATTATTTTTATGATTTTTTGATAAAAAGAATTATTAATTTGTGTTAATAAAAATAATTTAAATGAATAAATAAAGAAAATATAAAGAGAAAGAAAGAAGAATTGGGCCTGGTTGTGAGTAATTTGGGGGGGGGGGGGGGGAGGTGTTGCTAGCAATTCTGGCCCAAAACCAAATTATCCACGTTGACTTGCTGGATCCCCTGCCATGTGTTGACTAGATCACATGATAGGTCCTTCAATGATGGCCTTTAGATCTGGCCATATGGAGATCCAATGGCTGGATCCTGAGGGCACATGGTGGTTCTTTGGTCTTGTATGCGCGCCTGGACATTTACAGAAAAATAATGTGAAATACATGGGGGGACCTGGGATTCGAACCCAGGTCCTGAAGCCTTCTCCACCTGCACCAATGCCAGCTGAGCTACACGCGCTTGTTGTGTATAGAATGATAACAATTGATAATATATAATAATGAGCGTTAGTGGGAAAAAATAAAAAAATTTACGCCAGAATTCAAATGAACCAATCCCATGGTTCCACGCTAGTCATCCCTATCCTCTCTCTGTTGGTAAAAGTCAAAGACTTTTACCTACGGACAACATTCGTCGCTACAAACCCTGTAATTCTCAAAATCAAACACAAGCTAGATAAATAAAATCTAAGGCCATGAATCAAATCGTCTTGGCCTGCTGAGCATGATGGTGCCCTTCTTGAGGGCTAATTTTACCTGTGTGAAAAGATCCCAAATCAAGACCAAGAACCCTAATAATGGCAAATCTTGATACAGTCCACAAAAACAAAATTAAATGTTATAGATAGCTTGGAAATGTTTAAAGGAGCAAGAATATATGATTATTTCATGCTATAGATGCCAAAATTATGCAATTCAATTTCAAGAAGAAACCATTGTCGTGGCTGACTTACAATGGGTTTTAGCGTTGGAAACTCCTTGTTCTTGATTGATACAACCTCCTTGCAATCCCAGGAATCGAATGAGATGGTTAGGGAGCCTTGTAATCGTCTGGAAGTGCAAAATCAGTTTACCACTTTTCTTTGTTTTTTCCAAGTTTTGTTCTCTCTTTTACGCCTCCAAAACCTTATGATTTTTGTCTGCAAATGTTCCCTATATACCGAGGAATGAATTAGGTTTACAAAAGTCCATTCAATCTTTGCCAATTATTGATTTTGATCTTGATTTGATTCACTTGAAATTCTTTCCAAAATAGGCCAAAATCAATCTTTTTGTGCCCACTTTTGCCTTGCACGAATTCAATCTTTTGCTAGCTGGATATAGGACCTGAAACATGCACAAGATCTTGAGGTTTCAATGATTTGGATTTTTCATGATTTGTTTTGATTTAAATTGATTTAATTGCAATAAAAATCAAAATAAATAATAAAAATAAGATAAAGACAAGTGGAAAGAGCTAGGGCTCGTGGACCATGCTACCAACTCAAAACAAGTGCAAAAAGTTAGGCCCATTTAGCAAAAATTGCAATTTGAGGCATAGTTGACTTTTGACAATTTTGCAAAAAAGGTCAACTTCACCAATTCATAACTTCCTCAATTTTGACTCTTTGAAGGTGTTATTGGACTTTTTATAAATCTTGGGATGTCCTCCAAGCAACCCTTTTGGTCTCATCTCAATTTGGTATTCCATGTTCATGTATGAAGCTTTGACAAAAAAAGTGTTTTTGTTGACTTTTCAAAATGACCTATAATATCCAAATTCATAACTTCTTGTTAGTGCATATTTTGAACTTGGGATGTGAAGATGAATTATAGGTAATTGCATCCTCTTCAAAATGAGCTTTGGATGGGTCATTTCTCATAAAGTATGAGAAAGTTATGCTTGGTCAAAGTTGAGTTAACTTTTCCTGCAAAACCCTAATTTAGCAACTTTTGGTTCTTGATGAATTGTGAGCAATACTTGATGAATCATGATCAAACCTTGATCAAATGATGAAATTCACTTCAAAATGAGGATGTTGACCAAAAATCTTGAAGTTTGACTGTATGTAGGCCACAGATGACTTTTGCCCTAGCACAGTCGATTTTTAGGCCTTTGAGCAATTGACTGGGCAAACTTTCTCTGCAAGGCTTGAAACTTGACATGGATGATCTTGAGAATATATTAGGACAATGGTGAGCATTTGGGATCCCTTTGACTCAAGTATCTTGATGCAATATGAAACCCTAATTTGAGGTAGACTGCCTTAGGAGAGGGCTTGTCTGGTCAACCCTTAGACTTCCTTGAGCAACTTGAGGATATTTCTTGAAATGTTTTGAGAAATATGGGAGGGAAAATTTTGGGGTACAACAACTGACCATGTTTAATCTTCTTAAACCTGAGGATGTAGATTGGCTTTTCTGCCTTTCGTGATCCGAAGGTGGAAGATTATTGAACACTAGAGTGCCCAGAAATTTGCACTCATATGAAGTGGTATCCGTCTTGCGATATCGAGAATGGGCTTACAGATGCCATTTGGAGATTGATGATGGAAGATGGGTGTGATCGGTGGATCTGGAACTGACTGTTTAACGCTGGTTCGCGAAATGTCGCGGAAGCAAGAGTCGCCACCGTCTTTTATTTTCTCCAAATGGAAAGGACAAAAGCACAGAAAAATTCCTTTAAAGAGATAGCTCTCGGTTCGGGAGGTAAGTTATAGAAAGGGAAGGTGTTAGCACCCTTTCTATCCATGGTTATCCATGGGCTCTTAGATACTTGCTCACTTGTGTTTTCAAAATGTTAGCTTGCTTTTCAATGTGAGTTTAAAAAAAGTTTCTTTGAAAAATTTCAGTACGACTCGTACGTCAGAGTGTTTGAAAAATTTGCTTTGAAAGCTTTTGAAAAGTGTTGGTGTGAAAATAATTTTTGATTTGTTTGAAATTAGAGCAAGTATCCTTGAGAACCTACCTACCCTAAGGAATTCGTCTGTGTAAATGTCCTTTAAAGTAGTGCCATCCCACCATTGAGAGGTAGGTAGCACCACCGTTGGAGGTGTTCGGGTCAATTCGAGTTTTAGGGACATGGTGATCACCAGAGCAATAGGAAGACACCTTAGAAGCTACCCTCATGCCAGGTTCCCGGATCATGAGGACTTACTAAGACATCCTCTACTCGACGATCACCTTTCGAGGCAAGGCAACAGTGAGGCGTATCCTAGGGGTGGTGTGTGCGATTCGTGTGTCGTTTTCATTGATATTTGTCTTGTCATGTTTGTTGTGATCTACGCTTGATTTTAATTAGGGCCATTCATTCTTGCATGCTTATTTAACAGTTAAAAGTTGCGGGAAAATAAATCTATAACTATTACAAATGGCGCGGGTCCACATCGCCAAAATTAAACCGGACCCGATTTGACGGAAAATAAATAAAGCAATAAAATAAAAGTGCGAGAAATAAAATCGTTACAACGCTTTGGGAGAATTACATAATTACAATAAACGACATAAAATAAATGTGCGAAATTAACAATTAAAAATATGGGCGTTGGACCCTTTTGCAAAAAATTAAATTAATAAGGAATTAAAATAAAAAATGAAAATTAAATGTTTTTGGTATTTTTGTATTTTTTAAGATTTAATAGAAAGAATAATTAATTAAAATTAACATGAATCGTCAAACCCTAATTCTAATGGTTTTTAAGTTTATTGTGAAAATATTGAATTCTTAACCTAATTTAAATCTAAGTTAATTTACATGCAAAATTTAATTATAGAAAATAAATAAAATAAACATAAATTCTATATTTTTGGATTTTTAGTTATTAAAAGAATTAAAGTTAAAACCTATTTTACTAAATTTATTTACATGTTAATTATTTACAAAAAAAAATAAATAAAATAAATATTTTATTATGTTTTTATCTTTTTTTTCTGATTTTTTGTGATGTTTTTATATTTTATGGCAATAATTAATTAAATTAAACAATCAAGAAAATAAAATAATAAATTAAATAAAACATAAGAAAAATAAAAAGAATGGCAAACCAGGGGGGGGGGGGGGGGTAGCCCCAATATGGAGGTTTTGATGGTAAAGCCTGGCCCATTAAGATTCAGCTTCGTTGACTTTTTCAAGCATTATGTGGCATGTTGACTGGGGTATAGGGTGCTCTTTGATTCTTGGCCATTGATCTGGATTGGATGGACGCGTGTATGTTTGATTGCTGAGGACGCATGGTACATCTACGTCCCTGAAGCTGCATGGGAAACGCTATGGAAAAATAATATAGAAAGTGTACAGACCTGGGACTTGAACCCAGGTCATGAAGGTCACACGCACATACACCTGCCAGCTGAGCTACAACGTTTCAATTAACATATTATAGTAAATAAATAACAAAAAGAAAAAAACAACGCGTAGTGGTTAAACGCGCGAAATTTCAAACTAGCGAATCATGCTTCGCCAACACATTATCTTCTTCGCCCAGCTTTTTATTTTTCTGAAACAAAAGCCTATGGAAACGGTTTTGCACGCATGGTCTTAGGCTAGCTTCAAGAAAATAGCGACTAGCGCTATGATGTCAATAAATTGATCGCGAGGGTCCAGATCTCTTCGTCTTGATGAGCTGGTTTGAATGGTCATACTTTCATGGGCTAATTTTTCCTTATTGCTAAAGCCCTAAATTACAGTCCTGCAAAACCCTAGAAATCGCGCATGGTGGAATCGAATATAACGTGCAATAATTCAATCAAAGGCATTGGTTAGTTTCGAAACATCACACTGAACAAGAATCCACAAATAAAAATGCAAAAGGATGCGTGAATTATGATATACGATTTCAAAAATTTTGTGACACAGTTTGAATATAATCTACCAATTCTTGGAGCTTTGGTTGTTGTTTGTGATTGGCACACGTTCAGAGAACCACAATGAAGCTATTGGAATGGAAATTAAGGCTTGAATCCACCTCTAACCACGTTTTCAGAATTGAGTTTTTATGGAAAATTTTCAAGTTTTGTCAATGGTTTCCTGCGCAGCTTTCAGTCCAATGCCATTAGGTTTGTGTTCTAGGTTATGTACTGAGGCAATTAGGTCAAAAACATGGATCAAATCTGTTGGAATTTATTGTTTTGAATATTTGATTTCCTTAAGAATCTTCCATATCTTTTCCATGTGCATTTTTGTTCAATCATGCCAATCAGCTCCAAATCTTTCCCCATTTGTATTTACACGAAATATTGAGTATCAAACATGCATAAAAAGATTGGTTAAGGCAATTTAGATATTTTTCATGTATTTAAATAATTTAAATGAATTAATATTAATATAAATTCAAATAAATAAATAAAAAAATGAGAAAATACTTCCCTTTGGGCCAAGTGGTCGTGCATATGCTTAGAATGATGAATCATGGAAGAAAAATGGGCCCATTAGCAAATTTAGGTCATTTGAACCATTGTTGACTTTTCAAAATTCCCAAAAATTTCCCAACTTCCACAAGGCATAACTTGCTCAATTTTTAAGCTTTTCACATGTTCTTGGACATTTTGGAAAGGTCTTTGAGTCCTTTAACCAATGCCTTTGGTCCCATGTCATTTTGATTTACCAATCTCAAGTTATGGTCTTTGACTTAAAGTCCCTTTTTGTTGACTTTTGAAAATGACCTATAATGTTGAAATTGATAACTTTTTGTGAGAGCATTTCTTGGACTTGAAGTATGAAGATGAGTTGTAGGAAATGTCTTTCTCTTCAAAATGAGATTTGGATGGAATTTTTCTGATAATCCATGTGAAAGTTATGCCCTGGTCAATTTCAGTTGACTTTTTCAACTGTCCAAATATAGTAACTTTTGCATCTTTGATGATTTCTGAGCCAAATTTTGAGAATCATGATCAAGCATTGATCAAATGATGTTTGTGGCTTCAAAATGATATGTTGACCAAAAATTTGAACTTTTGACTGCCAAATGACCATTTTGCCCCTACAGTTGACTGCAGTGCAATTTAGGGTTTTGACTGTGCAATTTTGAGCTGAATGCCTTGAAACTTGATATGAAGATGCTTGACCATATTTGTAGGCCTATGAGACTTGATTGGGCCTTTGAAAACTTCATTTTCTTGATTAGTACACAAACCCTAGTTTTGACTGCATAGGAGACCTTTGCACTGTGCAACCCTTGGAGAATTTTGTGACTTGGCTTGGCAATTTCTTGATGAATATGGGAGGGCAAATTTTGGGGTACAACAGTTGCCCCTGTTCAATCTTCTTAGACCTGAGGATGCAGATTGGCTGACGTGCCTTTCGTAATCCGAGGGTAGAAGATGATTGAACACTAGAGTGCCCAGAAATTTGCGCTCACATAGTAACAGTGATGGGGGAATGGGCTTATAGATGCCATTTAGAGGTTGCTGGATAGGGTGATGGGCTTATAGATGCCATCTGGATGCTGATTGCGTAAGAGATTCCTTAGCTAGAACCTGCATACCTGCAAAAGAACAAATGAGTACCTGACACGTTGCAGGAGCTGATTTTAGATGCTTGGTGTAGATGTGTCCTGACTGGTTACAGGAGCTGAATCTGGAGCTTCAAACGCTGATGAATGAACCAGGTATGGTTACTGCCTTAGCATGAATGGTAAGAGAACCTTGGGCGATTTTAACTTCAACAACGCTCGTTGAGAAAATCTTGGTGGGAAATACCATCTTCGCAGGGTCGGGAAGAGAACCATAAGCAATTATAATCTGAAAGGGAATCACCTCACTCGCCGTCGGAGAGGGAATCATAGGAAAAGGAATTGTCACCTCACACACCGTCGGAGAGAGAAACATAAGAGACTATTACCTCACACTCATCGTCGGAGAGGGAATCATCTGAAAAGGACTTACTACCTCACACACCGTCGGAGAGGGAACCATGGGAGACTATCACCTCACACTCATCGTCGGAGAGGGAAACATCTGAAAAAGGAATTATCACCTCACGCACTTGTCGGAGAGGGGACCATAAGAGATTATCACCTCACACTCATCGTCAGAGAGGGAAACATCTGAAGAAGGAATTACCACCTCACGCACTTGCCGGAGAGGGGACCATAAGAGATTATCACCTCACACTCATCGTCGGAGAGGGAACCATAGGAGAATATCACCTCACACTCATCGTCGGAGAGGGAAACATCTGAAGAAGGACTTACCACCTCACACGCTGTCGGAGAGGGGACCATAAGAGATTATCACCTCACACTCAACGTCGGAGAGGGAAACATCTGAAGAAGGAATTACCACCTCACACGCCGTCGGAGAGGGAACCATAGGAGAATATCACCTCACACTCATCGTCGGAGAGGGAAACATCTGAAGAAGGACTTACCACCTCACGCACTTGTCGGGGAGGGGACCATAACTTCTGCTGAGTCTTTATCAGAAAAATCTGTTGGGAGTCGATTTAGCTGGACTAGAGAAGACTTTGAAATATGTTTAAGCATTTTAACTGCGTCTTTCCTGAAAGGTAAAGGTCAGTCATATGCAATGCATGATATGGATCAAGCAATGATGTTCTCAACATAAATGAGATTTGTATGATATGATGCGTCTATGCATGCTATAATGATGTATGTGATATTTTATGTATGTTTTCGTCTAGGAAAGTAAATCCTTGACGGGCGCCGGGAAGTCGTATCCCGGGCTGGTGTTGAAGAGTAGATTTTGCTTCCGCTGGGGATGATAGTTGCAAGAATACCGGTAAGAGAAGATGACTCCGTTGCGGAATAAGCTTGGCAAATGGAAGATTCTGCGGGGAGACAAGATATTCTAGCGACCATGCTGGGAAGCAATACTCTGTGGGGAGAGAGATGCTTTGCTGAATTGTCGATAACTTGCTGAGGATATCCCTGTAGTTGGAAGTGTTAATGGACTTCGCTGGGGATAGGAAAGAACTACACTGACGACGACCTTTCCGTGGCTTTTGGCTGAGGATAACCTAGTTATATCCTGTTAAGGAAATAACTCTTTGAATAAAGCCGGACGACGCATTCGTGCTCTACGAGGTGATAAGCTTCCAGAATCTACTGGGGATAAGCTTATTGCTTGGGGATAGGGACTCCATCTTTCTTGGATTAGACTCTTCTGGGGAGTTTTGATATGCTGGGGAAAGTGATTCCTTTGAACGTTGGTATACCGCCGGGGAACAATCTTTAGACCAAGACTGCCGGGGATGCTTGTTTAAGGATATATGCATTGCTGCTGGGGAAGTATTGAGATCTACGGGAGAATACTCAATTTCCTTGATATTTGACAATTTTGCTTGGAGAGGGGTGTACTGTTTTACTGAACCACTCTCTGGGGAATTAAGATACACTTGGCCGTGTTCTTTAGCTGAACCTACCTTGGTACCTTGGAGGATAGAACAATTAGACTGCTCAGACAATTCTTTTTATTGCCCCTGTTTCTAGTGTCACCTGCAATTAATTCCTTTGTTTCGTATGCAAATATTTATGAGTTAGCAAATTATTGTCAATGCATATATCACAAATTGAACCTTGGACGTTCTTCGTAAAACAAAACAGAAAAAGAAAAACACTTGGCACGTTTAACTGAAGATATATTTTTATTGATTTTTGAATGGCCTGTGAATAGGCGTTTTGTATACAAGAGGCTGACGTCCTAGTAAGAGGTATGCCGCCGAACAAAAGAGTTTATACAAGTTTTGTACAAAATAAAACAGCTGTGTGAAATATGAATGATCCACTGGGTTTCAACTCTGCTATTGCCTTTATAACTCCGAGCGTCTCATCACTTGATGACCTTGGTTGAAGGTGAAGCTGACTGATCGATGCCGTCTGAACTTGATGTAGATACCGGATTCTAGATGCAAAGTGATCAATGAGACATAGTATTACGCTTTTATCCCTAATTTTTGCCTGGACTGCCCTTTCGGGTTTTCAGTCCACCGGGATACCCATTTTTGCCCAAGCTGCCTTTTCAGGTTTTCGACTTGCCGGGTGTACAGATTTTTTC
Organism: Vicia faba; assembly: GCA_948472305.1. Taxonomy (NCBI): domain Eukaryota; kingdom Viridiplantae; phylum Streptophyta; class Magnoliopsida; order Fabales; family Fabaceae; genus Vicia; species Vicia faba. Next base: position 1,243,088,959 of record OX451737.1, read on the forward strand.
ATTTTCATCCCTTCATTTTGCCTGAACCCTTTTGGTTCGACGGGAAGCCCTAATTTTTGCCTAGGCATGTCAGCCTAGCGGGTCTTTTTTTTATGCGTAGTATTTTTTAACTATGTCTGCATTGGCGGGGTGAGGAAGGTCGTCACCATCCATGTTGGTTAATATCATTGCTCCTCCTGAGAACACATGCTTAACCACAAATGGCCCTTCGTATGTGGGGGTCCATTTGCCCCTTGGATCACTCTGAGGAAGGATGATTCTCTTGATTACCAGATCCCCAACTTGATATTTCTGTGGTCTGACCTTTTTGTTAAATGCCCTGATCATCCGTTTCTGATACGTCTGACCATGACAGATAGCAGCAAGTCTCTTTTCGTCAATGAGGTTGAGCTGATCAAGTCGTGTCTGGATCCAATCATCTTCGTTCAGATTTGCATCCTTCATTATCCGGAGAGAGGGAATTTGCACTTCGATTGGCAAGACTGCCTCCATACCATAAACCAGAGAGAAGGGAGTTGCCCTGGTTGACGTCCTGGCCGAGGTACGGTACCCATGCAGAGCGAACGGTAACATCTCGTGCCAATCTTTATAAGTCACTGTCATTTTCTGCACGATCTTCTTGATGTTCTTATTTGCTGCTTCTACAGCCCCATTCATCTTCGGTCTGTAAGGAGAAGAGTTGTGGTGCTGTATCTTGAACTGTTCGCAGAGCTCAGCGATCATCTTATTGTTCAGATTGGTACCGTTGTCTGTAATAATCCGCTCAGGGACGCCGTACCGACAGATCAGGTTGTGCCGAATGAACCGTGCCACAACAGTCTTGGTCACTGTAGCATAGGATGCTGCCTCAACCCACTTCGTAAAATAATCAATCGCCACTAAGATGAAGCGATGTCCATTGGATGCCGTAGGTTTTATCTCACCGATCATGTCTATGCCCCACATTGCAAACGGCCAAGGCGCAGTTAGAACATTCAGAGGAACCGGAGGAACATGCACCTTATCCGCATAGATCTGGCACTTGTGGCATGTCCTGGAGTGTTGGTAGTAGTCAGCTTCCATTGTGGACCAGTAATATCCTGCTCGTAGGATTTTCTTAGCCATAGTATGTCCACTGGAATGCGTACCAAAGGTCCCTTCATGTAGATCTTCCATGATCCGTTCTGCTTCAGTTTTGTCCACACAACGCAGTAAGGTTGAATCATGGTTTCTCTTGTACAAGATGCCGTTGCTTAGGAAGAACTTGGCTGCAAACCTCCTCAGGAATTTCTTATCGTTGACAGAGGCACCTTCAGGGTATTCCTGAGCTTCCAGATATCTTTTCACTTCATGGTACCAAGGCTTCTCAGTCACCAATTCAGTTTCGAGATCACAACAGTACGCCGGTTCGTCCAGTTTCCAGATGATGATCCGGGGAGCTTCATTATCCCATTTTACCTTGAACATTGAAGACATTGTAGCTAACGCGTCCGCTAACTGATTCTCTTCTCTCGGAAAGTGCTCAAAGGTTATTTCTGTGAAGTGGGGAATCAGGGTCAACACACATTCTCTGTAAGGAATCAAGTTTGGATGTTTCGTGTCCCACTCTCCTTTAATCTGATTGATCACAAGAGCGGAATCTCCGAAGACACTTAGAAATTTGATCCTTAGGTCGATCGCAGCTTGAAGACCCATGATACACGCCTCATACTCCGCCATGTTGTTGGTACAGTTGAAACACAGCCGGGTAGTGAGTGGAGTATGAGTACCTTGTGGAGATATGATTATGGCGCCGATACCGTTTCCCAAAGCATTGGAGGCTCCGTCAAAGTGCATAGACCATCGGGATCCTGGTTCAGGTCCTTCATCCGGTCCAGGTACTTCACAATCAGTCACAATCATGATGCTTTCATCTGGAAATTCGAAGTTCATTGATTGATAGTCATCTACAGCTTGATGAGCTAAGTGGTCTGCCAATACACTTCCCTTGATGGCTTTCTGGGTTGTGTACTGAATGTCGTATTCCGTCAAGATCATTTGCCATCTTGCAATTCTCCCAGACAGAGCAGGCTTTTCGAATATGTACTTTATCGGATCCATCTTTGAGATCAACAAGGTAGTGTGAGTCAGCATATACTGTCTCAGCCGGCGAGCAGCCCATACCAAAGCGCAACAAGTTTTCTCAAGCAGTGAGTATCGGGTCTCACAGTCGGTAAACTTTTTGCTAAGGTAATAAATGGCATGCTCTTTTCGGCCAGACTCGTCATGCTGCCCCAGCACACACCCCATTGAATTGTCGAGCACTGTCAGGTATAGGATCAGAGGTCTCCCTTCAACCGGTGGCATAAGGATAGGTGGTTCTTGGAGATACTCTTTGATTCTGTCGAAGGCAGCCTGACATTCATCGTTCCAACGTACTACCTGATCTTTCTTCAGCAGCTTGAAGATTGGCTCACAAGTAGCAGTCAGATGAGAGATGAATCGAGCGATGTAATTCAGGCGTCCTAAAAAGCCTCTGACTTCCTTCTCTGTCTTGGGAACCGGCATCTCTTGAATAGCTTTGACCTTAGCAGGGTCCACTTGAATACCTTTATCACTGACCACGAAGCCTAGCAATTTCCCAGATCTTACCCCGAAGGTGCACTTGTTCGGGTTCAATCTCAGCCTGTACAGTTTCAACCGGTCAAACAACTTCTGCAGATGATCTAGGTGCTCTTCCTCAGTCTGGGACCTAGCGATCATGTCGTCCACATATACTTCGATCTCGTGATGGATCATGTCATGAAATAAGGCAACCATGGCACGTTGGTAGGTTGCCCCAGCATTCTTTAATCCGAACGGCATGACCTTGTAACAGAAGGTGCCCCACTGAGTAACAAATGTAGTCTTTTCCATGTCTTCAGGTGCCATCTTGATCTGATTGTAACTTGAAAAGCCATCCATGAAAGAGAACACTTTGTGCTGAGTTGTATTATCAACAAGGACGTCAATGTGAGGCAAGGGGAAGTCATCCTTGGGGCTGGCCCTGTTCAGATCCCTGTAGTCAACACACATTCTGACTTTACCGTCCTTCTTAGGTACCGGCACCACGTTAGCAACCCACTGAGGGTAAGAAGTTACTGCAAGGAACCCCGCATCAAACTGTTTCATGACTTCGGCTTTAATCTTCTCAGACATCTCTGGACGCATCCGACGGACCTTTTGTTTAACTGGAGGGCAGTCTTCCTTAGTTGGCAAGTGATGGACCACAATGTCGGTATCCAACCCGGGCATGTCTTCGCAGGACCAGGCAAAGATCTCCATATAATCATGTAACATCTTGGTTAACCGTTGCTTCACGCTGAGCTCTAAGTTGGCACCAATCTTTACCTCTTTTCTGTCTGCCTCAGTACCCAGGTTTATGGTTTCCACTGGCTCTTCATGGGGTTGAATTGCCCTCTCTTCCTGAAGTAACAGTCTTGCAAGCTCGCCAGGCACTTCGCAATCATCTTCACCTTCGTCTTCGGCTAAGTTGATCGGATTTTCGAAGTCATAATTGGCAGTAGCAGAGTTGTTATCAGTAAGATCCAGAGTGGATTGGAACCTGTATGAGTGAGTGTGTGTGTAAATACAGCTGTTTTGAAAATTATGTAAAGGAAATGAAAGACAGAAAAGGAACACAATATTTGCAATGCGAAAAACGTCCAAGATTTTCATTTATGATATATGGGATGACAGTTTGTATGCCCTCACAAATAGAACCACAGTGTCTCGGGTAAGACACCGGGCCATAGAGTTTATCATTGTTTATTACAAAATATCAGAACAAAGAAATTTATTACTTAGTAACAAAAGAAACAGGGAGATTGTCCTTTGCGCTCCAATTGTTAAGTCCACCGTCAGTTGCCGGGTAGATCCAGCTATCAAACTCAGTTTCATCAACTTCCTCTTCATCCCCGATAGCATTAACTCCATGAGCAGGCAGGGGAGCTGTCACCACATTAGGCTTGTCAGATGCCTCAAACTGTACTTCTTTAGCGTCAATGAGATCCTGCAGCTTGTTCTTTAGTGCCCAACAGTCATCGGTAGAGTGTCCCGGGCTTTCTGAATGGTAAGCACAACGAGCATTCGGATTGTACTTGGGAGATGTGGTATTAGGGAACTTTGGAGCTTCCCTGACAGTCACTAAATTGGTTGCGAGCAACTGTGGCAGGATCTGCGATAGGGTCATGTTTAACCGGGTAAACTCCCTCCGGGGTCTTTCAGCCCTTTGGGAATTGTTTGGCCGAGGAGCGGCAGCAGGCTTAGCAATCATCACCGCACTGACAGATTGGCGGTGTTCAGGTCTCTCTGATTTCCTGGAACCATACACGGCACTAGACTCCTTTTTGAATGGTTTCTTTTCCGAACTAGATGATGATGCACCTTTGGCAATCTTCCCAGACTTCAACCCAGCTTCAATTCTCTCTCCAGTCAAGATTAGATCAGTGAACCCGGCAGAAGAATTCCCGATGAGATGGTTGAAAAATGGCCCAGATAGGGTCCCCAAGAACATGTCTACCAACTCCCGATCAGTCAATGGTGGCTGCACCCTGCCAGCCAGGTCTCTCCACTTCTGAGCGTACTCCTTAAAACCTTCGCTTGCACCTAACGCCATACCCTGGAGTTGGGTACGTGTGGGGGCAAGGTCGGCATTATACTGGTACTGCTTGTAAAAAGCAGTAGCCAACTCCTCCCAGTTACGAACTTTGGTCCCATCCAGCTGATAGAACCATTCGAGATGAGTCCCTGAAAGACTCTCCTGGAAGAAGTGGATCCATAGATTCTTATCCGCAGAGTACGGCTGAATTTTCCGAACATAGGACCTTAAGTGCAGCTTGGGACAAGACGCCCCGTCATATTTGGAGAAGGATGGTGCTTTGAATTTATGCGGGATAATCACACCAGTCGACAAACCCAGATCTCCGAAATCCAGCCCAGGTGCCTGTTGCACCTCCATAGCCTTCAACCTGTCCTCCAGTTGCTTGTATCTGTCATCTGAAGGAGGGTACTGCTCTTCATCAAAATCTGTCTCGTTGTCGGAGACGACCGGACTAGGAACCTTTACTTCTGCCTGAGAAGGACTCTTGCCAACAGAAGGACCAGCCTCTTCATGTTGTAGAGTATTGCCAAACCTTCGGCCCGAGTTGAACAGGACAATTCTTCTCTTCTTCTTCTTCTCTTTCTTCAGGAGCATAGCCTTTAGTTCTTCTTGGCCTTTAGCCAGACCCTTGATTAGTTCTTGAAACTGCGCATTCTGCGCCTGAAGAGCCTTGATGGATGTCTCAGTTGATGCAGATTCGGGATTCATGATGCTGAAATAAACAGCGAAGAACTGTAAGCAACCTGAAAAGTGGAAAAACCTGCTATGCACATGATGTATGAAATGCGTATGCAATGCATTCAAGGGTTCGTAAGTTCAAATTCGTTGTAGACAAAAAGGAACACACGTTATCATTAAAGAAATCATTGTTTAATACATCAAGGCCTCATGAGCAAAAGTACAAAAATCAAATCAATCCCAAAATACACTGCGCATCCTCTTCGGAGCTATGTAGGTGTTGAGATTCCTCTCCTCATGCAACAGGCGAGTGAGCTCCAAGACCTTCTTTTCACTGGCATGCAGACTAGTCTCAAGAGAATTCCTTTCCTCCTTAAGCTGGATCCAGCTCTTCTGCATCTCTTCCCAGGATGTGGGCATATCAGGGTGCTGAATAGTGTAGGACACTTCCCCTTCCAAGACTGGTTCTTTGATTACCGGGAGCATGTGAGGATAAGGCATTACTAACTTCTGGGAGCGGGCGCGTACCCACTTGAGATAAGGCTCCAATGGGATGGAATTCCTATGCCCCAGTGTCTTGCTGTCTATCCTACTTGGCATCCTCCAGGCTCTGATGAATCTCTGGCGAAGTCCTTGAGTATCGTTGTCGAAGTCAAAAACTATGTCAGGAATTAACATGTCATGAGGACCATCCCTCCGAGCATAACCAAACTGTCTCCAAGCCAGGCATGGGCTATAAGTAATACCTCCTCTGATTCCAAGTAAAGGAACATTAGGGTACTCCCCGCAACGATCAATGATAGTGACATCTCCTCTGGACCTAGGACACCAATGTATATCTGCATGTGTAAGAGTCATCAACCGTTGTGACCATCTCAAACCCCGCTCGTTCTTCAGGACTGATTGCGGAAGGTGCGAAATAAACCACCTTCCCAGGAGAGGAGTGCAACACATAAGGACACCTCTTTTTCTCATGGTTCGAGTGTAACATGAGTGAAGGATGTCCCCCAACAACGTAGGTATAGGATTCCTGGACATAAAGATCTGAACAGCACTGATATCAATAAGCTGATCTGGGTTAGGAAACAACACCAAACCATAAACAAGGAGGGCCACAACCTCTTCAAAAGCTTGCAAGTCAAGGGAGTTCCAACATTCATGGGCTTTTTCAAACAGAAACCTGGCTAAGAACCCTTTGATACCACTTCTGACTTCCCAATGTCCCTTGAGGTCAGATGACTGTAGGTGCAAGGCTTTAGCAATCTCTTCAAGCTTAGGTTCCTTTTCTGTACCGTTGAAGGGTAGCTGATCAAGGATAGGGATCTTCAGGAGCCGGGAGAACTCCTCCAATGTAGGTACCAACTGATAATCCAAGAAGGTAAAACAGTGATGCAGAGGATCAAAGAACTGGAACAGGACCTTTATCATATCTTCCTCAATGTTGGTGTTGACCAAGCTGATGAGGCTTCCATGCCTTTCACTGAATGAGGAGTTCTCGGGAATCCTGGATATAAGCTCCTTAAGCTGAGGAGGGACCCTTACAAGACTGACTTGAATTGTCTTTCTACGAACAGTTTCCATGTCCTACAAAACAAGAACAAAGATGAAAATCCGAACCCCTGAAATGGTTAGTCAATGCATATGATGCTAGATGATGTCATGATGCTATGATTAAACACACCACAGATATTTACAAAGACAAACATGTAAGGCACACAAGGCACACAAGGCAAGCCCTTAGGGTTTAAGGCCAGCATGGGGCCTGGGTAGTACCCTCTTGAAGTTGGTGGGTTCAACCTGTCCTAATCAAAGTAACCGGGTTCTAAGGTTCCCAATATCACGGGATTGCTTTCATTGTTCATCGTTTCGATTTAGCCACTGAACTGGCGACCGAAATATTCCAGGAAAGCAACCCTCAATTGAGTGTAGTATCGAGTATCAACCAACCTCGGACTGTACCAAAGTCAGTTATCTCACTACCCTAAAGAGGCCAAGATTGTTCAATTAAGGTTCCTAAGGTCTATTGATGCTTCACGACACCACGCGGAGGCCCCGTACTCTCCTTGACTGAACTCAAGGGTTACCGGTACACACCAAAGTGCCACATCAACGTAGCAGACTGTTTCAACCATGTCGGTATACCCCGCACAGTTCCCTCACAGCCTTGTTGCTACTTTCTAAGAAGGTATTCCCCAGATCCGGGTTAGGATCTATAGAACTCCCAAGCAAGTCCCACAATAATAAAGCAAGCAAAGAAGACAATTGAAAACATAGTTATGAGCTAGCCCTAAGGTACACCTCACTTTAAGGGGTCCCCAGCAGAGTCGCCAGTTCTGTGATCGGTGGATCTGGAACTGACTGTTTAACGCTGGTTCGCGAAATGTCGCGGAAGCAAGAGTCGCCACCGTCTTTTATTTTCTCCAAATGGAAAGGACAAAAGCACAGAAAATTCCTTTAAAGAGATAGCTCTCGGTTCGGGAGGTAAGTTATAGAAAGGGAAGGTGTTAGCACCCTTTCTATCCATGGTTATCCATGGGCTCTTAGATACTTGCTCACTTGTGTTTTCAAAATGTTAGCTTGCTTTTCAATGTGAGTTTAAAAAAAGTTTCTTTGAAAAATTTCAGTTCGACTCGTAGGTCAGAGTGTTTGAAAAATTTGCTTTGAAAGCTTTTGAAAAGTGTTGGTGTGAAAAGAATTTTTGATTTGTTTGAAATTAGAGCAAGTATCCTTGAGAACCTACCTACCCTAAGGAATTCGTCTGTGTAAATGTCCTTTAAAGTAGTGCCATCCCACCATTGAGAGGTAGGTAGCACCACCGTTGGAGGTGTTCGGGTCAATTCGAGTTTTAGGGACATGGTGATCACCAAAGCAATAGGAAGACACCTTAGAAGCTACCCTCATGCCAGGTTCCCGGATCATGAGGACTTACTAAGACATCCTCTACTCGACGATCACCTTTCGAGGCAAGGCAACAGTGAGGCGTATCCTAGGGGTGGTGTGTGCGATTCGTGTGTCGTTTTCATTGATATTTGTCTTGTCATGTTTGTTGTGATCTACGCTTGATTTTAATTAGGGCCATTCATTCTTGCATGCTTATTTAACAGTTAAAAGTTGCGGGAAAATAAATCTATAACTATTACAAATGGCGCGGGTCCACATCGCCAAAATTAAACCGGACCCGATTTGACGGAAAATAAATAAAGCAATAAAATAAAAGTGCGAGAAATAAAATCGTTACAACGCTTTGGGAGAATTACATAATTACAATAAACGACATAAAATAAATGTGCGAAATTAACAATTAAAAATATGGGCGTTGGACCCTTTTGCAAAAAATTAAATTAATAAGGAATTAAAATAAAAAATGAAAATTAAATGTTTTTGGTATTTTTGTATTTTTTAAGATTTAATAGAAAGAATAATTAATTAAAATTAACATGAATCGTCAAACCCTAATTCTAATGGTTTTTAAGTTTATTGTGAAAATATTGAATTCTTAACCTAATTTAAATCTAAGTTAATTTACATGCAAAATTTAATTATAGAAAATAAATAAAATAAACATAAATTCTATATTTTTGGATTTTTAGTTATTAAAAGAATTAAAGTTAAAACCTATTTTACTAAATTTATTTACATGTTAATTATTTACAAAAAAAAATAAATAAAATAAATATTTTATTATGTTTTTATCTTTTTTTCTGATTTTTTGTGATGTTTTTATATTTTATGGCAATAATTAATTAAATTAAACAATCAAGAAAATAAAATGATAAATTAAATAAAACATAAGAAAAATAAAAAGAATGGCAAACCAGGGGGGGGGGGGTAGCCTCAATATGGAGGTTTTGATGGTAAAGCCTGACCCATTAAGATTCAGCTTCGTTGACTTTTTCAAGCATTATGTGGCATGTTGACTGGGGTGTAGGGTGCTCTTTGATTCTTGGCCATTGATCTGGATTGGATGGACGCGTGTATGTTTGATTGCTGAGGACGCATGGTACATCTACGTCCCTGAAGCTGCATGGGAAACGCTATGGAAAAATAATATAGAAAGTGTACAGACCTGGGACTTGAACCCAGGTCATGAAGGTCACACGCACATACACCTGCCAGCTGAGCTACAACGTTTCAATTAACATATTATAGTAAATAAATAACAAAAAGAAAAAAACAACGCGTAGTGGTTAAACGCGCGAAATTTCAAACTAGCGAATCATGCTTCGCCAACACATTATCTTCTTCGCCCAGCTTTTTATTTTTCTGAAACAAAAGCCTATGGAAACGGTTTTGCACGCATGGTCTTAGGCTAGCTTCAAGAAAATAGCGACTAGCACTATGATGTCAATAAATTGATCGCGAGGGTCCAGATCTCTTCGTCTTGATGAGCTGGTTTGAATGGTCATACTTTCATGGGCTAATTTTTCCTTATTGCTAAAGCCCTAAATTACAGTCCTGCAAAACCCTAGAAATCGCGCATGGTGGAATCGAATATAACGTGCAATAATTCAATCAAAGGCATTGGTTAGTTTCGAAACATCACACTGAACAAGAATCCACAAATAAAAATGCAAAAGGATGCGTGAATTATGATATACGATTTCAAAAATTTTGTGACACAGTTTGAATATAATCTACCAATTCTTGGAGCTTTGGTTGTTGTTTGTGATTGACACACGTTCAGAGAACCACAATGAAGCTATTGGAATGGAAATTAAGGCTTGAATCCACCTCTAACCACGTTTTCAGAATTGAGTTTTTATGGAAAATTTTCAAGTTTTGTCAATGGTTTCCTGCGCAGCTTTCAGTCCAATGCCATTAGGTTTGTGTTCTAGGTTATGTACTGAGGCAATTAGGTCAAAAACATGGATCAAATCTGTTGGAATTTATTGTTTTGAATATTTGATTTCCTTAAGAATCTTCCATATCTTTTCCATGTGCATTTTTGTTCAATCATGCCAATCAGCTCCAAATCTTTCCCCATTTGTATTTACACGAAATATTGAGTATCAAACATGCATAAAAAGATTGGTTAAGGCAATTTAGATATTTTTCATGTATTTAAATAATTTAAATGAATTAATATTAATATAAATTCAAATAAATAAATAAAAAAATGAGAAAATACTTCCCTTTGGGCCAAGTGGTCGTGCATATGCTTAGAATGATGAATCATGGAAGAAAAATGGGCCCATTAGCAAATTTAGGTCATTTGAACCATTGTTGACTTTTCAAAATTCCCAAAAATTTCCCAACTTCCACAAGGCATAACTTGCTCAATTTTTAAGCTTTTCACATGTTCTTGGACATTTTGGAAAGGTCTTTGAGTCCTTTAACCAATGCCTTTGGTCCCATGTCATTTTGATTTACCAATCTCAAGTTATGGTCTTTGACTTAAAGTCCCTTTTTGTTGACTTTTGAAAATGACCTATAATGTTGAAATTGATAACTTTTTGTGAGAGCATTTCTTGGACTTGAAGTATGAAGATGAGTTGTAGGAAATGTCTTTCTCTTCAAAATGAGATTTGGATGGAATTTTTCTGATAATCCATGTGAAAGTTATGCCCTGGTCAATTTCAGTTGACTTTTTCAACTGTCCAAATATAGTAACTTTTGCATCTTTGATGATTTCTGAGCCAAATTTTGAGAATCATGATCAAGCATTGATCAAATGATGTTTGTGGCTTCAAAATGATATGTTGACCAAAAATTTGAACTTTTGACTGCCAAATGACCATTTTGCCCCTACAGTTGACTGCAGTGCAATTTAGGGTTTTGACTGTGCAATTTTGAGCTGAATGCCTTGAAACTTGATATGAAGATGCTTGACCATATTTGTAGGCCTATGAGACTTGATTGGGCCTTTGAAAACTTCATTTTCTTGATTAGTACACAAACCCTAGTTTTGACTGCATAGGAGACCTTTGCACTGTGCAACCCTTGGAGAATGTTGTGACTTGGCTTGGCAATTTCTTGATGAATATGGGAGGGCAAATTTTGGGGTACAACAATGGGCTTAAAGATGCCATCCGAAGGAGTGTCGATCGCATAAGAGATTCCTTAGTGAGAGCTTGTATACATGTTGTTAAGGAAGACTACGTTGGGGAATGCTGATCTTTGTCTTGGGAGAAATAGAATTTTAGGAGCTTCGGTCGTCCGTTATTCTACTAGGGAATCGTCTCTTAGTCGAGGAGGTGAAAATGAACTACTATCTGGTCGTGATCCAGGCTTCATAGTGATAAGATCGACTGCTATCTGTTCGTGCTCCAGGCTTTACAGTGACTTAACGGGGATATGAGATTAAACTTGTTATATGGTCATAATCCAGGCTTTGCAATTTCTCAATTCTTATTTGGTCGTAATCCAGGCTTCAAAAGGAATTCAGTCATTATCCGGTCGCATCCGGGTTTTAACTTGAATTTAGAGTACACTAATATCTGGTGGACTCCGGGCTTCTTAGTATTTGTCCAGGTAAACTGCTATTTGGTCGCCATCCAAGCTTCGCAGTGTCTTGTACTGTTATCTGGTCGTAACCCAGGCTTCAGTCTTTTTATCGTTATCTGGTCGTAATCCAGGCTTCACGATGCTTCATACCATTATCTGGTCGAACCCAGGCTTCATGGTGTCCTGTACTGCTATCTGGTCGTAATCCAAGCTTCACAAGACCTTACTTCTTATCTGGTTGTAATCCAGGCTTTAGAAGAAATCAAGTAGTTATCCGGTCGCCTCTGGGCTTCCCTTTGATTTTTGGGCCTACTAATATCCGGTCGAATCCGGGCTTCATAATAATTGGTCGGGTGAACTACTATTTGGTCGTAATCCAAGCTTCACAGTGTCCTTCACTGTTATCTGGTTGTAACCCAGGCTTCAGTGTCTTTTACCGCTATCTGGTCGTAATCCAAGCTTCGCCATGTCTCATACCATTATTTGGTCGAATCCAGGCTTCATGGTGTTCGGAGGAATCAAGATACTATCCGGTCGAATCCGGGCTTCATAACTTGTATTAAAGATATACCACTATATGGTCGTAATCCAGGCTTCGTAGTATTCTTTGCTGCTATCTGGTCGTAATCCAGGCTTCACAGAAACGTGTATTGCTATCTGGTCGTAATCCAGGCTTCACAATAACTTGCTGAGCTATTATCTGGTCGTAATTCGGGATTCACGGGTTGTACTTATGATATATCACTATTTGGTCGAATCCAGGCTTCATGGTACTTGCTGAGCTGTTATCCGGTCGTAATTCGGGCTTCACGGCTTACTGGGGATTAAACTAATATCCGATCGAGTCCGGGCTTAATAGCTTAAAGATAAACCACTATCTGGTCAAATCTAGGCTTCGCGGTGTTTGATACTGCTATCCGATCAAATCCGGGCTTCACAATATGTTGTAGAAATCAAGATACTATCCGGTCAGATCCGGGCTTCATAGCTTGAACTTGGTGAGAATTTGATTGTATCTTTTCCTGAAATGTAAAGAGTTAGTCGTGTGTAATGCATGATATGTATCAAGCAATGATGTTCTCAAAATAAATGAGATTGTGCTGTAAGATGCGTATGCGCATGTCATGATGTATGGACATGCAATGTTTTTATGATATTCTCTAGTTGGGGAAATAAATCCCGGACTGCATGCGGGAGAATATAAAGAGTTTCGCTGTCTGGGGATAACGACCGAAGATGATTGGGAGAATAATCCTGCTGGAGAATAAACCAACGAGAAAATGGCTCTGTGGGGAAGAGATAATCTGCTAGAAGATCTGCTAATTTGGAGAAATAACCTCGGCTATGGATGAATTACCATTGTTGGCGATGATAAACTCTGTCAGGGATAAAGTTTCTTCTTGTGGAAGAAATAAACTCCACTGGGGATGGTCTTCCATTGTTGGTGATAGATGAACTCTGCTTGGGGAGAATCTTACCGATTCATTTGCAATTACGAATCTCAGTTGGGGAGAGTTGTGTCCTGTTCGGGACAACTATCATCACTGTCTTTTTCTTACTCTGCGGGGAGTGTACATATTTTTAGTCATTTTCTTCAGCTGGGTCTATCCCTGTACTTGGTGAATAGAGCAACGGTAAGGTCTGGACATTTCTTATTTGCCCCTGTTTCTGATATTACGAGTAATCGTCTTTTGTTTCGCATGTAAATATTTATGAGCAACAATCATTGCCAAATGCATATATCAAAAATGAACTATTGGACGTTCTTGCAAAACAAAACAGAAAAGAGAAAACAATTTGAAATTTCTTTGTGAAAATGAATTGTATTGATTTTGAAGTTGTCATGTAAATAGGCATTTTTGTACAGGAGGCTGACGTCCTAGTAAGAGAACACCGCCGAACAAACAGAATTTATACAATTTGTGTAAAAAAGAAAGAAAAACAGCTATGTGAACAATCCTACTGGGTTCCAACTCTGCTATTGCCCTTATGTCTTTGAGTGTCTCATCATTTTGCTACTTGGTTAAAGGTAGATCAGATTGATCGGTGTCGTCCGAGCTTGATAGTCGATACCAAAGTCTGGTTGCAAGATGATTCAATGAGACATAGTGTTACGCTTTGATCCCTAATTTTTTCCTAGACCGCCTTTTCGGGTTTTCAGTCCACCGGGATACCCTTTTTTGCCCAAGCCGCCTTTTCAGGTTTTCGACTTGCCGGGTGTACAGATTTTTCATTTTCATCCCTTATTTTTGCCCGAACCCTTTTGGTTGCCGGGAAGCCCTTATTTTTGCCTAGGCCAGTCAACCTAGCGGGTCTTTGATTATGCGTAGTATTTTTTCACTATGTCTGCATTGACGGGGTGAGGATGGTCGTCACCATCCATGGTGGTTAGAGTCATAGCTCCTCCTGAGAAAATGTTCTTAACCACAAACAACCCTTCGTACGTAGGAGTCCATTTGCCCCTGGGATCACCTTGAGGTAGTATGATGCGTTTGATCACCAGATCCCCAACTTGATACTCTTGTCGTCTAACCTTCTTGTTAAATGCCTTGATCATTCGTCTCTGATACGTCTAACCATGACAAATAGCAGAAATTCTTTTCTCGTCAATTAAGTTCAGCTGATCAAGCCGGGTCTGGATCCATTCATCCTTGCTTAAACCTGCATCCTTCATGATTCGAAGAGAGGGTATCTGGACCTCGATAGGTAAGACTGCTTCCATGCCATACACCAAAGAGTATGGTGTTGCCCCTGTTGAAGTCCGCGCTGAGGTTCGGTACCCATGAAGGGTGAATGGTAACATCTCGTGCCAATCTTTATATGTCACCGTCATCTTCTGCACAATCTTCTTGATGTTCTTATTAGTCGCTTCAACAACCCCATTCATCTTCGTCCGGTAGGGAGAAGAGTTGTGATGCTGTATCTTGAACTGCTTGCAGAGCTCGGTGATCATTGTATTATTGAGATTTGTACCGTTGTCCATAATGATCCTCTCCGGTACACCATATCGACAGATCAAATTGTGCTGAATAAACCGTGCCACGACGTTCTTGGTCACTGTAGCAAAGGAAGCTGCTTCAACCCACTTTATAAAGTAATCAATAGCCACCAGAATGAAATGATGCCCGTTAGATGCAGTAGGTCTGATCTCACCAATCATGTTGATGCCCCACATTGCAAAAAGCCAAGGAGTTGTCAAGAAGTTCATAGGAACCAGAGGTACATGCACCTTATTAGCATAGATTTGGCACTTATGATAGGTCCAAGAATGCTGATAATAATCGGCTTCCATGGTGGACCAATAATATCCTGCCCGTAGGATCTTCTTTGCCATGGTGTGTCCACTGGAATGAGTTCCGAAAGTACCTTCATGTAACTCTGCCATAATCCTTTCTGCCTCGTTCTTATCCACACATCGCAGTAAGGTCGAATCATGGTTACGCTTGTAAAGGACACCATTGCTGATGAAGAACTTCGCAGCGAATCTCCTCAGAAACTTCTTATCATTAACAGATGCGCCCTCGGGGTATTCCTGAGCCTCAAGGTACCTCTTGACCTCGTGAAACCAAGGTTTATCTGCTACCTCTTCAGTCTCAATGTCGCAGCAATGTGCGGGTTCGTCCAACCTTTCAATGGTAATCTGGGGAGCTTCATTGTCCCACCTAACCTTGAACATATAAGACATGGTAGCTAGCGCGTCCGCTAACTGATTCTCCTCTTTGGGGAAATGTTCAAAGGTTATCTCTTCGAAGTGCGGAAGCAACATTAATACATACTCTTTGTAAGGAATAATATTTGGGTGCTTCGTATCCCACTCGCCTTTGATCTGACTGATCGCGAGAGCGGAATCTCCGAATACACTCAAGAACTTAATCCTTAGATCAATAGCTGCTCGAAGGCCCATGATGCACGCTTCATACTCCACCATGTTACTGGTACAGTTAAAACATAATCGGGCGGTAAATGGAGTATGACAGTCTTCTAGAGATATGATCACAGCGCCAATGCCATTACCTAACGCGTTTGAGGCTCCATCAAAATACATAGACCATCAAGATCCCTCCTCAGGTCCTTCATCCGGTCTAGGTTTTTCACAGTCAGTCACCAATATGATGTTTTCATCCGGAAACTCGAAATTCATAGACTGGTAATCATCCACAGCCTGATGTGCCAAATGATCTGCCAACACACTTCCCTTGATTGCCTTTTGGGTTGTGTATTGGATGTCGTACTCAGTTAAGATCATCTGCCATCTTGCTATTCTTCCGGACAAGGCAGGCTTCTCGAAGATATACTTGATTGGGTCCATCTTTGATATCAATAGGGTAGTGTGAGTCAGCATATACTGTCTCAGCCGGCGAGTAGACCATGCCAAAGCGCAGTAAGTTTTCTCAAGCAGCGAGTATCGGGTCTCACAGTCAGTAAATTTTTTGCTAAGGTAGTAAATAGCATGCTCTTTTCAGCCGGACTCGTCATGCTGCCCCAACACGCACCCCATTGAATTGTCGAGTACCGTCAAGTATAAGATCAAAGGTCTCCCTTCAACTGGAGGCATCAGGATAGGTGGCTCTTGGAGATATTCCTTGATCCTTTCAAAAGCGGCTTGACATTCATCATTCCATTCTACCACTTGATCTTTCTTCAGTAGCTTGAAGATTGGCTCACAAGTAGCGGTCAGGTGCGAAATGAATCGGGCAATGTAGTTCAGACGTCCCAAAAAGCCCCTGACTTCTTTTTCCGTTCGGGGAGCTGGCATTTCCTGTATAGCCTTCACCTTTGCAGGATCCACTTGAATACCTTTATCACTAACGACGAAACCCAGCAGCTTACCAGGCCTGACCCCGAAGGTGCACTTGTTCGGGTTTAACCTCAGTTTGTACATCTTCAACCTGTCAAACAGTTTCTGGAGATGGTCAAGATGTTCTTCTTCAGTCTGGGATCTTGCAATCATGTCGTCAACGTATACCTTAATCTCACGGTGAATCATGTCGTGGAACAAAGCAACCATGGCGTGCTGATATGTTTCCCCAGCATTCTTTAATCCGAACGGCATGACCTTGTAGCAAAAGGTGCCCCACTGTGTAACGAACATTGTCTTTTCCATGTCCTCGGGAGCCATCTTAATCTGATTGTAACCAGAAAAACCATCCATAAAGGAGAAGATCTTATGCTGCACGGTGTTGTCGACCAAAACATCGATGTGAGGCAGTGGGAAATCATCCTTGGGGCTCGCCCTGTTCAGATCCCTATAGTCCACACACAGTCGAACCTTACCATCTTTCTTGGGCACCGGAACCACGTTGGTAACCCACTGCAGGTAAGAAGTAACTGCTAGAAAACTGGCATCAAACTGTTTCATGACCTCAACTTTGATTTTCTCAGACATCTTTGGGCGCATTCGGCGAACTTTCTGCTTCACTGGAGGACAATCTTCTTTGGTTGGCAAGCGGTGTACCACGATGTCGGTGTCCAACCCAGGCATATCTTCATAAGACCAAGCAAAGATCTCAACATAGTCGCGTAACATCTGTATCAACCGTTGCTTGACACTAGGCTCCAGATTTGCACAGATCTTAACCTCTTTCTTGTCTTCCTCTGTACCCAGATTTACTGATTCCACTGGCTCTTCATGAGGCTGTATGGCCCTCTCTTCTTGTAGTAACAGTCTAGCAAGTTCCCCAGGCACTTCACAATCATCCTCACTTTCGTCCTCGGCTTGGTTGATCGGACTTTCAAAGTCATAACTGGAGGTAACATAGTCGTTATTAGTGCGATCCAGAGTGGATGTGGATCTGCATTATGATATGTGAGTGTGTGTAAGACAATAGCTGTTTTGATAAAGTGCAAGATAGAAAAGAAAAACAAGGAGCGCAAAATTTGTAATGCAAGAAAACGTCCAATGCTTTATTGATGATATATGGAAATGACAAACATTAAGCCCTCACCAATAGAGCCACAGGGCCTAGGGCAAGGCACCAGGCTGTAAAGTTTCAAATTGTCTGTTACAAATCTCAAAACAAAAGTCTATTACTGTGTAATAAAAGAAACGGGCACGAAGTCCTTCGCCGTCCAATTGTTCAAGCCACCGTTGGTAGTCGGGTAAATCCAGCTGTCGAACTCTGACTCTTCTACATCATCTTCAATTGTATTCACTCCCTGATCATGCTTGGGCATAGGAGCAGTTATGACGTTGGGTTTCTCCGGTACGTCAAACTCAATCTCTTTAGCTTCAATCAAATCTTGCACCTAATTCCTCAAGGCCCAACAGTTGTTGGTATCATGCCCTGGGCTATCAGAGTGATAGTGTGATGAGGTGGGAGAACTGACTTGAGGTTTTGTGTTTGTGTTTGCAAATGTCGCGGTTAGCAAGAGTCGCCACCGACTTTTCTTTTATCCAATAAGGAAAGGTAAAAAAGCACAGGAAAGACCTTTGAGATGTTTTCTTGAGTTCGGGGGGTAGATTATGAAAAGGGAAGGTGCTAGCACCCTTTTCATCCATGGTTTTCCATGGGCTCTTAGTTACTTGTTTAGATCACTTGCTTTGCTTTGAAATTGTTTGAAATGGTGCTTTGTGTGGTTTTGAAAGTATTTTGAAAAAAGGCATTTGTTTAGGCAATCTTTATAATGATTCTCGTTCGTAAGAATGTATACAAAGATGTTTGTCTTTTGAAAAATGTTCCAATGTTTTGAAAGATGTTTTGAAATGTGTGTGTTTGTTTTTGAAAGTAGAAAGGATTGTTTTGAAATTGATCAAGTAACTAGAAACATTCTACCTACTCAAAAATCTTTCTTGTGTATTTTTATTCCTTTGACATTGTTGATTTACCATTGATTTGGTAAACAACCCTATCTTTGGATGTAAACGGGACGGGCGTGGGTCATTGTATGACCATGATAGCAATATTTCCAAGTATCTTAGCATATTTGAGGGACCAAGATCATCTTTGTTTAGGCAACCTTTTGATAGCGTCATCGAGGGACTATGATCTTATTTTTGTTTTGTTTTGCCAAGATACTTCGCATGCATACCATGACCATTTTTGTTTAGGCAACCAAGTGGGTGAAACCCTAAGGGTGCTTGTGTGCAATGTGTGTTATTTTACATGCTTTTCATTTGTCTTGTATTAGGTCTTGTCTATTTGTTTGTTTTTGGTCTTATCATACAAAACCCTAATTTACTACACAAATATATAAAGCAATAAATTGCGTAAATGTAAACTAAACTATTACAACAATTATTATGGGAGGGGGGATACAAGTTTTTGAATGGGGATATTGCACAAAATAAACCCTAAAAATACTATTACAATCCAATTGAATATTGTGCGAAATAAATAAATATATAAATATTTAAATATGCAATGCAATGTATTTATGGAAAAAATGTTTTATATTTGATTTTTGTATGAGAAAAATGATTTATGTAAACCATAGAAAAAAGGAAAAATAATAGTATTATTTTTGAAAGGGTGAAATCCTAATTTTTGATTAAAATAAAATATGTTTCCTATTATTTATTTTTGTACAAGAAAATAATAAATAATATTATGTATAAATATTAAAAATTAAAATATGTATGAAAATAAATATTTTATGTGAAAATAATAAAATAAAAATGTATAGTATTTATTAAATGTGTTTACAATTTATTTTAAGAAAATAAGTTCTATTTATTCTAATAAGCTATTTTCTATGTAAAAAAAAATAATAAAAAAAAAATAAAACTGCAAAAAATTATTTAATTATTTTTTAGGATTTTTAGTGTTCAGAAAAAATGATTAAAAGTAATAAACATGAAAATATAAAGAAAAATGCAAAAAATATAAAATAAGAATCAGGGGGTGCAAATAGTGGTCAGGGGGGTGTGAAAAACAAAAACAGAAGGCCCAAGGCGCCCAAGGCCCAGGCCAGTCATCCTTGTCCTCTAGCCATTCCTTCTGCGCGCGTATCCTTCTTCAAATCTGTAACTTGTTATTGCTTGCATAAAAACAAAAACTTATAACATAAAACATGTATCATTTCATCTCACGATTCTAATGATATAAAATTTGTAACCTAACTCTCAAAGATCAGAGAGAATTTAATCAGCCCTAATTTGTGACCTAATTATTTCAGCATTTTCAGACTTCAAATTCTTTCAGCTCAGTTAATATAAATGGAAAGTATGCATATGTACAGCTTCACCATGCTAGAGACTACATTTTTGCTTCACAAATCGTGGCTTGAGGATGCCTAAATAGAGAGATAGAGTTTTGAAAAAACACCTCCTTCAGCTGGATTTGGATATGGCAATGTGGGGACTTTGAGTGAGGCCTGAGGATCGTGTGAGCTTCCCTGAACTTCCTTCAAACTATTCCAATACCTAGCTTGCTTTGTGGATGGCCAAAACTCCCTGTAGAAGTCAAGCTGCAAGCTCCAAGTTTAAAAATGGGAATGGCAGAAATAGGGGTTACAACAACAATGTAAAGGCCTGGATAACTTTAGTATGACGTGTAGAAGGTGTTTCAACTGTTAAAAGGGAAAACGCACGAGCCAAAATGAAGTTGGCAAGAGTTTTGCAGCAACTGGCAGTTTTGGCAGAAAAATGAATTTTTGGAGTTTTGGAGGGTTTCAGATGTTAAGCATTCGTGTCTAGCATTGTAATGACTTTGTGAATATGTATAGAATGATACAAAGTCCGCTCTTCCCTTGCTGTACAAGTTCTGACTTCTTTTGCAACTTTTCTTGCATTTGAAGAAAAGTGACAAGACAAATGCAACATGTTTGTACTTGGCTATCTTGTGAGCTGCAAGAGTTGGTATACTTTGCTTGTGATCTATGGAAATTGCCTGCACCAAAGGGACAACTCCAAGGCTCAAGAATGATAAAGTTGTAAAAGCTCACTTTATGAAAATGGCATTGTAACCTTTATGCCATTAATGGAATTATCTCTTGTACAATGATCCAAAAGCCAAGATAATGCCCTTATCTTCTGAGTTAGCATTAAATTATGGAGTGTAGAATGAGTTTAGGACCTGTAATGCAAGGTACAAGCATCCAAGATCAGATTTGCAACTTGATACTTTGTGAAAATGGCATGAACAAAAGTGATAAAATGCCAATTTCTCTTCTTCGATTCTCCCTAACCACAAATGATCTTGGAGAGTTCTTGGACATTTTGTAAAGCTTGCAACATGCTATACAATCCATCTTTGAAATGAATTTTGAGATACCTCTTGGAACTAGGTGAAAAATGTCCATGAAGTTGGGTCAAAAACCTGCCTAAATTAGGGCAAATTTTCACTAAGTTATTTAGTTCATGGACCCCTATTCACAAATTCATAACTTGAGATCCAAGCATCTTTTGGGAAAACTTTGTGAATAAAAGTTGTAGATTTCATGGAGGACTAAAAATTTCATGCTGGAATTTTTCTTTGAATCAAATTGCATCATGGTGAAAAAGTGGTGAAAAGTTGGGGAAAAAATAAGAAAATTTCCATACTTAGAAAAATTCTAAGTTATGAAAATTTTCAAATTCAAAACCCTAATTTCCAAATTTGATTTTCTTGGTGAAAAGTTTCATATTTTGACACATATTGATGAATTATGACCTTGGCACTTGATTTTGACCAAAAAGTCAAAGTTTGACTTTTCAGTGTACAATTGATTTTTGATCAGTTGATTGGAAAATTCATCTGTCAATCCAATGAACTTGAGATCTTTTGAACTATGTAATTAGGTCAAGATGATGCCATTGAGTCCTTGAAATAATGTTTGAACCTAATTGGTCATTGGCTAGGTTAAAAATCAGAAATTGCCCTTTCTCAGTCAAAACCCAAATTTTGACCATTTTGCCCTTTTGATGATTTGATCAAATTTCTTTAGGAGTTGTGATCCAAACTTGATCAAATGGTACATATGAGTCTAAAATGTTGACGTGGATAAAAAATTATGAAGTTTGACTGTAAATTGGCCATAGTTGACTTTTCCCCCAATACAGCTGATTTTTAGGTCAACTGCCCAATTGACTGGTCAAATGTGTGATTCAAGGCTTGGAACTTGGTATGAGCAATCTTAAGGTTCCAACATGATGTATGAAAGTCACATGAAGCATTGGTGGTCCAAAAATCCTTGTGCAAACTCAAACCCTAATTTCATGTTATTAGTGCAAGATGAGATGTCCTGAGCTGAGCAAACCCTAATCTTGTTCTGAGTCCAAGAAGTCTTGTGAGGAAAAGTCTTGATAAATGAGAGGGAAAATTTTGGGGTACAACAGCTTCCCCTGTTCAATCTTCTTGAACCTGAAGAGTTAGATTGACGAGTTTTGTCGTTCGTGACTCGAAGGTAAAAGATGATTGGACACTAGAGTGCCCGTAAATTTGCACTCGTCAAAGTGTAATTGAGGGAATGGGCTTAAAGATGCCATTTGGAGAGGTGATAGAATCTTGTTGGAGATGGGCTTGTAGATTCCATCCAAGGATGTTTATTGTAAGTCAAAAGAAAGAGCATCAGAATGGTGTACGTATCTGGAACGTATTTGAGCCGTATCTGAGCTTGAATCTGAATAAGTGACAGAATGGCAACCGTGTCTGGAGTGTATCTGTACTGAGAGAATCTGAATAAGTGATCTGAATAAGTGACATAATGGATTTCATGTCTGGAGCGTATCTAAGCTGGGGAAAATCAGAATAAGTGACAGAATGACATCCGTGTCTGGAGCGTATCTGGACTGTATCTGAACTAGGATCTGAATGAGTGACATAATGGCTTCCGTGTCTAGAGTGTATCTAAGCTGGGGAAAATCAGAATAAGTGACAGAATGGCATCCGTGTCTGGAGTGTATTTGTACTGTGAGAATCTGAATAAGTGATCTGAATGAGTGACAGAATGGCTTCCGTGTCTGGAGCGTATCTAAGCTGGGGAAAATCAGAATAAGTGATAGAATGGCATCCGTGTCTGGAGCGTATCTGAAATGTATCTGAACTAGGATCTGAATGAGTAACAGAATGACTCCCGTGTCTGGAGTGTATCTGAGCTGTGTCTGTACTTGAATCTGAATGAGTAACAGAATGACTTCCGTGTCTGGAGTGTATCTGTATTGTGTATGTACTTGAATCTGAATGAGTAACAGAATGACTTCCGTGTCTGGAGTGTATCTATACTGTGTCTTGAGTTGAAATCTGAATAAGGGCCATGGCATCCGTGTCTGGAGCGTATTTGAACTTAAAATCTGAATGAATAGCAGAATGACTTCCGTGTCTGGAGTGTATCTGTACTGTATCATGATTGCATATTGTTAAACGGTAGCTGTTAATCTTATCCTGAAAAGGGTAAAGTGTTAGCTGAAACACAAAGTTAAGTTGCATGAAATGTATGATGCAGTATATGTGTTTTATCAATGTTTATGATATATGAATGTAATGTATGCGCATGTAAGTTGATTTGCTGTCTTGCTGAGGAAAATAAATCCTTGACTGCTGCCGGGGAAAATAAATCCTTGACTGCTGAGGATAAGAAATCCTTGGCGACTATTGGGGATTAAAAATCCTTGTCTGACTTCTTTAGGGATATAGGGATCCTTGGAGTATTGACAAAAATTCTGTTGCGAGCAATGCCATAAACTGCTTGAGAAATCTCCTTGGGAAATCCTGAGAATTTTGATGACTTCTACTGGGGATTACACCAAAGAAATCCTTGTTCTGCTGGGGAATAAAGAACACTCTGATGACTTCTACGGGGAATTAAGAATGAGAATCTTCATTCTGTTGAGGGGCAATAAAAACTCTGTGGGGAAGAAGGCTTACTGCTGGTGAGTAGGTTCAGGAGTTTGGGTTGTCTGCCATTCTACTGGGGAATTATCCTAGGTTGGGGAGAGACAAAAGTTAACTGTTATCCGGTTGATTTCCAGGCTTCAAGATAACATGTTGGGGAATTTGGAGAAACTAGATGGTTTCCGTTGGGGATTAATAGCTTGGAATTTTGGCTCCGCTGGGGATTGGGAGTTTGAAGTTTTAACTCTGATGGGGATTAAAGGTTTGAAATTTTAGCTCCGTTGGGGATCTAGATGATGCACTGTAGGGATTACTCATGGAATAGCCTAAAGACGTTTTCCTATCCTTTCAGTCTGTCAGTAATTGTTCTTTTCCACTTTATTTATTTGTAAACAGTAATTATGTTCAAATGCATATGTTCATTAATGAATCATTGGACATATTTGCAAATAAAAACACAAGTGTAAAGAAAAATAGTTTTCTGTACTTTGAAAGAGATATCTTTGTATTTACTTTGAATAAGTGTTTTGTACAAAGGAGACAAACATCCTAGTAAGAGGATGGTGTCATAAAAGTAAGAAAAATTTATACAAAGAAATATAGCTATGTGTAAAAATCCCATGGGGTTCCCATTCTGCTATAGCCTTCATATCTCTGAATATCTTGTCCATTCGTTGCTTCGTCCGAAGATGATTGAATTGATCAGAAGCCCAGAGTTTGTCAATGAAGAGATTGTCCTTAAAGTGATCCGACGAGACATAGTCATACACTTTAATTCCCTAACTTTTGCCTGGACCGCCCTTTCGGGTTTTCAGTCCATCGGGAAACCCCTTTTTGCCCAAGTCGCCCTTTCGGGTTTTCAACTTGCCGGGTGTATAGATTTTTTATATTTTATCCCTAATTTTTGCCTGAACCTTTTTGGTTCGCCGGGATGCGCTTGTTTTGCCTAGGTGTGTCAACCTAGCGGGTTATTTATGCGTAGTATCTTTTGACTATGTCTGCGTTTGCAGGGTGCGGCAGGTCGTAGCTGTCCATGGTGGTTAAGATCATTGCCCCACCAGAAAAGATGTTCTTGATCACAAATGGTCCTTCATAGGTAGGAGTCCATTTTACCCTGGGATCACTTTGTGGAAAAATTATGCGCTTGATCACCAAATCTCCAACTTGATATACATGGCGTCTGACTTTCTTGTTGAAAGCCTTGATCATCCGTTTTTGATACGTCTGACCATGGCAAACAACAGTAAGCCTCTTTTCGTCAATTAGGTTCAGTTGATCAAGTCGGGTCTAGATCCAATCGTCTTCACTCAAACCAGCATCATTCATGATTCTCAAAGAGGGAATCTGAACCTCGATAGGTAAGACAGCCTCCATGCCATAAACCAAGGAATAGGGTGTTGCCCCAATTGACGTGCGAGCTGTGGTACGGTACCCGTGGAGAGAAAACGGTAGCATCTCATGCCAGTCCTTGTAGGTGACTGTCATCTTTTGTATGATCTTTTTGATATTTTTGTTAGCAGCTTCGACCGCACCATTCATCTTTGGCCGATAGGGGGATGAATTGTGATGTTGAATTTTGAACTGCTCGCACAAAGCCGTGATCATAGTATTGTTAAGGTTTGTACCGTTGTCAGTGATGATCCTTTCTGGTATACTGTACCGGCAAATAAGATTCTGTTTGATGAAGCGGGTAACAACATTCTTAGTAACGGATGCGAAGGAAGCTGCTTCGACCCACTTGATGAAGTAGTCAATGGCAACTAGAATAAAACGGTGTCCATTGGAGGCTGTAGGCTTGATCTCTCAAATCATGTCGATTCCCCACATAGCGAAGGGCCAAGGAGCTGTTAAGATATTTAGGGGAATTGAAGGCACGTGCACCTTGTCTGCATAGATTTGACATTTGTGACAGGTGCGGGAGTGTTGATAGCAGTCAGCTTCCATGGTAGACCAGTAATAGCCTTCCCGCAGAATTTTCTTTGCCATCGTATGCCCACTAGAGTGAGTGCCAAAGGTACCCTCATGCAATTCAGCCATAATCCTTCCAGTTTCAATCTTGTCCACACAACATAGCATAATAGAATCATGATTGCGCTTGTACAGGATGCCATTACTTAGGAAGAACTTAGCTGAGAATCTCCTTAAGAACTTTTTGTCATTGACTAAAGCTCCTTCTGGATATTCTTGAGCCTCGAGATACCTTTTGACTTCATGAAACCACGGCTGGTCCACTACTTCTTCGGTATTAATCTCGTGACAGTGTGCTGGTTCGTTCATCCGTTTAATGGAGATCTGGGGAGCCTCATTATCCCAATCAAGTTTAAACATAGATGACATTGTAGCTAGAGCATCTGCTAGCTGATTTTCTTCTCGCGGGAAGTGCTCGAAGGTAATGTGCTCGAAATGTGGTAACAATGTCAAAACATGTTCTTTGTAAGGGATGAGGTTTGGATGCTTAGTGTCCCACTCTCCTTTGATCTAAATGATGACCAAAGCGGAGTCCCCAAACACATATAAGGATTTGATTCCCAAGTCTATGGCAGCCTTGAGTCCAAAGATGCATGCCTCGTACTCTGCCATGTTATTCGTACAGTTGAAGCAAAGTCTGGCAGTGAAAGGAGTATGGCATCCTTCTGGAGATATAAGCATAGTGCCGATATCGTTACCAAGTGCATTGGATGCCCCATAAAAGTACAGGGTCCATCGAGATCCTTGTTCAGGTCCGTCATATGGTCTGATATCTTCAACATTGTCCAATGTCATGATGTCTTCGTCAGGGAAGTTGAACTTCATGGACTGATAATCTTCTACAGCTTGATGAGCCAGATGATCAGCTAGCAGACTACACTTTATAGCTTTTTGGGTCGTGTACTGTATGTCGTATTCCGTTAGGATCATCTGCCATCTAGCTATCCTCCCGGACAGAGCAGGCTTCTCAAAGATGTACTTTATCAGATCCATCTTAGATATCAACAAAGTGGTATGAGTCAACATATACTTCCTTAGCCGGCGAGCAGCCCATACCAAAGCGCAACAAGTTTTCTCGAGCAGTGAATATCTGGTTTCACAGTCGATAAACTTTTTTCTAAGGTAATAAATGGCATGCTCTTTTCGGCCAGTCTCGTCATGCTACCCCAATACGCACCCCATTGAATTCTCTAAGACGGACAAATACATGATTAGCGGTCTTCCCTCGACGGGTGGCATCAAGACAGGAGGTTCTAGCAAATACTCCTTGATTTTATCGAAAGCAACTTGACATTCGTCATTCCATCTGACTACCTGATCTTTCTTCAACATCTTAAAGATTGGCTCACAAGTAGACGTTAGGTGAGAAATGAACCTAGCAATGTAGTTTAGGTATCCCAAAAAACCTCTGACCTCTTTCTCAGTGCGAGGAGCAGGCATTTCTTGTATAGATTTAACTTTGGTAGGATCAACATCGATGCCTTTGTTACTGACAATGAAACCTAAGAGTTTACCGGACCAGACTCTGAATGTACACTTGTTTGGATTCAATCTTAGCTTGTACTCCTTCAACCTGACAAACAACTTTTACAAGTGATCAAGGTGTTCTTCTTCAGTTTGTGATCGGGCTATCATGTCATCTACGTAGACCTCCATCTCATGATGTATCATATCATGAAATAAATCTACCATGGCGCGTTGATAGGTTTCCCCGACATTCTTCAGTCCGAATGGAATCACTTTGTAGCAGAACGTACCCCACTCCGTCCATGAAAGAAAATACTTTATGTTAAGCTGTATTGTTGACCATGATATCAATGTGCGGAAGTGGAAAGTAATCTTTAGGGCTGGCCCTGTTTAAATCTCTATAATCCACGTACATTCTGACTTTGCCGTCCTTTTTAGGCACGGGCACAATGTTGGCCACCCATTATGGATAGGAAGTAACAGCCAGAAATCTAGCATTGAACTGCTTCATAACTTCTGCTTTGATCTTTTCTGACATGTCAGGTCTTATGCGGAGGACATTTTGTTTCACTGGTGGAAAGTCTTCTCTTGTGGGTAGACGGTGTATCACAATGTCTGTATCGAGTCCCGACATGTCTTCGTATGACCAGGCAAAGATCTCAAAATAATCATGCAATAGCTGAATTAGGCGCTCCTTGACACTCGACTCTAGATTGGCACCTATCTTGATTTCCTTTTTATCATCCTCAGTACCTAAGTTGATTGTATCCAACTGCTCCTCATGAGGCTGAATTGCTCTTTCTTCTTGCTGTAGTAATCTGGCCAATTCCTCTGGTACCTCACAATCTTCCTCACCTTCGTATTCAGCTTGGTAGATCAGATCTTCAGAGTCACTGAAGGCTATAGCAGTATCGTTACCCATGGGATCCAGAATGGAAGGGTACCTGCATTTGTGAGTGTGGGTATGTGTAAGGGCATAGCCATCTTAAAATAACAAAATGTAAAAGAAAGACAATGAGCATAAAAAGTTTATATGTGAAAAAGCGTCCATGATTCATTGAATGACATATGTAGATGGAAAAAAAAACCCTTACAAATGGACCATTGTGCCTCGGGTAAGACACAAGTTTTTTAAAGTACGAATTGTTTGTGAATTATTACAGTCCAACAGAAATGTAAAAGGTAAATTACTGCGGTATGAAAGTTATCAAAACAAAGTATTAGGCTTCCCAGTTGCACAGTCCTCCGCTGACAGTAGGAAATATCCAATCTTCCAGGCTGCCCTCTTGTTCACTGTCCTCTAGTGCATTAACCCCTTGGTGTATGATTTTCACAGGTGGCCCTCCGACACGGGCGCGGCGCACAACCTTCTGACCGGTCGAAGTAAACCCCAAGCCGAACTTGTCTGATTTGTAAAGAATGTCTGGAAGATGACCCCAGATTATACATCCCCCTTCTTCCACTACCGCCTTCGCATCCTTGAGAGATGACATCCGAGGTGGAGGTCTTGTGATCTTTGGAATCGAAGATACCGCCTTGGTCACCGCTATTTCTTCAGAGACTTCTTCAAAATGTTGGAAAGGGGTCTTTGTGAACTCGCCATCTAACTCCACATAACGGAAGGAATTCAGATGACTAATCATATACTCCTCCTCCCCATTGACAGTTATGATCTTCCCTTGGATGGGGTATTTGAGCATCTGATGCAAGGTGGAGGTGATAGCTCTGGCATTGTGGATCCAGGGGCGTCCCAACAGACAGAAATAAGAAGGACGGATGTCCATCACATAGAATGTCGAGTTGAATACCTGAGTTCCCACCTTGATTGGAATGTCCACCTCCCCGTGGACCATTCTCTTTGAACCATCAAAAGCTCTGACCATTATATTGCTGGGTTTTAAAGTCAGCCCCTCACAATCCAACCTATCAAGGGCTTTCTTCGGCAAGACGTTCAGAGATAACCCAGTATCAAGCAAGACATGAGCTAGGGTTGTTCCTCTATACTCCACTGAGACATGTAGCGCATCATTGTGTTTTCTCCCTCGGGGTGTCAAGTCAGCATCGGAGAAACCCATGCCATTATCAGCTGTCAAACTGGCCACACAGTCCTCGAACTGGTCAGTAGACGTCTCTTGCGGCACATAAGTTGTCTTCAGAAATTTCACCAAAGCTTTGGCATGTGCTTCAGAGCACAGCAGCGGGGCTAGCATAGAGATCTTGGAAGGGGTCTTCCCCAATTATTCAACCACATCATAATCACTTTTCTTAATAATCCTCAGGATTTCTTCCATCTTCTTCTTGGATGTTTCAGGAATAGCTAGTGATTGAGCCTTTGTCTGGACAAGATCCTCTTGAACATTCTTTCCTTCATTCTCAGCAGCGGAAGTAGGGATAGGAATTTCATTGTCTTTGTCGGCAGGTACACTTGCAGGTATAGTCACTGGTACAAATGTAATCTTCGGAATGGCCACGGGTCCAAAGACTGCTGCTGGAGGAGCAATCTTTGGAGAAAAGATTCTTCCACTATGGGTAATCTTGCTTGTTCCGGCAATGTTACTGATGTCGGAATTATCCTCTTCGGAGCTTTCTTCTTCGGCAGTCTGTTCAATCTGTTTAATACCATGGTAGTAGATTTCTCCACCATAGTTCAATGGTACTGGTTTATTTGATTTGTATGAGGCAGGCCCGGGCATTGTTATCTTAAGCGGAGTAGTCTTCAGAGCAGGTGTAATCCTAACGGGTCTTTTAGGGGTCCTGGAAGGATTGGCGTAGATGGTTATTATTGAAACTTCTTTCACTGGAATGGGTGAAACAGGATCTTTCTCAAACAAAATTTCTTGATTATCAATCAGTTGTTGGATTCCTTTCTTCAACAGAGGGAAGTCAAATGATAAGGACAGGTGTTGTACCCCAAAATTTGCCCTCCCATTTCCTCAACATTTTCTCATCACAAGACCCTTGAAAATCAAGATCCAGTTAGGGTTTCCTCTGCTCAAGACTTCTCCTTGCACTGTTGACCCAAATTAGGGTTTGTGTTTGCACAAAGATATTTTGACCTAAAATGCCTAAGATGACTTTCATGCTTCATGTTGGACTCCCAAGTTTATCCACACCAAGCTTCAAGTCTTGATTCCAAATTTTGCCCAGTCAATTGGACAGTTGACCTAGAAATCAACTGTATTGGGGAAAAAGTCAACTGTGGCCAATTGACAGTCAAACATCATGAAAATTGACCCACATCAACATTATGAACTCACATGGACCATTTGATCAAGTTTGGATCACAATTCCACAAGGAATTTGATCAGATCATCAAAAGGGCAAAATGGTCATTTTTAGGGTTTTGACTGCACAAAGGCAATTTTTGACTGTTTGACCTAGCCAATGGCAAACCAAGCTCACATATGGACTCAAGGACCCCATGGAATTATCTTGACATGCTCAACAAGTTCAAAGGATCCCAAATACACAAGATTGATAGTTGAATTTCCCAGTCAATTGATCAATTTTGACTGTATACTGAAAAGTCAAACTTTGACTTTTTGGTCAAAATCAAAAGTCAAGATTCATTTTTCATCAAAACATGCCAAATCCTGAAACTTGTTCACCAAGAAATCAAAAATTGCAAGTTAGGGTTTGAAATGAGAATTTTTCATAACTTAGAATTTTTCTAAGTTATGAAAAAACCCTAATTTTTTCCAACTTTGCCCCACTTTCTCACCAAGATTCATTTGGATTCAAACAAAAGTCAAAACATGAAAGTTGTAGCTTGTTTCAAAATCTACAACTTTGATTCACAAAGTTTTCCCAAAAGAAGCTTGTATCTCAAGTTACAATTTTTGGAACAAGGGTACCAAACCATTCTTAACTTAGTGAAAATTTGACCTATTTTGGACAAGTTTTTACCTAACTTAAAGACCATTTTTCATACACTTCCACTTGGAATTTCAATTTTCATTTCAAAGATGGATTGTAGTACACATTCCAAGCTTTCCAAAATGTCCAAGAACTTCTCAAACAACCTCATGGTTAGGGAGAATCGAATTTTGCAAAATGGGAAAAAGTCACTTTTGTTCTTGGCCAAGACATGTTCATACATTGGTGCCATTTTGAATTCAGCATGCTTAAGCTACATTGCAGGCCTCTAATCCCATTCTCACTCAATAATTTAATGCAAAACCATTGTGCCAAGATGTTGTTCTATGCATTTGGACATTACATGGAGAATTAACCCTTAATTAGAAAAAGCATTATTTCCATTTTGAAAAAGTAGAACTTTATGTCCATTTTGCAAATCCAAGTGGTACAGTCCAAATCTTCTTGGCACAAGTTTATGAGCAAATTGCACTGATCAAGGCCAATGTATGCAGCATAGTGTGAGGGCCTGTACAGGCTAGAAACATCAAGTGACCATTGTTTGCTTAAAGTTCAAGAAATATTGCATATGACATACCAACTTCCATATCAGTCAACCAAGCCTTAGAGAAAGATATCAAACACATTCCAAACATTGATCCTAAGCTGAAGCACGAGCCTTTCACCTCCAATACCTTCACAAACTCAGAACCACCATCAAACTGCCAAAACAGAGTGACCTCTGCAGATTGAGTTCCAACTCTCATCCCTGTCATGCTTTCTTGCTAAAAGCTCTTCACACACCTTCCCTACCATCAATGCAAGCTAACCAAAACCTAAAACACGACCTGTAATTCCTCTAACCAGTTCCACCATTTTCATTTTCTTGTTTTGCAGTTGAAGTTCTCTAGCACGATTCAAGAAGTTTCAAGACAAAGTAAAGCTTGGAATAGCATCCTTGGACCTCAAGGAAGCTATACCAATCATCACCTTGCACTGAAAGCTTCTCCATTGCCAGATACAACTTCAACTGAACAGGTAAGTTCATGAACTCGTATCTCTCTTATTAGGCATTGTTAGCTTTAGGTTTGTGAAGAAAACATGTCACAATCATAGCCCTGAACATGCCCATATGATTAGATTTCATTTATATTATGTGTGCTGCAAGAATTTTGAGTCTGAACATTGATGGAAAACTAGGTCAGGAATTGGGGGAGAAGAAATTCTCCCTCATCTTAGAGAGTTAAGTCAAGTTTTTTATATCCCTGGATTCGTCTTCTCATGCTCTACACTTTTCATGTTGAAAGTTTTGCTTAAAAGTCCAGGAATTGGGAGATAGAAAACGCGTGTTTGGCTTGAACGAAGGTGTTCTGAGGTTGAAGATGACTTGGTTCTGGGCTGGGCCTGTTTGACATTTCTTTTTGCACCATATTTTTACTTCTGCACCCCCTGAGCCCATTTTGCTTATTTCTTTGACTTTTTGACTTTTTCTTTTTTGGATTGACTTATTTATTTTTTCTCATGATATTAAAAATATAAAAAATATTTTTCTCACCATTTTTGAATTTATTAGGCATTTATTTGATTTTCTTTTAGTTTGTACATAAATAAATAAATACATATACTTTTATTTAAAATACTAAAATAGTGCAAATACATTTTTATACATTTTTATTTTGTTTTACTCTCTGAAAATATTTTATAGAAAAAATACTTTTTTTTATTAAATTTTAAATATTATTAATTTGTATATATAATACATATTTAGTAAATAATACATACATATAATATATATATATATATATATATATATATATATATATATATATATATATATATATATATATATATATATATATATATATATATATATATATATATATATATATATATATATATATATATATATATATATATATATAATATATATATATATATATATATATATATATATATATATAATATATATATATATATATATATATATATATATATATATATATATATATATATATATAT